>JAJJWW010005391.1:0-153964 GCA_023531295.1 Papaver armeniacum | reverse complement strand
GAGCTTTTGAAGGAAGCTACAAGTGCGGTCAGGGAGAGATTTGAGCGAGTATTCTGCGAGTGGTTTGGGCCTCGAAATGGATTGAGCTGGAAATATATACGTAGCCGAGTGATGGAGATCTTTGGTCAAGTTGATGTTGATTGTAAACTTGGTGTTGTAATAAGCAACGGAGAAATAGATAAAGCCGAGGCATGAAGGTTGCGGTGGAAATGTGGTTGCCACTATGAAATAAGGAGTTGAACTTGAGGTTGGCTCGGAACTTAAGTTGAGAGAGTTTGGATGTGAGGCTGGAGGCGTTAGACTTGGTGAACATTAATGTCTTGTCATGGGGATGCCGCCATTGGATCGGGAGAACAGGCGTGAAGAGGCAAGTAAAATGGAGCGTGATTGCCTGAGATATGTGCATACAATGAATGGAATTGGGGAGCTGCATTGGAGTGGATGCCCGAGATGGGGAGTGAAATGGCGGTTAATCTTGTATATCGCAGGGAGTGATGGAACGGACATGAATGCTCGGTGGTGTCTTTGGGAAGTGCGGAGTTGATGTTTGTCTTTATTCTTGGTGAAGCCGCGGCGGCCGGTGCAAGGGAAATGCAGGCTGCTGTTGTGAATGAAGAGTGATTGAGCTACAGTTCTGCAGGAAGTGAAAGAGGCATTGAAATAGCCATCATGGCTGATGTGCTGGTGAAGCACAAGGATCATGCAGCAAGTGCTATGGCCTCGCGAACCGGTTCACGGCGACAACCACTCGCCTAACCATGGTCGGCTGACTCACAGTGACTCACATCCGAGTCATGGTCGACCGAGTTGACTGCACTCGACAATCCCGGACTTTCGGTGCTGACCGAGTGCCGTTGGACGGACCGATTTAACCCCGTTGACCTGGTGGACCAGGCGGACTTTGCCGGTCACCGGAGCCGATTTCAGCCACTTTCCGCTGATTGACCCCATAATCCCAGTTTTCCTACGACGATTTTTGGGTCGTATTTTCTACATGGGTCTCTCTCTCCCGTGGGCTTGGTGGACTTGCATCTAATGGACTTTGAAGACAAAACCTAGTTTTGGAAGGAGAAGAAGGCTATAAAGAGAGGAATTCTACAACTTTTGGAAATATATATCTTATCTCATATCTTTTCCTTGGAACTTTGGAGAGCCGTTTTGGGTTACACAACTAGGGTTTGCTTTTGTTCATCTTCTTCTTTATTCCTTTGATATTTTTGTGATGAACTCCATAGCTATGAGTAGCTAAATTCTCTTTATTGGTTAAGGATGTAGTCCCATTTTCAAACTTGTGTTTTGCTTTATGTATTAGTTTTCTCTTTGTTTATCGTTCACCCTTCATGGTTTCTATGATCACATGATTGAAGTATTGTGATAGGATTATGGTGTTTGATTAGTTAAGTGGCCAATTAATTGAACTTGCATCTTAGTCCATAGCTATTTTAGGTTTTTCATCAAGCGATAACCTTGAATACGAGTAGCATGATATGTTTTACGGTTTGTAGTGATACACTCTCGTAATCATATGTAGAGTTTGACCATTGTCCGAATTGTTTTGCGCAACGCATGACAATTGCATTGGATCACTCTCTCACCTTAAGCCTGTTAGGCTCTTTATATAGGATATTACATAGTGGGTGACAAATAAGTCATCCCTTTATTTCGGATCTGACTTGCGATATTCTCGCAAGTATGTAAGTGTTAGATTTCGCAACACTCCTAAATCTCGCTAGGTCTCCACATCTTTCTCGTGTTTTAGCTGTCGTCATCTGTCGCGTCATTTCTGTAACCAATCTGCGATGTATTTGCAATGTGTTGTATAATGGTTTCGCAATGGTATTGATGTTGCGACATTCTGATCCTACATCTTGCCTCTTCTCATGTCTTCTCTGCGAAGGAGAGAATGTCATGAGAATTAGTGCTTCAAAATTCCGCAGTCGTTCATTTTTCCATATTCTTCTGTATTAACATGATTCTGTACTTTTACACAAAATTTATTACACATATCTCTTCTTCCATCCATTTCTTGACACGTCCTTTTCAACCGCTATTTCTCAATCGTTCACGTATATTCTTCGCATTAAATGTATTTATCTTCTCGAGAATTCTTCTCTCTCTATATATTCTTCTCTTCTTCTTTTTTACTTTCCTTCTTATCTTTTCTACAACTCTTCTTCACCGTTTCTCCGTAAATTCCTCTCCTGCTGCTGTAAATTTTCTTGTTTCTACCTTTTTTTTTATCTTTAATTTTTTCTTCATTCCCATACTTAAAATTCCTCCAGTTGGTCGCAAATATGTAACTTCTCTTGAAGGAATTCAGAAAGATCTCAAAGAGAAGGGTTTTACATTAACCACCATTCCTGATCAATGGCTAAATCCATTCTTTCTGCTAAACTGTTTTCTGATCATCATTGTGATGATAAAGAAATCATAGTTTCGCTTGGTCAGACTCTCACTGGCCTTCCCATTCCTCTCTATGATCCTAACCTTCCTTTGTTTTACGAAATTCTTGCTCACGCGAACTTCTCGCGAGCCATTTACCAATTGAGTGGGGACTGCATTCGTTTAATCCTTGAATTTGCTAACCGTGGTGCTGGTAAAGGGTCTCTTTATCAAAAAGAAGCTAGGGATCCAAATTTTAAGGATTTGGAAATATTCGCTGAAATATATACAGTAGAGAGCTTCTTTTAAAATTATGAATTAATACCCGTGAAGAAAGATAGTACTCGCTGGGGTGTCCGCTTGAAGAGAAAAGATAAAATTGCTGATGATAAAGTACTTATGCAAGATATTGATTGGCATTCTGGCAAGAATAATACTCCTCGTCACTCTAAAGATGAGAGATGGTGTGTATTTCCGCTGGTTTTGAAGGGGTCTTATATTTCAGGTTCAAATGTGCTTCCTGCGAATCTCGCTACTTATCAACCTTGGGTATTTAATTGTCCCGAGAAAAAGAAATAGGTATGTCTTCAAATCTTGCTCACTTCATAATCTTTTTTTTTTTTTTTTTGTTCTCTAATCCTTGCGAGAATTTTAGATTGAAAAGCTGAAATCAAGCTACAACAGGACTGGGAAAGCTAGCACTTTAGCTGCTCTACGCTCCATCACGGATGAAGTAAGAAACATTATCTTTATTTTTAACAATATTGTTGCCTCTGTTTCTTATCTTCATTTGTGTGCGAAGATTGGTGTTGTAGTTGTTGAAGAAGAAGGATCTAAAGTTGCGAAAACCAAAGGCAAGGGTAAAGGTTCTCTTCGCAAGGAGAAGTCTGTTGCTCCACCTTCAAAGAAGCAAAAAGTTCACTCTCCCTCTCCTTCAAACCTTCAGTCTGACGAAAGCTCTGATGATGATGATAATGATGATGTTGATACTTCTTTCGCAAGGGAAGATTTTCCACCTGAATCTTCTATGGCACAACTGTCTAGCATCTTCTCTGACTCCATGCAAGGGATTGGGGATGATCATCTCACTAGCACATGCAAAGCTCTTGCGAATATATGCGATGCCCCTTTGCTGGATGGTGATGATTCTCTTCATGGAGTCTCCAGATCAGTGACTCATAGCTTTTTGAATTCACTTGGTATCTTGGTATGCCTTCGTTTCTCTATTTCTTCATAATTATAATTTAAAGTTATATTATATCTTGACAATTTCTTCATTTTCCTTCGCAGAATGGGAAGGCTTCTTTCATTGTTGCCTCGATTTGGAAAAAAGACGTGGGATTCTTGAAAAGAAGAATCTTCAACTTCGCAAAAAGAAATGAAGAATTAGAAGTGAAGTTGTTGCTCTTCGTGAAAAGAACAAACAATTAGAAGCTGATTCTTCTACTCAAAAGGACAAAATATCTAGTCTTCAAGATGCCAATAAGCAACTCTACGGTATGAAATTTTTCTCTTTTCCTTTATTTTGTTTTCTCATTATCCTCCCTCATCTGATTTATCATTTTCGCAGACGTCTATGATCTTTCTGATGAAGCCATTCTCCTTTATTCATTCCCCAATTCTATGGATAATAATACCCTTCTTGAACACCTTAATAATTCTTTGAATAGTTTTTCAAATGACAAGATTAAATCTCTTCCCATAAATGAACTCAGATCCAAACTTCGCCTCTTAGAAATTGACCATAGATCCAGCTTTGGCTTAGCCAACAAATTTAAACGTTTATATCTTAATTCTAAAGAGAAAATCAATACTTTAAGAACCAAGATCAGTGATCTCATAGATGATAAAGATCGCATCGCTAGACAAGGTGCTCAAGCGTTAGCGAAATTCCAAAAAACTCTTCTTGAGGTTCAAATTGAACGAGATGATTCTAACCGCAGAAATGCTGTACTTAGAGAAAGAGAGAATCAAATTCGCTCCCTTCTTCTCATAAATAATGATGATGAATTCGCTTGGGCTGCAAAAGTTCTAGATGACGCCAGAAATAATTTAGGTGTAAATGTTAGTCTTCAAGCTGAGCACACGGCCTTGGTTAGGGATATGATTTCTGACAGAGAAGGTTGTTAATTATTCTTCTTTATTAGTTATTCTTCTTTCATAAATTATTATCAAGTTGCTGACTCATTGTTATATGTTCGCAAAAGAGTTGAAGAACTTGAGTCTGAAAAGGAGCATCTCGCAAAGGATCTTTCTTCTCGTAATGATAAATGTTCTAGACTGAAGAGTCAATTAAAGATTATTGTTGCGAACTTTAAGAATGACGCTATTCTTTTTCGCAATCAAACTATTAAGAAGGTCTGTGATGATAATAACATCCTTCATTCCAAATACCCTTGTCTCTCAGAAGAAATTTCAAAGAATGTACCCCCTCTGGATATCTCTGACAGTGATGCTAGTGAAGAAGAAGAAGAATTTGATGAAGATGAAGAAGAACAAGAAGAATAATCAAACAAGAAATAGTTCTGTTTTCTTCTTTCTCTTTTTGTAATATCTGTACATTCGTTCTTTAATCTCCTAACTTTGTAATCTTTTGCTGCGAATTTCTTCAATCTTCAAATGTAAGTTCTACCTTTTTTTTCTTTCTTTTTTTCGGCACATATTAAAAAAGCAATTCTTTTTTGCAATACGGTTAATCATATATATAACTATTAATCTTTCATTTCATGCGTGCGTAAATCTATCATATGGAGACAAATAACATGTTCTTATTCTATTCATTCCCATACTTGCCTCTGTTATTTGTATCCAAATGAAAGATTAAGCAAGTCATTTTTAAATATCAACATGTATTTATGCCTCAGTTTCGCAGTTGTTTCTGAATTTTCGCGATTAGATATTTCTTGGTTTTTCCCAAGATTTCATTCTTTCTGATTCTCTTATGTGGTCTTATTTTGCCTTCCTAGCTAAAGGTATTATTTCTCCACCCCTTGTCATTACGACAAAATCGCAGGACGTCTTTGCACTTGCATGCAAAAACCCCTTGATCTTGCCTTAACTTTTTTCTCTTATAATTTTTGTTGCGACAATATGATAGGCCTAAATATTCTTGCGAAAATAAAGCCCCATGACATTGCCGTCGTGCGACGAAATTGCAGGACGTCTTTACACTTTCATGTATTGACCCATTGATCTCGCCTTATCTTTCTCTTTTGTATTATTGCCTCTTCAGGATTGTCGCACAAATATGACAAGCCTAAATATTCTTGCGAAAATAAAGCCTCGTGACATTTGCGTCTTAAGACACTTATCATCTCCCTAATGGAAGGTGTCGCCCTTATCTTCCCCCTGGTTTCCCCTTCAAGGAGACGTACCTCTACCATACAAGGTTGGCTCCTCACATCCTGGCCTTAACAACAACCAGTTGTTTTCGCAGCCTCTTATCCCTTTTGCCTATATGGCTTATGGTTACAAGACTGCACCCTAAGTGGGGTTTTCTTCGGGCCGAGTGCAGCATACGTCAAGACTTGCCAAGAATGGCCGAGACGCTTCAAACTCCCCAGGCACTCTTGGCTCAACCGTGTACTTCGGCGCCTTGATCATATGCCGCACTCCTTAGAAGAGACCCTCGGTCGTCCAACCTAAGTCATAAGCTTATTAGGTTGAAAATCCAAGGTACCTCTCCTGGATGGGCTTTATTAACCCCAAATCTCCATGACTCAGGTTCCAGGGGCGGTGTAACCTTTTCGCTGAGCCATGCAACAGGTACCCCCTTCTATGATGCACTTTAGGTCTTACATTTTCCTCTTGCAAAATTTTGATTTCACGAACTAGGGTGTACACCATAGTAGGTTCGCCCCTTTCTGATTGTTTTGTTTCTTCTTCTGCATATCATCTCTTTTGTAATTTCGTAATCTCATCTTTGTCATTCATAAATATTTTATTTTATTTTTTTATTTTTTAACAAATCAGTCATACATCTTTCTTTCTTCTCCCAATTTTACTTTTGCAGTCATAAAATCAACAAATACATTTACTCTTTAAGTCTCTTACTTCTGCTACTTTTGTCGCTTCTTTCCTTCAGCATGCATTGGTTTCGCAGCGTTTCTTCTTCTCTCTGTTCTATTGCATCTACCATCAATGTTTCACTTTTTTGTTTTTCTCTGATGTTATGTTTCCAATTCTTCTTCTTCACAGCTCTTTCTTCGCAAGATTCTACATCAATTTCATAACACTTTTTTCCTTCAATCCAATCTCCTTTTACGATGCCAATACCACTGGGATGAGGGAACTTGATACATTGATGGAAATTCGATGCTACACCTAGAATCCCATGTAACCAAGGTCGTCCAATCAATGCGTTGTATGGTGATTCCACATCGACTACACAGAATGTAATTTCGAGGACAATCCTTTCAAAGGGAATTCGCATATTGACTTCCCCTTTAGGTTTATTGGCAGTACCATTAAAACCATAGATTTTGTAAGTTGAAGGTATTAGATCTTCATCTTTTCCTCCCATAGTTTTATAAGTATGATAAAAAAAAAGGATATCCACGGAACTTCCAGTATCGATTAAAATTCTGTTGATTGCCCATGAATTCTCAGCTTCATCATCTTCATCATCGCTAGGTTTTGGGTTAATCTCCAATTTTACCACTAATGGGTTATCGTGCATTTCTCCATCCTCAGGTACTTCTTCTGCGGTGAAGGAAATAGTCTTCTTTTGACATTCTTTCAGTGGCGATGCCTTCGCAATGTTCATTATTTCTCTATCATCGGCATCTCTTGCGAAAACCCTACTGAGAGTGTTATCGTGAAAGTCTTCAATCGTTTTGTACGAATGTACAATTGAGTGACAAGACAGATTCTTTTCCTTTGCTCCAACTTCTATTACAAATGTTTCTCCTCCTTTTGTTGTATTTACTCTGCGAATTTCTGGCGGTGGTGGTAATGGTTGAGACTGAGGTTGGTCTTTTAGAAAATGATTTAGTTTCTCTTGATCTATCATTCTGAGGATGATTCTTTTTATATTTCTGCAATCATTTGTTGAATGTCCATAAAAATGGTGATAAGAACAAAATTCATGACTTCTATGGTTTGGAGGTGGTTCAGTCCCCATGTTCCATGGTGTTGGTATATTTTCCATCAAGATTATAGCTTCCCATATTTTTTCCACACTAGCATTCAGAGGTGGCATCTTGATTTCTTCCCATACGATCTTGTGACTTCCCTGTCCTCTATGATAATTTTGTCTTTGACCTCCATAAAATTCTTGTGGCCGATCAAGTCTTTGAATCTTATTATTACCACCACGGTTATAGAAGTTTCTATCCCTTTCGAATTCTTCTTGATCACGACTTCCCATAGCTACTAGCTTTTGCTGACTATCACCCATTATCTTCTCTTGTTGTACTTGCGAAGTGCTCGCCACTGTGCTTATGAGTTTGGGTAATAGGCTTGCATTCGCTTCTTTTGAACTTGTGTTCGCAACTGGGTATGATTCCATGTCATTTTGTTTTTCCTCGAGAGCGATATACTCCTCTTGAAGCTCTCGCAACTCAGTCATTGTGATTGTATTCTTGATTCTGAAAACTTAAATATACATCAGATTTGTTGCGAACATTGCGTTAATGAATGATATAATGAGGTATCTCTCATCCACACGGCCAGCCATTTCACTACAAATTATCCTGCACCTCTTGGTTAGATGCTTCAAACTTTCGCCAATTCTTTGCTTTAGTCCAAATACATCTTCAATGCCAGGTCGCGAAGAATTGTTACTTATTGTTGATGTTGGATTGTCATTCAAGGTTAAAATTGTAAATAAAACCCGAAAATCATGCGCTGACATCATGTAAAAGATAAAGCCATTAATAAGTGTTGGATACTCCTTCACTTTACTAATTCACCTAGAATGGAGCATGTGGCAACAATCTCATTCTGTGAATACATGAAATTCATCCAGGTTGGAGCATGTGGCAACAATCCCATTCTGTGAATACATGAAATTCATCCAGGTTGGAGCATGTAGCAACAATCCCATATACGCTATGAATTTATAGCATTATTAATTAATGCATGAGCATCCTTGTATTTCCTGTACTCATTATCAGTGCAGCATGACGACTGAGTGTTGCTCTCAGCATAATAACACGAACCTCCAAGCATTATAATGAAAGCATGTACGAAATACCCGTACAGGTTGCAACTCTCGGTGTTTTATACTAGCCCGATTGAGAACTCTCGGTGTGTTATACTAGCCCGATTGAGCATCCAGACTGACCGTATCAGTCTGGATATGATGTCGTTCATCCAACTTCACCAGCATGATTGGATGGCCCAGATCAATTCCATAACCCCTAAGCAGGTATGGAATATTCACTGCCGAACCAACGCGGACCCCGCATGGTCGGCCTCCCTCCAGAATTGGCCTAGATTGCCAAAACGTCCAAACCAGAGCAGTATGGGCGGAAAACCCTAAATTAGGGTTTGCGGCACATTACATGTGTCGCTAAACAATCTCAACCATCCATCTTCGCAGGTATAGATGGAGGGTGTAGATGTAGATTCAAAGGGCCCGGAGCATTCAACACAATCACCGTGGGCCCGCCTACATGCCTGACCAATCGGTCAGGACCAACCATGGTTGGTCATCCCAATTCGTGCGTTCAAACAGAGCATGGTTACACGGCCGTGAAAGCCAAAATTAGGGTTTCAAGCATCACGAGCGTCCATCTTCTACTAAGACGAATGAAGGATCCTGATTAGATTAAGTAGGTCCCATTCATACCAACATGACCACCGTGGGCCCGTCTATCCCCTCACCCGATCGGCCAAGGCATATCATGCCTTGGCTATCCCAAAACGCGCGTCCAAACTTGCGTGGTCACACTTCCCAAATTGCAAACTGATCTCGACCACTCAACTTCACCGGACGATTTGAGTGGCTTAGATCACGTTTTCATGGGACAGTCAGGTATAGGCGTGAATACCAGCCTACCACCTACATGCCAGACTGATCGACCAAGACCGACCAAGATTGGTCGTCTTGGAACGCGCGCCCAAACTAGGCATGTCACGTGGTTTCCGATTCCTTTGCGGTAATGGATTTCTGCCGCAAATCGATCTCAACCACTCAACTTTGCCGGTCAAATCGAGTGGCCTAGATCGCGCATTTATGGTACAAAGAGGTATGGACGTGTATGTTGTCTATACGCATGCCCGGTCGGTCCTTTCCAAAACCCTCCCCATGCTTGGTTGCGACCAAGCTGAAGAGTGATGCCTGCGCACCTCTTCAAAACCCCGATTCCATCAACGGTCGCAGATGAGTGTCTCAAAGATCATCTCGTTCGTCCAACTTCACCGCTTGGTTATACAACCCTGTCAGGAGTTAATTGGTCAAAGGAGACGTCATGGTGATCACCACCCGTCACTTTACCACACCATGATGCAGTGCCTGCATAAAATACACGTGATACTTCACAAGTATCAACTTCCTGAATAACGCAGTTATTCAATTTAGCATTACATGCTACCTTTTGTGGGTCCCACGATCTACACATTCCAGACATCAATCATGTCACAAACTGGGGGATACATACTGTGGTATTGGTCTGGCGGTTTACAGCGTGCAACACACCATCACAAGAACGTGTCAGGAAGTCATGGACGGTTAGAGATGACAGGAGAAGTGGGCAAGACTGGTCGTGTAACACCAACACACACCTCCACTACTCCATCACTCCACTTCCTCCACTTCCCACGAGAGACGTGAATAAGGCTCAAATGACTTGTATAAATATGTTCTCCTCCCTATTTTCGACACAAGAGAGAAACAACACAAGTCGAGACGAGACAGAAACCAAGTGTTAATACAAAAACGTATTTAGACACCCAGAGCATGCTTTCATCAATCGTAAGCCTGCTCACCTTTCTGTTACAAGTCAAAGCAAGCCAACATCTTCACAATCTCAACACCTTCTTCGCTTCTTTCCCTAAGATCAACCCCATCTCCTTCACTTTGTGACCGAAACGAGTCTGGAACGTTAACGACCATTTCTTGGTTTAGGCCGGACTTGCACAGATTGATTTCCGAATCTACAAGCACTCACCGTGCAGTGCATTTGTTTAGGGTTTAGATTCATTCATCATCCACACACCCCAAATTACTAAATCCGGCAGGAATAGTTTTCACCCATAAACAATTGGCGACCACAGTGGGAGGTTGATCTCTCGGTTGCAAAAAATTGAATTCTCAATTTTTCGGTTTTCATCTCGCGATGTATCCTCACCAGGAAACCACAGGTGATTCAGATACCATGGGAAGTATAGCTAGAATACTGGAAGATGTCTTGGCAAATCAAGCTGGTATTGCTAGAAGACAGAGCGAAATATTCCGCCTTTTGAATGATATAATAGCATAATTACAAGAAGGGTCGACAGGCATCTACTCAGGCAGTGCAAGAAACGCTGAATCCTTAGCCAGGAGTCACACCTTTACCAGTGGAGAAGCAAAAAGAGCACGTAATCGCAGGAGACTCAGGAAAGAGGAACAACATGGTCCGGCCAACAATGAAGACTCGAGGAAACTCCACAGAGGAAAGGACTTGTCCGAAGTACTACAACGTCTACCAGATAAGGAAAGAGAGCCTGCAGCCTACGGAGCCCTGCTAGAAGATTTATATCTCAAAACTCTTGTTGAAGCCCGGAAGACTGTCCAATCCGCATCGAACTTTCAACCAAGCGAAGAAATGCTTGAGGAAGGGGAGATCAATCAAGAAATACGTGAATACAGAGGATGGGAGCGTTCAATTCGATCACTCAGCATTGATATTACGACACCTTCCACATCCCTTTAACCAGGCAAGCGATCCGAAGATATGATGGCACTCCACGTAGAGACATCACAACGCCCACTAACACAGGAAAAGCTAGACTCAGAGTACCTACACTTTCCCTTCCCAATGAAGAAGATTTTGGAGTTCTTTGGAGGCGTGGGTGTGAAACGGAGAGGTGGAGCTACCTCCGGGCGTCCACCCACCGACCAAGAAGTAATGGACCCGAGGTACTTGTCATTTCCACCGGTTCCTTCACCACCCTACCGGTGAGTGCAACGCTTTGAAGCGCATTGTTCAGGAGAAACTTGGTTCAGAGGAATAGCTCTCATTCTCTGAAAAATCAATGCGGACGACTTCCTTGGAGAGGCTACTTCGGTTGATACAAGTGAGACTTCAAAAGCAAGTAAGTTCTATTCAACAATTTTACAAGAAAGATAGTTTTAGAATTCACTGGGGACTTAGCATCCCGCACATGGAGAAAGAGGCTCAGTGATCAAACGCATGTTTGCTTCCCTTCATACCTCCCTTTTACATGACATTTGTAATTTTATATGACATGTGCAATCATTCATGACCAAGATGCAAATTCCATTTAACATAACCTCTTTCAGAAAAGTTATTCACAAAACTATCTCAAAATAAACCAATTCAATTACCTATTAATTCAAAAACAAAAGTCAAGTTATGAAAAGAAATCCTCACTATCACTCAAAAAGAAAAAGAAGAGACAAGTGTATAGTACGAATCCTTCAAGGAAAGTCCTTCAGCAACAACTCGTCCTTCTGGGCAAGAGCGACTTTCATCCTTTGAAGTACAGCCTGCTTCAGCTTCAACTCCTCAGACAACTTTTCAACCTCTTCTTCCTGGCGAGTAATACATTCTGCAGAAGGGGCCTCATCTTGTAATATCTGGAGCTCCTGAATCTCAGATAACCCTTTGAGGAACCAAGGAGCATTGAAGTCGTACTGCACAAACACATCTCGATGGCACTTCCAGTCTTCAATCATCTCCTCAGAAACTGTTCGACCAGTTGTGACGCACATCCCATGGTTAGAAAATAAAGCTTCCTGAACGCGGTTGACCAATGCAAGATGACTTTTGAGCTTCATAGTGGTAGAAATGTGACCGTGTTTCTCCCATATTGCCGTGTACAACTCTTTGAACCGAGCCGGCACACTGAATCCTCCAACCAACACATGACCTGGATAATGAACAATGAAAGGAGGATCGAACAAAGCTCCAGGTTGCGCCACCAATACTTCACCAGTCACAGGAGCCTTGTCAGTTGCAGGAGGTCTTTCAGAAGAAGTCGCCACAACAGCTTTATTGATTGGAACATGCTCAGAACATTCTTCAAGGGGAGCCACCTCAACAATAGCGGATGTTGCCTCTCTTACATTCCTCCCGATATCTACTTCGCTCTGGGTGCTAATTTCCATCACGGCCCCATCAACAAGATCACTCAGGGAGGCGCCTTGTCCAACCAAGCTTGCATCATCTCTGTCATGGTCGAGAAAAGGAGCGGTTTCTCCAGACTTCTCAGCATGAAGATCAGTACCGCCAGACTTCTCAAAGATGAAGATCGCAGACCGCCGACTTCTCAACATGAAGATCGAGTCTTGCCAGACCTCTCAAAGATGAAGATCAAGTGCGCCGGACTTCTCAACATGAAGGCCAACATTACCAGCCTTCTCATTCTGAATGCGCGCAAACCTTGTGAAGACATTCTATTTCGGAATTTCCTGATTTCAAGCAAGAATCACTCTTAGAAGAATTCACTCTGGAGAAATGAAGGAATCAACGGAAAGAGATTTAAATACCTGCATATTGGAGGACTTGAGGATCACGGAACCACATGCCTGCCTCTTAGATCTCTCTTCTGCTTGGGGACTGCAATCCTCAGCTCTGGTCCGTTTGGCTGGAAGTGGCCTTAACCGGAAATGCTCCTTCAGGACGTCAGAAGATGGCTCACCACGGGAATTTGTCACAACATCCTCCGAGAATTCTTGGAAAGCCAACAGTTGTTTCCTCCAAAATTCCTTATACTTGCTCGGTTACCACCGAGTTTCTCCCAATAGGCCGGAAGGGAAGACTCTGCGATGCCAAGAATATATCAAAGATCAAAGATAACCGGAGAAGTTCTTTCGAAGCCTCTGAAGGACGAATGAAGGGAACACCCTGGTCAAATCCCATTTGACGAGCAACCCTATCGATGTTGTACGGAGTCACAGTAAGAGCTTCGTTGGATAGAGACGGGATATATCCTGGAATGCAGTTGTGCAGATAAATAAGTTCTCCAAATTTCACAGTCTCGGCATCTCGTACGCAACGCAAAGATCGGGACCGCCGAAGCGATAGCAAAAGTCTTTGGTCTGAACAATGGAAGGGTGGATCGGCCCCCATGGACGGAAAATTACAGAAGACACATTATCAAAGATATCCACGAGTTTCGCACCAGTTCTGGGACGCCTCCTCTGCCAACGGAGTATTCTCGAGCCACCATACAAATTGACGAGCGAAGTTGCAGGAGCGGGAGCATAACTTTTGAAATGTTCCCACAAGAATGCCTGAAGAAAATAGAAGTGGACATATGACTCCACCTTCTTGTACCCGTTGGCAACATGCATATCCATTGCTAAGGCGTCCAGATGAGAATACAATGATCCAAGGAACAAGGCACCTAAGGGAAGAACTTCGCCTTTTGCTAGCTTTATAGAAATCTTAACTGAACACCCTTATGGTTTTCTTTCCAACCGTCGTCATATATATCTCGGATAACCACAAATACAGAATGCAATCACACCGAGCTCGTTTTTCCAACTCCTGATTCGGCTCTGGGTTTGCAGGAGACCATTCCGATACCCACCAGGTGTAAAAGCATCTTGTATCTTTTTTATCCTCCTTGTCCAGATCGTCGAATTCTTCCACCTTTCGGAGTATAGTGCCATAATCACGTTGTTCCATGTCAGAAAGCTCATAACAAAGATTCCCAGCAACAGGAAGGTTCATCAATGCAGCTACGCTTTCCAGGGTAATAGTCATCTCTCCCCATCTAGATATAGTTGTATGAGTAGAAGGGCGCTACCGAGAAATAAAAGTAATCAAGCCTGCAGCGTCTTTCTTAATTTCAAGAGTAGCAGATGCCATGACTGCATCGAGGATTTGCGCTTTGGTCAAATTGGCTTTAATGTTCTTATTATTTAACATGCGCCTCATCCATCCTTCATAAAAGGCCAGTGGAGTATGACAAGTCTTAAAGTCGATAGGAGATGGCGGATATTCATTTCTTTGAAGACGTAACCTCATCACAAATGCCGAAGAAGAAGATGGATCAAACTTCTATATTTTCTCGAATCGGAAAGGGGACTATCCCGTAAGAGGGATGTTTCCTAATGTTTGGAAAAGACAAGGTGAACAACTCATCGAAATGTTCGGCATATCTTTGAAGCTTGTCAATACTTCCCGACTCTACACCAAAGATTATCTCCGAAGACATATTGACAGGAGTTCTTTTCTTCATTCTACAATAAATACAGGAGTAAGTACTTGTATATAAAAAAAAAAACGAGTGCGAACTGCATTCACGTTGGAATACACAAGACTGGGATTGGGTCCAAGCACCGGCTCAAGTTTTCAAGCACCGGCTCAAGTTTCAAGTCTGGTATATGTTTCAAGTCCGGTATACGTTTCAAGTCCGGTATTGGTTTCAAGTCTGGTATTGGTTTCAAGTCCGGTATTGGTTTCAAGTCTGGTATTACTCAAGCTTCATGTCCGGGCACAAGGCTAGTATGAGGTCGACTTTCAATCAAGCATGTGTGGGTAGGACCCACGATTCGGATCAAACACACATGGCGGGACCGCTCGTATGCACGTATTATAACACAGTTTTCTCATGAGAATTATATTCATGAAATTCAAGCCAAAATCTCTTTCCAAGCTACAACCTAAGAAGCTAGTTTTGCATGCAACAACGGAAGAAGAAGCAAAAACGACGTATTCACGGACTTGCAGAACTAAACCATCCTAGCAAAAATGGGTGATTTTTACTATCAATCTTGATAATAAAGCTAGGCATGATGTATCTATCAAAAGATTTTTACCTAAGAAATTAGGGTTTTTTCTAAAAAAAAAAAAAAAAAAAAAAAAAAAAAAGTGAAACCTACCTTGGACGGACGGACGGCGGCGCACGTCTGACGGTGGCAACTCCGGCAGCAGAAACGACGGCAGCGTCAACAGGGGCGGCGGCGTTGGTCACGGACGGGAGCTGCTCAACAACAAAAAAAAATCGTGAGAAAAAGAGAAGGGGTTGGTCTCTTTTATAGACAAAAATTAGAAGAATCCCAATAGAACAAGGATTCCTCTTTTGTTTGGATTCCTCTTTTGATTCAAATACCCTAAGAAAGGAAGCCGGTCCATCAAGGCTTAAGATCGCGTACGTATGGAGGATTGCCCACGGCCAGAATCCCTCCAGGTAAACTTCCTTTATCTTGTCTTCTTACGTTTGTATATGTCACCATCTCATGCCTACCCCACAATAGTGTAACCATTATGGGCTAGGCAGGGGAATTAATGTTGATGGTGGATTTTCATTCAAGGTTAAAATTGTAAAAAAAACCAGAAAATCATGCGTTGACATCTTGTAAAAGATAAATCCATTAATAAGTGTTGGATACTCCTTCACTTTACTAATTCACCTAGAATGGAGCATGTGGCGACAATCCCATTCTGTGAATACATGAAATTCATCCAGGTTGGAGCATGTAGCAACAATCCTATATACCCCAATGAATTTATAGCATTATTAATTAATGCATGAGCATCCTTGTATTTCGTACTCATTATCGGTGCGGCATGACGACTGAGTGTTGCTCTCGGAAGAACAACACGAACCTCCAAGCATTATAATGAAAGCATGTACGAAATACCCGTACAGGTTGCAACTCTCGGTGTGTTATACTAGCCCGATTGAGAACTCTCGGTGTGTTATACTAGCCCGATTGAGCATCCATACTTGACCAGTATCGATCGGATATGATCTCGTTCATCCAACTTCACCAAAGATGATTGGATGACCCAGATCAATTCCATAACCCCCAAGCAGGTATGGAATATTCACTGCCGAACCAACGCGGACCCCGCATGGTCGGCCTCCCTCAAAAATTGGCCTAGCTTGCCAAAACGTCCAAACCAGAAAGCGGATGGGCGGAAAACCCTAAATTAGGGTTTGCAGCACATTACATGTGTCGCTAAACAATCTCAACCATCCATATTCGCAGGTATAGATGGAGAGTGTAGATGTAGATTCAAAGGACCCGGAGCATGTCAACACAATCATCGTGGGCCCGCCTACATGCCTGACCAATCGGTCAGGACCAACCATGGTTGGTCATCCCAATTCGTGCGTTCAAACAGAGCATGGTTACACGGCCGTGAAAGCCAAAAATAGGGTTTCAAGCATCACGAGCGTCCATATTCTCCGACACGAATGGAGGATCCCAGATTAGATTAAGCAGGTCCGGTCATACCAGCATGACCACCGTGGGCCCGTCTATCCCCTCACCTGATCGGTCAAGGCATATCATGCCTGGCTATCCCAAAACGCGCGTGCAAACTTGCTTGGTCACACTTCCCAAAATCGCAACCGATCTCGACCACTCAACTTCACCGGACGATTTGAGTGGCTTAGATCACGTTTTCATGGGACAGATCGGTATAGGCGTGAATACCACCTACCACCTACACGCCAGACTGATCGACCAAGACCGACCAAGATTGGTCGTCTTGGAACGCGCGCCCAAACTAGGCATGTCACGCGGTTTCCGATTCCTTTGCGGTAATGGATTTCTGCCGCAAACCGATCTCAACCACTCAACTTTTCCGGTCAAATCGAGTGGCCTAGATTGCGCCTTTATGGGACAAAGAGGTATGGACGTGTACACCGGCATGCTGTCTACACGCATGCCCGGTCGGTCCTTTCCAAAACCCTCCCCATGCTTGGTCGCGACCAAGCTGAAGAGTGATGCCTGCGCACCTCTTCAAAACCCTGATTCCATCAACGGTCGCAGATGAGTGTCTCAAAGATCATCTCGTCCGTCCAACTTCACCGGCTTGGTTATACAACCCTGGTCAGGAGTTAATTGTTTAGTGAGACGTCATGGTGATCACCACCCGTCACTTTACCACACCATGATGCAGTACCTGCATAAAATACACATGATACTTCACAACTATCAACTTCCTGAATAACGCAGTTATTCAATTTAGCATTACATGCTACCTTTTGTGGGTCCCACGATCCACACATTCCAGACATCAATCATGTCACAAATTGGGGGATACATACTGGGGTATTGTTCTGGCGGTTTACAGCGTGCAGCGTGCAACACGCCATCACAAGAACGTGTCAGGAAGTTATGGACGATTAGAGATGACAGGAGAAGTGGGCAAGACTGGTCGTGTAACACCAACACACACCTCCACTACTCCATCACTCCACTTCCTCCACTTCCCACAAGAGACGTGAATAAGGCTCAAATGACTTGTATAAATAGGTTCTCCTCCCTGTTTTCGACACAGGAGAGAAACAACACAAGTCGAGACGAGACAAAAACCAAGTGTTAATACAAAAACGTATTCAAACACCCAGAGCCTGCTTGCATCAATCGTAAGCCTGCTCACCTTTCTATTACAAGTCAAAGCAAGCCAACATCTTCACAATCTTAACACCTTCTTCGCTTCCCTCCCTAAGATCAACCCCATCTCCTTCACTTTGTGACCGAAACGAGTCTGGAACGGCCATTTCTTGGTTTAGGCCGGACTTGCACAGATTGATTTACGAATCTACAAGCACTCACCGTGCAGTGCATTTATTTAGGGTTTAGATTCATTCCTCATCCACACACCCCAAATTACTAAATCCGGCAGGAATAGTTTTCACCCATAAACACTTATATACGCCCCTAAGAATGTAACCTACAAATGGTTGAAAGATGTTATAGTATTCTTTGGTAAACCTTCAAATCATTTTAAGGCATCTCCTGTTAAACTTGATGCAAAATATATGCACAACACAGCATCATGGTTTTCCCATTGTAGCATACATCTCACATAAGCTTTGATGTGTTGTACTGCACAAGTTGTTCCGTCAAAAATGCTGGTTAACGCAGGTAAGTTACACTTTGGTGGTATTCCTCCTAATTGTACTTCTTATGTGAATGGAGTTTTCGCAGCTTCCTCTATGGCTTCGTCCAGTTGTCTCCTACCTCCTTCCCTTTTATCATTTAACATTCCTCTCATTTCCGCTAGCTCTCTCAAAATTTGTTCATTTACACCAGAATTTGGATCCATTGGTCTGTTTAACTCCGATTCTCTTCTTCTGCGTTCATATCTGTTTTGATTTTCTTGTTCATCATTTTCTTCTCGTCTTTCTCTGCGATATTCTCTTTCATTTCTTTCATGAATTCGCATATGATTATACTTCTCATTTTGTCTTCTTTGCCGCCTTTCAGCTCTCTTTTGTATTATATCATACTCTTCATTGATATTACCATTATTGCGATTTTGTTCACGCCTTCTTTCTCGATTATCATGATTGTTCTGGCGAATTGCCTCCTGGAGCTCTTGTTCTTCCACTTCCGCTCTCAATCTTTCCCTTTCGCAAGCTAGACGTGCTTGTTTAGTGTAATGTCTTTCGATTTCATCTTCAATTATTTGTCGATTTCTTTGAACTTCTCTCCCATGTAATATTCTCCTTCCTTCTTCCTGATTTTCTTCGCCATCTTGATTATTTCATTCTTGACGTTGCCTATTTCCCTGATTTCCGTTGTTTTGTCCATTTTGAAGAATTTCACCATGTTGAATATAACGATCTTCCATTATTTCTCTTCTTTCACGACGTTCTTCGTCTGGATTTTGTATTTCCTCTCGAGTATCTTCATTAGCATTTTCTACAGGCGAATTTCATTTTATTTCTCCTCTAACTGGTCTTGAACTTGATCTTGTAGTGCTTCTTGACCTTCTACTTTGTAATCTCATGTTTTCCATCCTCAACTCATGATTTTTCCTTGTCAGATTTGCACGTTCTTCTGCTTCTAATCTCCTTTCTTCATGTATTTTTTGCCTCAATGCCTCTAGCGCTTCAATCTCTTCATTTCCATGAGTTATTCCTCTAATTACTTCTTGGTCTCTCTCTTCTCGTCTATTGCTTACTAATTGCTTCTCTTCTTCCATTCCATCTTCGAAATCTGATCGCCAAGTATGTACGCTTACTCTGTCATAATCCACAATTCTACTTTGTATTGGTATACGTTGAATTGGCTGTTGAACTTGATTTTCTCCACTGTTTCTTGTGTTCACTCTTGTAGATTCCTACATTTCATCTCTCTCTTTTCCAGCAAGCCTTCTACTCCTTCTAATAGTTGTTGGTTGTTTTGATGTATTTCTTCTTCTAGGCATTTTTCCACCTTAATGAGTTGTTGAAAATTATATGAAATTCTTTATCTATTACTCCAAATTCTTTCAAATCAGTCCCTGTTTCTAGCGCCATTATGTAGTTGCAGGAAATCCCACAATACAACCCTCACAAGAATTCATAATAATCAACACATCTTTAAGATCAACAATCACACTTTTTATTAATTGAGTTTAGAAATTTTTACAAGAAGGAAATGAAATCAAGAATATAACTACTGTTCTAGACTTTCTCCCTCCTCACAACTTTTTCTCTACTCTAAAAGATCTCTCTCACCTTAAGCCTGTTCGGCTCTTTATATAGGATATTACATAGTGGGTGACAGCTAAGCTATCATTTATTTCCGTATCTGAATTGCGATATTCTCGCAAGTATGCAATTGTTAGAATTTGCAACACTCCTAAATCTCGCTAGGTCTCCACATCTTTCTCGTGTTTTAGCTGTCATCATTTGTCGCGTCATTTCTGTAACCAATCTGCGATGTCTTCTCAATGTGTTGTATAATGGTTTCGCAATGGTATTGATGTTGCGACATTCTGATCCTACACACACAAGGTTCATTTTTGAGCAAAGCAAGCACGCGGTGGGACCCACGTTCGAGCGAAGCAAAGCAGGCACATGACATGGCCGACGTTTGAAACATGTACACGGTGGACCCGTGTTTGATCGTAGCATGCATAGCTGCCCATGTTCGAAGAAAGCATGTTCACATAGGGTCCCACGTTCGACCGAAGCAGGCGCGCAGTGGACCCACGTTTAACCGAAGCGGGCACAACAAGCCCCACGTTCGATCAAGCAGGTGCATGATGAGTCCCAAGTTTTATCTTTATTTGTCACCATCTAATGCCTACCCCACAATAGTGTAACCATTATGAGCTAGGCAGGGGACTTAATGTTGATGGTGGATTTTAGTTTAGGGCTAAAATTGTAAAACCAAATTTATGCGCTGACATCCTGCAAAGGATAAAGCCACTGATAAGTGATGAATACTTATTCACTTCACAAATTCACATAGAATGGAGCATGTGGCAACAATCCCAGTATTCTGTGAATTAGATACACAAAATTCATCCAGGTTGGAGCACGTGGCAACAATCCCATATACTCTGTGAATCTATATCATTATTAACTAATGCATGACTAGCCTTGTATTTCCTGTGTTGTTCCCACAGAACTCTCATTATTAGTGCGGCATGACGACTGAGTGTTGCTCTCAGCAGAGTAACACGAATCTCCAAGTGTTAATAGTGAGGCATGCACGAAATACCCGTACAGGCTACATCTTTCGGTGTGTTATACTAGCCCGATTGAGCATACATCTCTCGGTGTGTTATACTAGCCCGATTGAGCATATTTGAATCTGGACTGTCCATATCAGTCTCAGAAACAATCACGACCACGCAAGTTGGCCGCATGATTCAACCATCCTAGACGATCCTCAGCAGGAGCAGGCTACCACCTTAATGACCACCAGCGGGCCCGTTTATGCCCTGGTCGGTCGAATACATACCATGCCTCCCAAATAATCACCGAACACCAGCCTAAAGTAGGATGGTTGGACTGTGTGGAGTAGCTTGGAAAAGCTTGTGCGACAAGACCGCCAACGGCGCCTCTCAAAACTAGCCACGGTCGTCCAACTTACCTAGATGATTGAACGGCGTGGATTATCCCATGACCTAGTCGACAAGCTTGTCCCGCACACCAGCGGGCCCCCTCTTTACCTCGCCCGGTCGACCATCTCCGACCTAGCCATAGAGAAACGTGTGTTTGCCCAAATGTATGGCGTAATGCTAAAGGGTCGCAGGAAATTCCACTAAGGTCTCAAATTGATCACGACCATCCAACTTCACCAAAGCATGTTTGGATGGATTAGATCGAGCCTTGGACCGTCGTCGATCGTATCACCATGTTCACCACCGACCCAATGTGGGCCCCACATGGTCGGCCTCCCCAAAGGAGGAGCATATCCTTCCAAACCGTTAGGCTGAAGTCGTGTACACACGACCGATCCAAAACCCTAATTAGGGTTTGCGTCATATTACATGTGTCGCTAATCGATCACGAGCGTCCATCTTCGCAAGCATAGATGGAGGGTGTAGATGTAGATTCAAAGGGTCCCGAGCATGTCAACACGATCACCGTGGGGCCATCTACACGCCTGACTGATCGACCAAGGCCAACCATGGATGGACATCTCGAAACGCGCGCCCTAAGTAGGCATGACATGCGGTCTTCAACCCCTTTGCGGCAAGGGATTTACGCCGCAAATCAATCTCAGCCACTCCTCTTTGCCGGACAAATTGAGTGGTTTAGATCACACTTTTATGGGACAGTGAGGTACGGATGTGTACACCGGCAAGCCATCTACACGCATGCCCGGTCGGTCCTGTCAAAAACGTCTCCCATGCTTGGATTCGACCAAGCTGAAGAGTGATGCTTGCGCACCTCTTCAAAACCCTAAAAGTTCATCAACGGTCGCAGATGAGCGTCACAGATCATCTCGTCCGTCCAACTCTACCACTTGGTTAAGAAGCCCAGGTTAGGAGTTAAGCGACCAATGAGGCATCCCCATGATCACCGTCCGCCACTCTTCCACATAGAGTGATCGGCCAAAGTATGGCTCGCCCATGCGGCCTCCAAACGATCACTCGAACATGGTTGGACATGATCTTTTTTAAGACGCTTGATCGTGACTTACTCCGTTAAGCCTTAAAACAACGATGTTTCATACATGCTGAATATATTCAATGCATTACATGCATGGAATACACGCGATATTTCATAAATATCGGTTTCCCAAATAACTTAGTTATTTAAACCTAGCACCGTATGCTACCTTCTGTGGGTCCCACGATCCACACAATCGAGACATCAGCATGTCACAAACTGGGGCATACTTACTGGGGTATTGGTCTGGCGGTTTATAGAGTGCAGCGTGCAACGCGCCATCACAAGAACGTGTCAGGAAGACATGGACGGTTAGTGATGATGGGAGAAGTGGGCAAGACTGATCGTGTGACACTAACACACGACTCCACTACTCCATCACTCCACTTCCTCCACTTCCTACGAGAGACGAGGTTTGTGCTTTATGACTTGTATAAATAGGTTCTCCTCCCTATTTCCACAAGACTAGACAAGACAAAAAACCAAGTGTTGATACAATCGTATCCCAACACCAGAACTGATAGCTTACATTCTGCAGGCCAGTTCAGATTTCTGGTACAAGTCATAAAATAGCCAACACCACCATAATCTCAACACCTTCTTCGCTTCCTTCCCTAAGACCAACCCCATCTCATTCACTTTGTGACCGAAGCAAGTCTGGAACGGCCATTTCTTGGTTTAGGCCAGAGTTGTACATATTGATTTCTCGAATCACAAGTACTCCCGTGCAGTGTATTTATTTAGGGTTTAGATTCATTTCTCATCCACACACCCAAATTACCAAAACCGGCAGAAATAGTTTTCACCCATAAACAGTGGTATAACACTAGTTATCATACGAGTTTAAAAATGTCTCCCTTTCAAGCCTTATATGGCTATCTTCCTCCACATATGACTTTCTCATCTGTCATCACAACTTCTGTAGGTGATGTGGAGTCATATCTCAAGGACAGAGAGGCAATGACTGATATTCTTAAAGAGTCCCTACACAAAGCTCAAGAAAGAATGAAATTCTTTGCTGATAAGACAAGGAAAGACAGGACCTTTGCAGTGGGTGACTTGGTATATTTGAAGCTTCAACCTTATAGACAAGCTTTTGTTTCACTGAGGAAGAATTTCAAGCTTTCTGCAAAGTTCTATGCATAGGCCTTTTCCTATTTTACAACGAATTGGCACAGTATCCTACAAGTTACAGCTTCCAGATCAGGCTAGGATTCACCATGTCTTTCATGTGTCACAATTGAAGCTACACATTGGTAAGAAACATACCCCCTCTCCTACTTTGCCTATTGTAGATCATGCAGGTGAAGTGATCATGGTTCCTGCAAAAGTTCTACAACGCATAACCATTCTTATTGGCAATAGGCAAGTGAATCAAGTGCTCATCCAATGGACTAATTCAACGACAGAGGATGCTACTTGGTAAGATGTTGCTACCATCAAGTCTCACTATCGCAACTTTATCCTTGAGGACAAGGATAATTTCCAGCAGTAGGCAATGTCATAGTCTTATTGGTTGTGTTGCCTACCTGTAATAATAGAGTGGGTTCTCTTATAATTGTTTATTCATTGGTCAATTGTTAACCGATCAGATAGTGACAGGTGTCCACTATCTGATCATCGTTGTTAGGTCTTCACTTCCCTTAAATGTGTAAGAACCTCCTTCTCTATTTCAATTAATGAGAAATATATTCAGTTTAGTAATAGAGTTTGTGTTCATTAGGGACTCAGATTCACTTTCATTAACTCTTGATCACCAAATTGTACTGAGTATAGTACAGATTCATGGTCGATTTTTATATTTTATGTTTTCCGATAAATAATAATGAATTATGTGAAAAGTTATAGAAAAAAATACATATATTTGCCAAGTTTCATATAAATAAGTAATATATGCATTACAAACCACAAAATAAGTAATGGCTTAGCGGTTGTAATGTTACATAACAACAAGGTCTCACATTTTCCACACAAGACTATTTCTGTTTTTTCAAAAAATAAATAAAACATGAGCAGGATTTAGTTGGACTTTAGTCATGAATCATAGACTAGCGTCGACTAGTACGAGTCATTAGTGAAGCGATTCATACTTACGTTTCGAATCGATTTGCAATTTGTTAACACGACTCTTGACTCGTACGAGAATGATCTAGAAGATAGTTGGAACTTTTCACCGAGGTAGATAACAATATTGGGTAATGTTATACCCAACGCCCATGGTCATCTTCTAAGTTATTACTCTCACAATATATATATATATATATACACTCTCAGTGGTATATAAGTTACAAAGCTTTGTAAAAGTATTGGTGACTTAGAGAAATCCAGAGTGATAAGTAATTTTTTTGGTGATTTAGTGAAATCTAGGGTTTACAATGCTTTTGAAGAAAAAAATTGGTGCCTTGGAGAAATATATAGTGATAAGAAAATTTTCAGTGACCTAGAGAAATTAATGAAATATTCTTGTTTGGTTGTGTTTTTCAAAACTGTCTTATAAATTCATTTTTAATTTTTTTCAAAACATACCATTTTTTCTTGATTTCATTTTTTCCCAAACTAAGAAATGGTGTATGGTATAAAAATTAAAAACGGTTTTTGAAAATACATTTTTAAAGATTAGTTATAAGTTACAACCAAGGGTGTTTGATTATCATAAGTTTGTGCACATCTTAAAATAAAAACTCAATAATGAGGAGAGGATTATATCAATAAAACAAACCCACTCTTAATATTGACGCTTGTTTTATGCTCTTTAAGAACTGAAACAAGATTAGCAATTTCATAATCCAAAGACTGATCAAATCAACCTTGAGTACCCATCACGAATTATTAAATCAAACGCAACTATTTTTTAAACAATTCCAGTAATTCATTAAAAAAAAAAAATTATTGCACAAACTCCACAATGATTGAAGCTTAAGTAACAACATCTCTTTAATATTTCAGCGAGCATATCTCTAGCATCTCTTAAATTAGCATATTGAATATTAAAGTTTATTACTGTTATCATCAAGATTGTAAATAAAACCCTAATCTGAGTAATAAAATGGTGAATCCGTTTTTAATGTTACAAGATTAAATATTACACTTTTATGTGATATTATAAAGACCATACTCATCAAAGGTTAACTCTTTTACGCAAATCTAAAAATGAAAAGATCGAGCTAACTGATCTTACTAATATGTTTGAGCAAATGTGTTTGTGATTTAAAACTTTTCGGTGAAGGAATAAAAGTAATTATAGATGGTTTTTTTTATTATTCATTACCATGGAGGGATGTTGGAAAGAATCATTTCAAAAGAAGAAGAAGAAAAGAAAGAAAATTCAAAAAACAATAATTTATCGTTTTAAAAAACATGGGAAAAATAATTTTCAGAAAACATGTCAATCAAACATCCTTTATTTTGTTTTTGGTTTCTAGCGTTTTCAAAAATGAAAAACGGTTTATAAAACACAAACACAAACCAAACAGTTTATAGCGTTCCTGATTCAAGTGACAACAGTTCTAGATCAATTCATCTAATTCTCGAGGAGCTTCGGGTACAGGGGAATTTAAAATGTGGATATTAAAACAAATTTAGTCGAGGAGAAAGAGAGTAGTAGCATCTCGGAGTCGATTACAATAACATAAAGTATCATTGTGGAGGAGGAAATAACAAGGAAGAAAGGGGTAAGTTTTGAGATGGGTATGCTGTCGGCGGCCTCACTTCAGGATAATAATGGATCCTCAAACCCAAGTAACTTAATTGCATTGTCCACTCATGACACACGTGACATTGATGAAGTCTTCAAAGAAATCAGGGATGAATTTGAGGTTGCTTCAGGTTATGGTACGGAGGTTGGGTGATGCTTGAGGTGGGAAATCTGCGTTATTAGTCTACTGGCAATGCACAATCAAAAATAGATGAAGTATTCATTCTTGAAGATAAAGTAGTTGCATTTTCAATTACTTGCCAAATCAATTAAATTGATCAAAAATTTGTAACTTAGATTCTTGAATTTGATACAAATACTCGAATCTCAAGCTCCTAATTTCACTGATGTAGCTTGAAACTTGACAACCTCAGGAAATGAAAAAAAAGAGAAAGCTATCGTCAGAGTAAAGAGGGCTACATTGTTTGCATCTTAAATATTTGCTTTGATTCTGGATATTGAAGTTTGGATATGAAAACAAATAGAAACATTGAGGTAGTTTATTCAACAAAAAAGAGACAGAGGTGCATCTTTTATGAGGAGCAAATAATCGGTGTTTGGTGTTGCAAAAGATAGAACCAGAAGTAAAGGGAAGGAATAGAAAGAAAAATAAGGAAGGAAAGTTATTAGGGTATACTATGCAGGATTAAATTACTTAAATAACCCAATGTCTTCAAAATATACACTTGTTTTGTTTCACATGCATTCATTTTAAATACACATGAAGCATAACGTCTCAAGCTATATTGATTTGAAAACTCTACTGATCTGACGGCCACCGTTAAATTCAATTCTGATACTTTTCTTTCATTTTTTGACGGCAAGTATTAAAAGAACACGAAGGATGCATCATGGATAATTCACGATAGTTGGACGACAATTTACCGCATAAAAGAAAATGACATGTGCATTTTAGAAATGTTAATAGAGCATTTCTGTCAGCCCTCCACTGCTATAGCAGTAATCTAGTTTTATGAAGAAAAATCTTTTTGTTTTGTATTTTTTTCTTCGATGTAAATTTTTTTCATCTTTTTTTTTTTTTTGCATTTCAAAGAGATATCCAACGGCCTTGTTTGATAGAATTTACAAATTATCTATTTATGATTATGGATAATCATAAATTGATAAATTATTTTTAAATAGTAAGTCTTAACAAATATTTTTTTCTCAGAATAATTGATTATCTTAAAAATACAAGCTTAAAAAGGAGAGGAAAAGACTATGATCTAGGGTTTTCCTTTCCGCCATTATAGTTTTGTCTCTCTCGATAGTTTAGAGAAAATAAAGGTAAAAATAATAGATTCAATTTAATTTTTTTTTTTAAAAAGTGATTATAAAAAAATTAAAACAACTTTTACCTATTTCTGAAATTGATGATTTTTTTTGTTAGAGCATTGCTCGGTCAAACTCGCAAGTGTTGCTATCTCAAGCTTGTTTGTCAAGTTTCGGTGATCAAAACTATAAGTCTTGATTTCTAACTTACTTATTGCTATGTCTCGGATTAGGATAGAATGTGTAATTGAGCTTTAAACTTCACGGCGTTCATCGGTTGAAGACGAAGATCTACTGAGGAGAGCTTGGAGGAACTTCATCAACAAAAGTTATGTGGAGACTAAAACTTACATATCACCTAGAATTTTATTCTATTCTATCTCCTAATGTGGCTTAGTCGTATAGCGATATAGATTCTTATATTATACACATTTGATATTTCGAGACGAGTTTAACTCTCTTATCTATTTCTCGAAATACGAGTTGAAAGTTTTTTTCTTTAGCTATGTTCATCATTATTATTGATGAGTTTAGTTGGAAATTAACAATTTATTTGTTGGAAACTAAATAATAAGTCAAAAGATGATCATGTGAAAATTGCCTTGAACCATCTTACATGATTTGTGTGAGACAATCATTTGATGTCGACTCGGAAAGTTTCGTATTGATCATTCGATCACTTGAAAATTACTTATAAGCTAATGGTATGTGTGAGACAGCCATTGTCGTCTTCTAAGGATGTCTTAATGATTGAAATGGGAGTTTAGAATAATTAACCTTTGTCTGGATACAACACAGTATGCATACCAGTATGCAAACTTTGGTATGTGAAAAGACGAGGGTACCCAAATACACCACAATCTTTTAAATATCCACATATAAGTCCTCTTACTGAAAGTGATCGTCTGTGGATAAAGTCGAGACAATACAACAAATCAGTATCCACACTTGTGTGATTGTCTATGGATACAAGTCGAGACAATACGACTACCAAAGGTTGATAGTTGATAATAGGTTCGGACTTAACCAAAATCTATAGGATCACTATCAAGTATGTACGGAGTTAACGTTTGTGTATTTTACTTTTAATTATAACAAAACAATTATAATTGCGAAAATAGAAAAGTAAAAGACACAGCAAGATTTTATTAACGGGGAAACTGCAAATGCAGAAAAACCCCGGGACCTAGTCCAGAATTGAATACTCTCAGAATTAAGCCGCTATACAAAATCTAAACCAACTTCGTATAGTTGAGACCAAGCAACTACCCCTAGTTCACTTAGTTCCCTCAGTATCCCTGCGCTTCCGACTTCGATGAGCGCACGCACTGGAACAATTCCTTTGGATCGTATTCCAATAGTAAAGGAACAACAAATCTGTTTGGTAACAGCTCTTTCGATTCTTTCAAGATAAAGACATGTCAAGTCATACGCAAAGGCTCTTCCGTTTAATCTAATAAACTCTTTTGCCTGGTTAGATCAATCTATCCAATAACTACAAAAGTAGTCAAGTTTAGATTCACAATCAATCGATATAGATTCCAACAAGAAACTATAAAGTGATGTCGATCTCACGCAACTAATCAATCGAATAAATTTGATTCTAGTTGGATCCCAGCCGATCAAGGTTTGTGCACACCCAAAGATATGAGAACCAAATAAGAAATCTTTTTTGTCTTCAAATCTTCTAATCTTGAATAAACACCTGCAAATACCACTTGAATCTCTTGTGATAAATCACACACATAACGGAGTCTGTTAACAATGGATTCTCACAAGATGTATTTAGATCTACAAATAGTTCTAAATATCTCGTTGATACTTCGATCTAGTTTGAGTGAATCTTATATTAGAAGAGAAGATTCTCAAGAATAAACAAACTAGGTGCAATCAAAGTTTCAACAACCGTCAGACAATCAAATCAATCGAAATTTAATAACACTTGAATTATCTAGTTTCTCACCAACGGTACTCGTAGAGCTTCTTGATCCCACAGAAGTTTTAAACGAGCGGTCGTAAAATGATTTCTCCTAATTAGGGTACTTTCCTCTCCGATTAGACGGCTCCACTAGAAATAACAAAAAGATGAATTTTGCCTGGCTCTTAGGATAGTTTGCTAGAAATGCAAACTTAGGTATTTATAGACCAAGGATGTTTGGAAACCAAGGAATTTCCAAAATCGAAAATATTCTCAAGATATGCAATGAATAGAAAAACTCGGTTTTCCTAATTCCAATATAAATGCTTGTCCAAGATTTCCGAAATCTCTCATAGAAAATCTCCAATTAATAAGTGCACATTACCAGTTTTTATTCTCTAGAGATATGCATTTAATTGATGGTAATAAAAGCATATAAAACCAAAAATCTTAATTAAAAGATTCTTAATTTATTTCGGCACATGATATCCTTGAGTACTAATTTCTTTGAACAATAAATGATAAGAGTTACTGAACGTGGTCAAAGTATGTTGACATCTTTTCACCGTAAATCCTTATTCATATTTACACGGATTTACATTCTTGGAATCGGTTATACCACACTTCCAAACAAGTTTAGAATTGGTTCACCTATTGAAAAAGCGGGGGTCTAACAACCACAACCAATATTTCACTTAGCAATCTGTATAGACTAACTCCAATATACTTTTAAGAGAATCAACTAGACAGTCAGACTCAATCTTAAGAAAAGTATATCCAAGAGTTATATCTCAGTTTCTTAACGTAATCAGAAAATCAAACAGATAGAAATCCGTGATCCTGATTAATATAAGAAACAACTTGGACGGTATCAAAAACCAATATCCAAGTGTCAATCAATTTAATCAACAAATAAAGGTTGTATTCACAATTGATTGAACTTACGCACAACCTGTGATATTTCAATTATATAAACAAATATAATAATGAAAAGAAATAACACATACACCATAAGTTTTGTTAACGAGGAAACCGCAAATGCAGAAAAACCCAGGGACCTAGTCGAGATTTGAACACCACACTGTATTAATCCACTACAGATACTAGCATACTCCAAGTTAACTTCGGACTGGAATGTAGTTGAGCCCTAACCAATCTCACACTGATTCAAGGTACAGTTGCGCTCCTTACGTCTCTGAATCCCAGTAGGACTCTACGCACTTGATTCTCTTAGTTGATATTACCCACAACTAAGAGTTGCTACGACCCAAAGTCGAAGACATGATAAACCAATCTGTCTTACACAAAAAAGTCTATTGAATAGATAAATCTGTCTCCCACAGATATACCTATGAGTTTTGTTCCGTCTTTTGATAAATCAAGGTGAACAGGAACCAATTGATAGACCGGACTTATAATATTCCCGAATAAAAGCCTAGAAATATCAGTCACCTCACAATAATCTTAATCGTACGGTATCGAAACAAGATATTGTGGAATCACAAACGATGAGACGGAGATGTTTGTGACTACTTTTTATCTCGCCTATCGGAGATTAAATCTCGAGCAAATCTTAGAGAAGATAATACTCAATCACGATATAAAACAGCAAGATCAGCACGCAACTACAGAGAAATAGTTGGGTATGGCTTCACAATCCCAATGAAGTCTTCAAGTCGTTAACCTACAGGGTTTTAGAAAAACCTAAGGTTAAAAGAGAATCGACTCTAGTCGCAACTAGTATCACAAAGGAGGTGTGGGTATTAGGTTTCCCAGTTGTTAGAGTTCTCCTTTATATAATCTTTAAATCAGGGTTTGCAATCAGCATTACCTTGGTAACAAAGCATTCAATATTCACCGAGATGAAAACCTCATTAAACTCAAGCTAATATCTTTCAATTGTTAGATCGAACTTAGCTTGTTACACACAAATGAAAAGTGACTTCATTTAGATATGAATAACCGTACCTAAACGTGTGCACCTTTGTTGGCTGAACAATAGTTAACCAAAGTTAGCTATATGAACACTTTCATATCAACCTTATTCATCTTAACCATAACTAGTTCAAATGACTCAAATGAAACTAGTTCTAAAGTTGTTCAATTGTTTATATTCTCATAGAAGTATACAAGACACAACTGAAGCAAAATCGATTTTGATTCACTCGAATCAAGTCATGAACATTATAGCCACGGTTTTCAAAAGATTGCATTCCTTAATATATAAATGTATTAGTTCATGAACAAACCGATTTTAAAACATAACCCACTCAAGTATGCAAACAAGTACGCATACCTTAGTGTCCGGACTAAGTTTGATTCGCCAGTACGCGAACTTGTACGCATACCACAAACTCAGTAAAGTCCCGGAACTTGAACCTCACGCCAGTACGCGTACAGGTATGCGTACTGAGTTCCCGGACCTTAACTAAACCAAAAAGTACGCATACGGATATGGATACCATGGTTCCCGACCTTGGATTACACATATGCAAGTATTCATATTGTGCTTATATCCAATTGTTCTAAATCTCATTCCAACTATTGAAACATTCTCGGAAGATGACAATAGCTGTCTCACACAAACTATTAGCCTCAAGGCAATTTTTTATGTGATCGAATGATCAATACGAAACATTCCGAGTCTACATCAAATGACTTCCTCACACAAATCATGTACATGTTACCAGGCGATTTTCACATGATCATCTTTTGAATTTCGTTAAGAATATAAGATGAACTTGGTTAAAGCGAAAGCTTACCAATACATATTTCGAGAAATATGTAAGCGAGTTAAACTCAGCTCGAAATATCAAATATTTAAATTGAAGTCTACATAGATATACGACTTTTGTCTCAAATAGGAGATAGAGTAGATAGACTTTTGAGTGATAGATGAGTTAAAGTCTCCACATATCTTTTGTTGATGAAGTTCCACAAGCTCCCCTTAGTATTTCTTCGTCTTCAATCGATGAACGTCGTGAAGTCTAATGCTCAACTACACTTTCTATCCTAATCCGAGACTTAGCTATAAGTAGATTAGAAATCAAGACTTATAGTTTTGGCAACTAAACTTGACAACAAGCTTGAGATAACAACGCTTGCGAGTTCAACCGAGCAATGCTCTAACACTTATATTCCAAGATCACTATGTAATTGATCAAATATCAAATCACATTAATGGGTTCAATCATTTCTACCAATCACTAGGATCGGTTGTACCTTAATATGGAAATACTTGTGATCGGTCACACAAGTTACCAGGATCGGTTACCGTATACTCATGGTATTGCTTGTGATCGGTCACACCAGTTACCAGGATCGGTTACACCAATTACCAGGTTTGGTTACACTAATTACAAGGATCGATTACACACACTCTTTGATCGGTCACACCAATTACTAGGATCATTCACACCAATTACAAATATCGATCATACCATCTCATGGTGATTACTTAGGATCGGTTACACTAATTAATAAAAACTAGTCATACCAAATCATAAGTCATGCATTGTGATTAGTTATACCAAGATACATAACAAAGTTACAATCGGTTCTACCATCTCACACATATTGGTAATTCATAAACGTACTTTTTTTAAACAAATGTAAAACATTGTTTCCTAGGATGAAATCTTCACCATAACCCATTCACATAATCATAAAAGTATATACAAGATTATGTCGATGTCATATCTATGAAGTTCAAAAGATAAGCGTTATACTTCGTAGTCTAATTCACTAATACTATGATCATACAATCATGACCATGTTACATCACTAAAGTATCATACAATATTTAGTATATACAGCTTCGCGGTTATGTTTTCAATATAGCACGACTTGAACGATGCATTAGGAATGAAACAGTTCAAGTCAATATTACTAACCTCAAGAGGAAGGATGATGTTGTCGCCGTAGTTCGCTTCTTCTTCACTTTGTTCATGTCTTCGGAGTAATACTTGTATGTCTCAACATTCCTAGACTTTCTAATCTAACCTAAATGAAGTTGACTCTAGTATACAATCAAACGACTTTAGATTAGTTTTGAGTCACTAAAATATGACAACCAAACTTGACATACCAACGCTTGGTGAGTTCCACCGAGCTATGCTCTAACGATATGATTCAGGTCCGAAAACCTAGTTTGCATACCTGTATGCGAACGATTTTAACTGTTAAAGTCCGGGAACCAAGTTTTCATACCAGTATGCAAACGGTTCTACCTGAGTTAGGTCCGGGACAGCAGTATGCATATCGGTTTGCAAACTACTGGACAAGACCAAAGTCCGGAGCTATAGTTTGCATACCCGTTTGCAACCTTAGTTGGTTAAGTTCTAAAATCAGTTAAGTATGTTTTCATACTCATGAACAAATACATTAATAAATTAAGGAATGCAATGTTTGCAAACCGAGGCTTAATGTTCATGAATTGATTTCGGTATAAATACTTTGTACGATTACGAATCAATCCGATTTTGTTTCAATTGGTTCTTATATACTTCTATGAGATATATAAAATTTAACACCTCAATGAGTAACACAATTAGAATCATTTTATTATCTTTCATGTTTGATTGATCATCATATTGATCTAAAAGTGTTAGATGAATGTGATTAAGACAAAAGTGTTCATATGGCTAACTTCGGTTAACTATTGTTGAGCCAACTCAATATACACATTTAGGTACGGTTACCCATATCTAAATGAAGGTATATTTATTTTGTGTGTAACAAGCTAAGACCATCTAACGGTGGAGAGATATTGCTTTGGTTTTAAGCAAACTTAGCTTGAATCTTAAATCAGGTTTTTCATTTAACGATAAATATTGAATGCTTTGTTACTAAGATATCTTATCTTTGATTGAAAGCAAACCCTTATTTGAAAGTTTATATAAGGTAGAACTCTAGCAACTGGAAAACCTAATCCCGGCACTTTCATGTGTCCTAGTTGTGACTAGAGTCGATTCTCCTTTAACCTAGATTTTTTCCAAAATATTTTCGGTTAACGACCTAATCCCGACACTTTCCGGTAGGATCCACAGACCGTCGCACCCTCTCCGGGCATGTCCATATAGCACCGATATTGTCCCCACTAGACCACCTTGAGGTTAGAGGTGTGGGGTTTTATCCAAAAGGCCTCGGTGCTATGTAGGGAGATTTCCTTGCTTATATATCATCGTATGCATGGATCATATCTTCCTCCATGCGGGACTATCTTTAGCTACCATATGTGTGACTTATATGTGTGTATTGAGCCACACAATTCCAACACTTACATTCTTATCTTTAATAGAGAGCAAAATTAGTGGCTGAATTCCTGCTGCTATAAGAAAAATAATGTCTCTTATTATGTTCTCTTTGTATAAGAACAAACTAACTGGCTTAATCCTCATTTCTATTGGTAATTTGACAAATTTAACTTATTTAGTTCTCTATGACAATCACTTATATGGGTCATTACCAATAAAATTCAGCAATCTAAACCATTTGACAGTATTGTTTGTGGATCACAACTCTATTTCCGGGAGTATACTAGCTACTCTTGGGTCTTGCAGCAAGCTTACATATCTAAACTTTGGCAACAATAATTTCTCTGGAAATATTCCAAATGAGCTCGAAAGAGCTGGATTACTGGAATATCTTCTGTTAAATTACAACAACCTCAATGGTAATCTTTCCAAGTCAATCGATATGCTTTAACACTTGAAAGTTCTAAACTTAGAGAATAACAAGTTTGGAGGCAGTATACCCAATGAGCTAGGTTTACTCCGTGATCTTCGAATTTTCTTCATTAAGGTCGAACAAGTTCATTGGTTATATCCCTGAAGAGATAATGTATATGTCTTAACTCCGCATTCTGGATTTACCACATAACAATCTCACTGGTCAAATTCTAGAAAAATAGGGAACCTGATAAACTTTATAAGTAGGCCGAATGGCACATTTATAATTAGCAATGTTAGCGACGGGGATGTACAACTTAATATGGTGGTTAAAGGGATTAACATCCCGGTTCGGATATTATTAAGTTAAGCCTCCACAATTGATCTATCATCCAACAATATCAATGGAAATATACCAAAAGAGATAGTTTGTTAAAAGGACTTTATGCGCTTAATTTGTCCCACAATTTTCGGGTAATATCCCTCCACATTTCGGGGACATGTCTGGTTTAGAGTCGCTGGATTTATGTTTTAATGAATTATCTGGAAATATCCCACCATCCTTGGCATCAATGTATTCGCTTGGATTTCTGAACTTATCTTACAATAAATTGAGTGGCAAGATTCCAAGAGGAACTCACTTTGAGACTTTGAGTTGGGATGGATCAGGTTTCCTCGAGAATGATTTATTGTGTGAACTACCCATGAAGATAGTTTTCGAGGGTGAACAAAATGATAGTCATACAAATGAAGGTCAAGAAGATGATCAAGAAGATGCAAATGAAAGAATCATATTTTACAGTATCACTGTTGTGGGGTTTGGAGTTGGTTCTAGGGTTTATTCTTTGATTTGCTGATAAAAAAAGAAAAATGGTGGTTTGGTTATTGGAGAATTATTGAATCTGTTTCCGTTAGGATTGTATATTATCTTCACCAAAATTGATGATAATAACAAAATGTCCTTGTTTCGTGGGTTAAAGCCTTAGAAATTCAGGTTTGTAATTTGACAACAATTCTGTTTTGGAAAATTTGATTCCAGTAATTGTTATGCAGCTCGTTAAACTTCGAGCATGAATTGATCAATAAGATAAGATTTTCTATGGAATTATTTGGTTTGCTTGCCGTTTTTTATTACGAGTATCAATGTTCTAGGGAAACGTGGTGCCTAGGATGCACAAAAGATGACTAAGATTATCTCTTAGTTGGACGGCTGAGATCATGCCTCGACCCAGTTAACACTAACAATAAACTATCACTAAGTTATCTTTGTCATGATATTTTAATACTAAGGTTTGTTTTATCTAAACGGCCAAGATTCGTATACGTGTCAGACGAGTCAGACTGTTTTGTTTTCCTCATAGTCGGACCTGGATTCACGAATCCCCAAAGAGAAGTCTTTTAGTCGTAGACCTGATTATACTTCTCAGAGGAAAACTAGGTGTATAAAGGACAACTCTAGAGTCAACTAGGACACAAAGTGTCAGGGATTGAATTTCCAAGTTGAAAGAGCATCTCTATTTATAGTTTTCAAAGACTTGGGGTTGCTTAGAATTCAATCATAGATAACTTGAGAATCAAGCAAACACTTTTAGGTCTTGAAAATACAAAAGAAGAATATACCCTAGGAATCGGTTGTGGAACCGTGTATAATGATTGTTCGGTTTGGCACGTATTCTAAAGAAGTAAATCAATTTGATGTTTATTTAATCATGATGCACATACATATGTGTTTGATTGATCAATAAAGTTTAAGAAGTATTTGAGGGAGTTCTAGCAATGCTAAACATATTTAAAAAATAATTCTTTGAGCATCTGCTAAAATCTACTGGGATGGTTGGTACAAGGGTTAGTGAACTGTAAGGATTGTTCACGAGTCAAGGTGCAATGGTTCGTGAATTGCTAACCTATAATACCAACTTTAATAAATCAGTTCACAATGCTTCGTGAATTGTTCCCGTCTGAACTTGCGGTTTGCAAACTGATTTGCCAACCCTCTTGTATTTCTGAAGATCGAATATCTATGGTTTGCGAACTGGTTCTCCAACCTACCCGGAGCAGAATATCAGATAGTTCATGCCTTACAATGTTTGAAACATTACTACGTGATAAATCATTTGCATAGAAAATTTTCAATTGATCCAAAATTAATTTACGCAATAAATTTTTTAGAACTAATGATGTTAAGGATCGTTGAACATCTTTGTAGAATCATATTCCGAGATTTTTAGCAAGACAAGCTTGACTCGAAATTTCTTCTTTGTAAATCTGATAAAAGTCATACAACACCGTCTCAAAAAGATAAAAGGGTAAGACTAGTGAGCAAAATAGAATGGTTGAGTCTTCATATACCTGATACAGAATTTCTCCAAATGTCTTTGTCGATCTTCAGTCTTCGAGGGTGATGTCTGAAAATCAACTACTAAATTCTAACCTAGTCCGAGACTTGACTTAGTAGAGACTATAAATCAACATATAGTTTTGATCATATAACATTGACAACAATATTGATAAAAAAAACTTGTGGGTTCAACGGAGCATTACTCTAGCATCCACCTTAATGAATCTCAAACACTTGTACAAGAATATAATAGGATATCCATCAGAGTCTGACGCCTTGTCTTGACCAATTCCCTTGATGTAGTACATACTTCTTCCTCAGAAAACATTTCATTAAGAAAATAAGCTTCAGTTGGACTTATTTTATCAAATTCAATCTCATTGGGAGTAGGCCTTATAATGTGTTCTTCAGTGAATAAAGTCTTGTAAAACTTCACAATGTGGTTTTGTAACTTGACTCTGTCAGAAGTAAGCTTCCCTTAAACATAAAGTTTTGTAATCTAATTGTATCTCCTTCTAGCAGTAGTAGTACTCATAAAGTGGGATGTATTCTTATCTCCTTCTTGCAACCATTTTGTTATTTATTTTACTCTCTGAGATGTTTCTTCACGAGTGTGACTCTTTCAAAATTAGCCTTGTGCTTCACTCTTTTAACAAGTTGCTCCTCCATTAGAGCATTATCAAGTACTTTAATATCATCTAGAATATTTTAAAGTTTCACAGAAGTATGACCGAAAGTATCTTTATTCCGCTCTTTCAGATATTCTTTTAAAGCTTTAAGTTTGAGCCAGAACGCACTGCTATTTGTACCTGCAAAACAAAATAAAAATCCAACATTCATCGTTCATATCAATAAATCCATTATCTATAAACCATATAATCTCAAATCTAAGTGAACTTGGACCAGAAGGATTATTAGAGGTATCGAGAACAAGTCGTCTAGATTCACAATCTAGCAGACTTAGGGAAATTAAAATTCAAAGGAAGTAGAAATGAGGAGCCTATCAAGCCTACTCATGATGGGATTGTATTGTCCATTAGACCAAGTATATTTAGCACCTTTTAGAGTTAAATCAATTAGATTATGCTGTGAAACGAAATTGATAAAACCCTTCATGCTTTTGGTTACTTTGGTGCACCCTTTATTCTCTTTATATTTTAAGAATAATAACCTTTCTTCTCTTCAAATATATTTCAGTAGGGGTTCTCATTAGTTAGATGAGCTCTAACTTGATTAAGCTCTAATATACATTTGTTTTTTTTTATGAAGAGAAATATTCTTTATTTTCTATTTTTTCTTTGATGTAATCATTTTTTCATCTCTCTTTTTCTTTTCTTTATTCATGTCAAATAGATATCAGTGGCGCTTCTCGATGTTCAGACGAGCTCTAGCTTGATGAAGCTCTAATATATAGTTGTATTTGTTTTATGAAGAGAAATCTTCTTTATTTTTTCTTTTTTCTTTGATGTAATCGTTTTTTATCTCTCTTTTTTTTTATCTCTTAAAAAAAAAAAAAAGAAAAAAGAAAACCTTTCAAAGAGATATCAGTGGGGGCTTCTCGATATTCAGATGAGCTATATCTTGAATAAAATTTTAATAGTTGTATTCATTTGATGAAGATAAATCTTTTTTATTTTTATTTTTGGTATAAATTGTTTCATCTTTTTTTTTTCACTTTTTTTTCCTCTTTTTCTTTTTCCTTTGAAAGAGATATCAACGAGCTTATAATATTTGTGACGAGATCTTGATCATATTCTAATACTTTTTGTATGCATGTTATGTACTTTTCTTTAAGTTGATTTAAAGATGAAGATATTTTAATTAATTTTCTGATTAAATTAATATTCTTATACGCAGAACTGGAAGAAATGGTTTTTAGGGTGTTCACATGCTTCATATTTGGGATTATGTTTATTGTGTACCTTCAAGAGAGATGTACAAGAAAGGTTCAACATGATCCGATAATAAACATCAACAAGGCTGGTATCAATCAATGATTGAGAATTTTTTCACTAATATGACGAACTTTTGGATGGTTCAATGATAAATCTTTCTGGGGGTTCGTATTTTACTGTTTCGATGGTGGTGGTGTTTGTGTTTGATGGATTCTTTGTTTGGATGACAAAAAAACTGTTTAAATGGCTTGTTGGTAAACTACGAGAATGGGGTATTGATAGAAGAATTCTTAAATTATTTTAGTTGGTGGTTTGGGTATGTGTAATGTTCTAGGATCATTAAGTTATTACCCTATCTTGTTTTATTAGCGGCTTGTTCAAGGTTGGTTTCCCATATAGAAGAGATCTGTCAGGAGTGTATGAAGGTGTTTTTACATGCTACATGGTATCACATATGATTCACGCGATCAATTGGAAATATCTGGAATCCCTTATATGTTTGTTGGTTATGATTTTCACTTTATTAGTTGCTTGTCTGCATCCTTGCATGCTCACGGGGCCTAGGGAAGTATGGAATGAGACATCCCTATTATATATCTTATGTTTTTCTGAGCATTTGGTTTTATTTACATTAGATGTTCTTTTTGTTTTTGCCTTTGTTGTTATGGAAGAATGAAATCAATGGAAGATGTTTAGGAATCAAATTTAGTTGATTTTGAGTCGTATCGGTGATGATGAAAATACATAGCAAAATGTTATTATAAATAAATGAAGGTTTACTTAAGATGTTTTTGGATCCTCCTTAATTGTTTGGTTATGATACATTTTTTTATTTTACCTTGTAATTTTATGTGTTTCTTTGTATTTTTGAGCAATTCATGTTTTAGTATTATCATTTGGTTTTATTTACATTAGATGTTCTTTTTGTTTTTGCCGTTTGTTGTTATGGATTATTGTCTGTAACTAATGAATGAAATCAATGAAATATATGTTATGTTTCCCTTTCAACGGTTTGTTTAGGAATCACGTAATTTAGTTGATTTTGAGTCGTATCGGTGATGATCAAGAAAATACATAGCAAAATGTTAGATTATGAATCCAAATAAATAAATGAAGGTTTACTATCCAAGATGCGGCTTCAATTTTTGATTGATGGATCCTCCTTAATTGTTTGGTTATGATACATCTTTTTTATTTTACCTTGTAATTTTATGTGTTTCTTTGTATTTTTGAGCAATTCATTGCTCCATGTTTTCAATCTTTTTAATAATATCCAGTTTAAAATAAAATAAACAATAATATTTTGATAGATGTTGATAACTTTTCTCTCTTTTTAATAATTTGTTATCTTTTGGTATCAAATATAGCGGTTAGTAAAAAACATAAAATAAAATAAACATTAGCAATAATATTTTGATAGATGTTGATAACTTGTGTCTCTCTTTTACCTATTGTTTTTAATTTGTTATCTTTTGGTATCAAATATAGCAGTTATCATTTTGTTGATGCGGATGAGGAAAACATATGTATTAACTCTTTCTACTGTATGTATATATACATATCGATTAGTCATTTATTAGTCAGGCCTATATCAATACATGGATAATACTCAACATCACATGTTTACCGTTTGAAACTTGATCTAGCTTCATTCAAACATTTTAACTCTTTTACATATGATTTTCATCAACCATATTACTTCCAAATCCCAAAATGTATCAAGTGTGATTTATTTTTATAAGATAAAATTAGTATCTAACTGTTCATTTAAGAAACTTAAGATCACTTATTCGGTGTTGGTAACTTGATCTATCTTTAAATATTTGGAGCATGCAACTCTTGATTTTCATTCAATTACATACGAGATGCTTAGAGACATCAAATGAAAAAAGTGGAAATCGTTTCATGGATATCGTATTTAAATGAAAACTATTTCATACATAATTACATCCAACCAAAACCCGGCAATTATGTCGATTCTAAATATCCGACAACTTAATTTTTAATATAGAAAAAAGAGGCCAAAGATCCGGTCAAAAATGATAATGATAATATATTCTTTTTTTCATATAAAATGAAATGATATAACTTAAATTATACTCCCTCAAAATAATACATGAAACTGACCTTTTTAAGAATGGAGGGAGTATTAATTTCACATACACAATTAGATGAACAACAGGGAATGTGTAAAGGTTTGTGAGGAAACATGGATCCACAGGTAAAGTTAAAAACAAAAATTATAATTTAAGTGTATATTATGAAAATGATTTCTGAAAGAGAAAAAATTCACAAGATGTTTTTCACGATTGATAAAGGGGAACCGGTATTAGCAAGAGTACCGTTTAGACAAAAGAGTTATATTCGATCCTGGCTATTGGATCACTCAAACGGTATTATTCCCCCTTTAAATCAATCACGATGTTTTTGCTTTCTCACTTGTGCTTTTGGTTTCTTAGTCTTCTATCCCCACTCACTAAAACATCCATCCATACGTCCATCGACCCACCAATCCATTAGGCATTGATCAACGATTGAAACGACATAAATGAAAAGTTTGTCATACGGATCGATGACCTGTCCCAAACAATTTGCACAAATTCATCCTAGGATACACGTGCACCACACACTAGAAACTAACCCTAATCCTTTTCTTTCGTTTCATTTTTATTTTCTCTTATCCTTATCTCTTTTCTTCTCTCCTCTCACGGCGGCGGAACTCTTACCTTGAACTCTTCTTCTTCTTCCACTCTAATGTCTTCTGAGCCATTCTTTGTCATCTATATAACGATAGTGATGTTATTACTGAATACCCACTCAAGGAGATTCTCAATTCCATGGTACTGGTACCGAGATTATCATTAGAGGAAATCCTATTTTTGTTATATGTTTTTGATTTTTTGGTTTAGATCTGATTATTGTTTGGTTTTTGGATGTGTAGGTCAAAAGGGAAGAAGGATTTGAAAATTGATTTTTGCAGTACAACAGAGGTTTATGTTTCCAGAGAACAATGTTGAACTTTTTGCTGAGAAAGTGAGAATAATGAAGACAGGATATGAACCTGCTATAATTTCTACTGCCCCACCTCAATCAAGGCAAAGGATAGATCCTGATGGTACTCTTTTTCAGTGAAATACTCTAATTAAACCTTTTTTTTTTACAATTATTTACTGTAAATTGGTTGACTATAGGTGTTATTACCAATCTTATACTAATTAGTAAAGCATACCAAAAATAGTGATGCATTGTTTCATTTGATCTCGCATGATATATTGATTAGTCTCAGTATTATAGTTAGCTATTGATTTGAGTCTTGTCTTTCCAGTTTTATATAAGTGTTTAAGGATACATTGTAAATATAATGTTAACCGATCTCTCTTCTTTACACGTTTTTAGCTAGATTTAGTTCGATGTTCCGTTCAAAATAAAAAGAATGAATGCCTGTACACCCTTAAAATTTTCCCTCTCTGTGTTAATATCCGGAGTCCACCACTGTTTGGTCTAGAAGGAATTCCATTGATTACAGCTGTTTTGTAAGGGATTACTAGTGGTTCAATTGCTGAGGGCTCTTTGTTGCATTTATCATTACTCAGCTTTTTTGACTGGCTGATTGCTAGATTAACCCCATTGGTTAGGGCCAGAAGATGAGCTTTGGCTTGATTTTTTGAGCTTTGGCAATTTTTGGTTTCACCCTGTACATTATTTCAATGTCCAGGCAATTGAACAATTCAGAGTAGTTCAGTGTTAGCTCATGAAATGAATACTTTTGGTTCTTTTGCTTGCAGGTATTACATAAAAAGAAGCTCAAGCGACCAGATATGTGGGGGCGACACTCTTTTCTTAAAGATTGTTGATTATGTTCAAAGTGTTGCTTCCAGTGCTCCCATTGTTTGGTATAGTCAGATTCTGGGGTAAAATTTCAATGTTGATAGTGGGTTTCTGTCGTGGATTTTGTTTATTAATTTACAAAGCTTTACCCCTAGCTTAGGTATCTGGCTGCTAGCCCGATAAAGGAACCCTCTCAACTGTGACTGTGATTCTCGAGTTAGAAGTTTTTACTAGCTGGTTATATTACCTTTCACTATTTGCCTGATAAATATATGGGTCTTTTGCTTACTCTGATCTTATATTGTCACCAATGTTTTTAAATATGGCTTGTTCATGTTAGAATAAAGTTGTGCACATAACATCTATGACTTTCTGCCTCCTTGCTGGTTTTGTAGACTTTCATTTTGTCTTCCTGTAATCCTCAAAGTAGTTTGTTGCATCTGTAGTCAGGGGAGTTATAAGAAAAACAAATGTTCTCTAGAAGGAAGTTTTTTTCTTGTTGGAGGCTTGTTTATATGGGGTGTAATCAACTATATTAGCTAAGGAAGGAATGAGTTTCATGTTTCTGAACCTGCACATGAAAATAGCTCTTTATCGACTTATCCAGGTCATGTTTGGTGGGTCCATCTTTGTATTGATAGGGATTAGGGTACAGGGTTGTCAACATTTACTTTTGCCTACCTATACAGATAGTTACGAGATTGCAAAACTATAGTTCTCCCTTCCTAATTAGTTGATAGTTGGAAATTTGTATAGTAATTAGAACGATGTAGAGGGAACAAAGAAGTTCTTGAAATAGTTGATGATTGGGATTCAAAATCTATTGATCTTTTAAGAGTAATTGTTTCTTATTTCTATTTGCTTATTGATTCTATCTTTTTTGAATTTTGTTAGGTTTGACTGCTGCTTGTAATTTTTAAGGCAAAGAGTACTGCATTAGTTCTCAGTTTAGAATATATCATATTTTGGGGACCTTGTGGATGAAGCTTTGCTTGTGTTGAATCATGCCAGAAATTGCTGTCTGGTTATGTTGGTGGATATACTAAGACAATCTTTGGCGTTTACTGAGATTAGTGAAATACAAGACTAGGAATTGGATGCATGGTTCATTCTTGTTTAATTTGTTGAACTAAAAACAAATATTTGGAATTCTGCAGGTCTAAAGAAGATCAACAAGCCTTTCTAGAGGAGGATAAAATGGCTAGATTTTCTTTGTAATTTATAGATGTACCCATCTGATTGAAAATAATTAATAAATGGAAATTCTGAATTTGTTTTGGATTTTTATTTCATGACTAAAATATCTTTGTATATGTACTTATATGTCTTAACTAACACCAAATATCTTTGTATATGTACTTATATGTCTTAACTAACACCTTAAGGGCACTGCGTGAAACGCTTGACCAATATGGGTAGAGCTTTTCACCAATTCAGAACTAACTGAAAAAACAGCAGCTAGAAACCTTGCCCAGCAAGACAAAGGTGATTAGACCCTTCAACCAACTGAAAAATGAGCGGCTGAGATTCTTGTCCAACCGACACTATAAAAGCTTATATTCTTGAGCAACTGAATTTCAGTTCTGCTGACGACATTTATTTATAATTCTTCAGCTATTACTAGGACTTGAGTCGCTTCATTATAGTCGGCAGATATGTTAACATGCTATCGTGTATGTCTATAAAACTCATTAAGTTTACTAATGTTAACATTATAAAAATAAATAATATTTATAAAAATAAATAATATTACCTTAACTATGAAAATTGTGTGTTAAAGTTATATTAAATATAAATATACGGTTTTCTTTTCTTGAAAAAATGTGAAAAGGTGGATATATATTGATACCATCAATGGGTTGTTGAAATATTATTCATGACACCTGATTTATAAATGTTTTATTGACAAATTTTGTTAGTTCACTTTAACTAATAATAATATATTAGATATGTGAGCATGGTAGTCAGTGTTTCTCATACAGAGCTTCTAGTAAACTAGTAAATGAAGCATGACTAACTCTCGAAACTTACTTCTTATTAATTTTCTTGCACACATAAAATAAAAATCTACATTGTAAAACTTCAGCATATTTTCATTAATAAAATGGTGCCTTATATAGGCTTTACATTAGCTACTCCAAACCCTCAAACTATTAAACCGCTAACCCATTATTGTTGGATTCCCTAATAAGTAGGAACAACTTTTTCACAAACTAAAACACGTTTAACAAATCCTAAATCCTAAATATTAGGTTTGGACCAATAGACTAATTCAAATATTTTAAATTACTCAAATTCATAAAACATAAATTTTGTATTTCCAACAGTTTATACTTTCGATTAATTTGGTTGTTGTAGATATGATGGCTTTGAACCAATGAACGAATGAAAAATATCCAGTTGGCTAGTCACTGTATTTTGACCAAGAGAGGACAACATACAGCTACGCCGGTGAGGACATCCCACTTTGAAAATGTAATTGACAAAGAGGGCTTTGAAAATAATATAAATCGTAATGAAAGCCGCATATGTCGTGCATCATAAACACTATAAAAAATAAGAATTGTGTAGACTGCTACATTGAAACAATTCAGCGGCTTGCAGATGAAGATAAAACTAATAAGATTATGTTGCTCGACTCTACAAAAGAAATTTACAATCATTTTAAATTGGAGTACCAAAGTGTATCTGGTCACGTACATCTTATGACAATTATGGTAAAGAAGTGCGGCTTGATTCGATACAGGTCCATATTTCTATACATTGAATAACTACTTCAACATTTGAAAAAAACCAAAAAACAAACCATGTTACTCGAGGTTAATCACAAAAACCAAATACTTATTAACTTTAATAAGTCACATAAAATAACCATTTATATGTTTCCTAAGAATCATATTCGCTGCAGTGTTGAGGACGATTTCGCTTAGTCGTTATATGGAAATCACTGCTAGAGCATTACTCGGTTGAACCCACCAAGCGTTGGTATGTCAAGTTTGACTGTCATATTTTAGTATCAAAAATAAATTTGAGCTGCTTGATTAAATGTACTAGAGTCAACTTCATTTAGGTTAGACTAGAAAGTCTAGGAATGTTGATACATACAAGTATTACCTTGAAGATCATGAAGGCATATTGACTATAATGAAGACATCATCCTTCCATTTGAGGTATAATGATACTGACTTGAATTGTTTCCATTCATATCGTTGCTTTCAGGTTGTTTAAGATTGAAACCATAACATGCGAGGTTATATTTAATACTCTAGTATTAGACTCGATCATTTTATTATGATCAAAGTGTCGAAAAAGATTTTTTTTTATACGAAGTATAACGTTTATCTTTTGAACTTCGTAAATGTGACATTGACATAATCTATGTTTACTTGATTGTGTATTGGATATAGGTGTAATTTCATCATAGGAAATTATTTTTGATTACATATGTTTAAAGGAAGTACATATACGAAATTTGTTTTGTAATCGAAAGGAAATCCATAGGCGTTTTTTTTTTTGGTCCGGTTTTCATTGAAGATCTATTGGATGACCAATTCGAACTAGGTAAGAAATTTGGTAGAACCGATCTTGACTTATGTTGAGAGTTATGGTAGAACCGATCTTTACCTAGTTTTGGATATGCGGTAGAACATATCTTAACTTATGTTGAGATTCTTGGTAGAACCGATCCTTACCTATATTGGGATACTATGTAGAACCGGTCTTAACTATTGTTGAGAGTCTTGGTAGAACCGATCCTTACCTATATTGAGATACTTGGTAGAAAAAAATACTAGCTATTGTTGGGAGTCATGGTAGAACCGTTTCCAAGAGCAAAACCGATCATTCATATATTCACATATTACTTTACCGTTTTGTGTGAGTTTGGAATTAGGGTTTGCTAAATAGAAAAGTTCTGGATGTCGACATAATTTGGACATGAATATAATTCTTATATTTTATTGTCCAAAGATATTCCTTGATACTCAAGGTAATCCCAATCCGAAATATTGAGAATTTTTGAATTAAGATTTTCGATTATATGCTTTTGATTTTCCAGCAAATCAAAACATATCTCTTGGAAAGTTATATTAGTTAAGGGCTAAACTAAAATTAGATATTTTCTAATAAGAGATTTCGAAATTACAGGTTGGATATTAGTTGTAAATAGGCAAACCGAAATCAGGTACTTATTGCATATCTTGAGAATATTTTCAGTTTTAGAATTTCCTTATTGTCCGAACAACCTTGGTTTATAAATAGTCGAGTTTGCATTTCCTGCAAACTATCGTAAGAGCCAGGAAAACTTTATTCGCGTTGTTTCTGGTGGAGCCGCCTATCAGGAGAAGAAAGTATCCTAATCAGGCAAAATCTCTTACAACCGCTCGTTTAAGATTTATATGGGATCAAGAAGCTCTACGAGTACTGTTGGTGGGAAACTATATAATTGCATTGTTATTTTAGTTTTCGATTATTAATTTGATTGACTAACGGTTATTGAAACTTTGATTGCACTTAGTTTGATTATTCTCGAGAGCATTCTCTTCTGACATAAGGGTTACTCAAATTAGATCAAAGTATTGACGGGATCTTTAGAACTGTTTTTAGATCTAAAGACAACTTGTGATCATCCATTGTTAACAGACTCCGTTCTATGTGTGATCGATCATAAGTGGTTCAAGTTTGTGGTGTGTAGGTACATAAGAAGGCAATTGAAGATTTGAATACAAAAAAACTTTTCTTATTGGTTTTCGTATCTCGTGATTTGTGCACACATCTTGATCGTATGGGATCCGACTTAGATCCGATTTATCTATAATAGATTTGATCATATAGTCGTTTAGATCAGAAACTATGATTTAGTGGTATTCTTCAATATCCAAATCTGATATTGTGAATCCGAATCTAAGTTACTGATTTGGATTGATCTTACCTAACAAAGGAGTTTACTTGTTTAAACAGAAGATCTTTTTTCAAAACTCTACGAATCTTTTTCTAAAAAATTATAAGAGTAGTTACCAAACTTCTTTGTTCATATATTGTTTGGAAGACAATCAAAAGGAGTTGAGTGTTAACACTTTACTTTGGTGAAACAACTTAAGATAATGATTTCTATCTTGGGATTCACGTGCGTGACCAGACGGTCTTAGACGCAGGGATACTAAGGGAACTAAGTAAATATGGGTAGATTAATTGGTCTCAACTATACAAAGTTGGCTTTGTTGTTTTTATAACGTCTTAATTCTGAGAGTATTCAAAACTGGACTAGGTGCCAGGGTTTTTCTGAATTTGTAGTTTACTCGTTAACAAAATCTTGTTGTGTGATATACTTTTACTTTTCGCAATTATAATCGGTGTATTATAATTAAAACTAAATGCACAAGTACGTCAATCCATATCACTTGACATTGATCTTATAGTCAACCGGTCTTGTATCGTAACTATTATCAAGTGAACACCTTGTTGTTGTATTGTCTCGACTTTGTCCATAGACGATCACACTTAGTATCGGACTTATAGGTTAAAACCAAAAATACGTGGTGTATTTGGGTACCCTCGTAATTTCAGAAACCCATGTCCTCTTCCAACTCCTTCAGCTTAGCCTTAATCAAGGACACACTTAACATGGGACCTTTACAGCCGAACGAAAAACTTGTCATATGCATATTAGTGAGTCAGTCATATGACCTTTGGCTAACTTTGGAGTGAGCCGAATAGTCACTTCCCTAGTTAACTGGTTGGTCGAATTAGGAGTTTACGTGTCCTCTTTTACATAGTTGTTTTATTTGTTTTTCTTAGCCACATGATTATTAGGTAGAAAGAGATATAACGGCTACCGAATTAAGCTGAGAGTGTGAGGAATAATTGATGTATTTATTCCCAATGATTTGTTGAAACTGGTAAGAAGAAAGAGATTAATGAAATTTAGGCTCATTCCTTTGGAAAGAGTAGGTTACTGTGTGTGTGAATTCAACCCAACTTGTTGATTCATAACATTTGGTATCAGATTAGTTCGATCCTGTGTTTTGATTCATGACAGGAGGTGAGAAAGCACCTACAGTAAAGGACGTTGCTCATCAACAAAAGCTTGATGGAGAACTTTTATCAGCTTTAGAAAAATATGTCAATGCCATCAAACTCAAGATGACTTCGATTGAAGAAACTTTGAGTTTTCAATTTGCTACCATCTGTTAACATCTAGGTGTTCCAATTCAGCCAGATCCAAACGGTGACACTGACAACATTCCTTCAGGTAGTGATTCTAGTCATCGCACTGGTTTACTTCTTACTTCAGGTAATTTCCATTGCCAACCTAAGATTGATTTTCCTCATTTCGATGGATCTAATCCGAGAGCTTGGATTCGTAAATGTGAAAGATATTTCTACTTAAGTTCTATCGACAACTCTAAGAAGGTAGATATAGCTTCTATTCACTTAGATGATAAGGTTGATGCTTGGTTTTTAGACTATCAAGAGGGTAAATCTTTTATTGATTGGTCTACTTTTGCTTATGATGTTTGTTGTCGATTCGAAGATGTGGCATATGATAATTATGTTGGCATGTTTTAATAAGTTGTCTCAGATTACTACTGTGGAAGAGTACTATGAAAGATATGAATCCTTAAAATCTATAATGAAGGCTAACACTCGAAATATGTCTGATGATTATTTCACCATGAGTTTTATCAGTGGATTGAAAGAAGAAATCCGTAACCCTGTGCAAATGTTTAAACCCATTTCGGATTCTGAGGCTTTCTACTTAGCTAGATTACAGCAAGCTTCAATTGATTCTCTATCCAAGCGTTACAAAACTTTTCCCAGACAATTTCAACCATCAACTATCTCATTCTCACCATCCTCAAGCTATAAACCTTCATTACCACCACTTACCAATATACCCAAACCATCTTTCTCTTCTGATAAACCTATCATTACTCACCCTCTTACACCAACTAAGCCTGAGCCAAATTCGCCACCTATTAAATGACTCACTCCTGCTCAGATGCAAGCCAGAAGGGATAAGGGGTTGTGCTATAATTGTGATGTTTTCTACAAGCCAGAACATCGCTGTAAACGCAACAATTGTTCATGTTAGTGGCTTCTGATGAAGACACTACTTCTCCACCTATTGAAGACTCTGAAAAAGAGACAGCTTCTCCATCAACTTCTGGAGATACCACCATGGAGATATCTCTTCATGCATTGACTGGTCTTGTTACCCAAAGCATAATTCGAGTACCAGGTAAACTTATAAATCAAGATATATTTGTATTGATTGACACTGGTAATACTCATAGCTTTGTAGATTCTTCTTTGGCTGAGAAATTACATTTACACATAGCTCCTACTGGCTAAATGTTGGTTACTGTTGCAAATGGTGACACCACTATCAGCCATGGTGTCTGTCAAGATTTACAATGGTCTATGCAGGGTTACAAATTTGATAGTTATTTGAGAGTGCTTCCTTTAGGGGGATGTGACATGGTATTGGGTGTTGACTGGTTCAAAAGATTGGGTGATGTTGTTTTCAATTTAGCTGACCTTAAAGTCTCATTTCAGCATCAAGGTGCACTTTGCAAGGACACACTGATAAGCCTTCTTGCAACTTACTCAGTGGTGTCTCCTTTTTCAAATTTGTCAAAAACCACACCCCCCACCATTATTGGCCAATTTTTCTCCATTTCAGTTGCACCCATTAGTCCTACACATCCATCCTTCTCCTTGCAAGGGGGCATTCTCAGGTACAAAAAGAGACTATATGTTGGTGTTGGTAATAACATGAGAGCCTCTATCATGCAGTCAGTACATGCCTCTGCTGTTGGTGGTCACTCAGGGATGCTAAGAACCTATAATAGGGCCAAATCCTATTTCTTCTGGCCAAAGATGAAACAAGACATTTTTCAGTTTGTAGCCAATTGTGAGGTTTGCTAATGTAATAAGTCTGAACACTTTGCTCCAGCTGGCTTCCTCCAGCCATTGCCTATACCAGATGCTTCTTGGCAACAAATCTCTATGGATTTCATTGAAGGTTTGCCACTCTCAAATAGAAAGTCTATTATACTGGTAGTTTTTGACAGGCTAACAAGGTATAGCTACTTTATTGCTCTCAGCCATCCATTCAAAGCTGCTTCTGTAGCTAAGGAATTTATGCACCATGTTTTTAAGCTACATGGACTGCCATCTTCTATAGTGTCAGATAGGGACAAGATCTTCATTAGTCAATTCTGGCAGGAGCTGTTGAAATCCTTGGGCACCTCCTTACATCTCAGTACAGCCTACCATCCTCAGTCAGATGGACAAATAGAAAGAACCAATGCATGCCTGGAGCAGTACTTGAGGTGCATGACTGGTACTAAACCCAACCTTTGGGCCAATTGGCTGTCTCTAGATGAATGGTGGTTCAACACCAACTTTCACACCAGCCTTACGATGACACCATTCCAAGCCCTGTATGGTTATCTCCCTCTACATCTTTCTTTTCATGTTCATGCTACTACAACCGTTGCTTCAGTTCAGGAGTACTTACAAGAGAGATACCACATGTTACAGCTACTCAAAGAAGACCTACTCAAGGCTCAAGATAAGATGAAGTTTTATGCTGATAACTCTAGATGTGATAGATCTTTTAATGTGGGTAACTGGGTATTTCTGAGATTACAACCAAACTTGCAATCATCTGTAGCTCTCAGACAGAACCTTAAACTCCCAGCCAGATATTATGGCCCCTTTGAGGTCCTACAAAAGGTTGGTACTGTTGCTTACAAGTTAAAGCTACCCATTGGGTCCAGAATACATCCGGTGTTTCATGTATCTCAACTAAAGAAGCAGATTACTCAACACTTGACTCCTTCTACTTCTCTTCCTTTGGTGGATACTTCTGGAGCTTTCATTGTCTTGCTTGTTGCTGTTCTAGCCCATAGAGAAAGCTTAAGAGGAGGCATTGCAGTTCAACAAGTGCTTATCCAATGGTCAAATTCATAGCCTGAAGATGCAACATGGGAGGAAATCTCACACATCCATGCTCAATTTCCCGAGTTCATCCTTGAGGACAAGGATGTTTAGATGTGGAGGGTATTGTCATATGCCTATTAGTGAGTCAGTCATATGACCTTTGGCTAACTTTGGAGTGAGCCGAATTGTCACTTCCCTAGTTAACTGGTTGGTCAAATTAGGAGTTTACGTGTCCTCTTTTCCATGGTTGTTTTATTTGTTTTTCTTAGCCACAAGATTAGTAGGTAGAGAGAGATCTAACGGCTACCGAATCAAGCTGAGAGTGTGATGAATAATTGATGTATTTATTCCCAATGATTTGTTGAAACTGGTAAGAAGAAAGAGATTAATGAAATTTAGGCTCATTCCTTTGGAAAGAGTAGGTTACTGTGTGTGTGAATTCAACCCAACTTGTTGATTCATAACAAAACTGAAGGAATCAAAAATGGAAAAGAAAAAAAAAAAGAAAAAGAAAAAACCCTAGAAATCAAAAGAAAAAAAAACAATAATGGTCTTGACTAAAGTCGGAGTTCATTATATAGCGAATAACCAAACCCAGAAATTCCATTAAAATGGAAACAATATCAGGATCTTAAAGTTACATATTTTTATTGTTTCAGATATCCATTATATATTTGGATATTCATATTTGCTTGTTGCGGTGTTGAAGGATACGGTGTCTGCTAAGGGAGCTTGGGATCTGAAATTTGCTGAGGTTGCAGATGTGGTGGACTTACTGCAGGTAATTGGTGACCCTATTAATTCTCTTACTTTGGATGGTACAATAGAGGATGACAGACATTGGAATAATGGTATGGGAAAAGGTTTCTTAGTGGCAAATGCCTACTCTGCATTAGAAACTGATGGTTTCCTTGCTTTTCCTGACAAGCAACTTTGGAATCCATAAATTCCTTTGAAAGTTGCTTTTTTGGTTCGGACTTTATGTTACGATGGTGCTCCTATAGTATATTACCTTCATAGTGATGGTGTAATTTAGGATGCAACTTGCTTTGTGATCAACAAGTTGAGACAAATGCTCATCTTTTTCTTCAGTGGAAGACAACTTATGAGGTATGGTCTTATTTCTTGAGTAGTTTTGGCATTAGATGGGTGCATTCTTGTGATGTCAGAACAACTATACGGGAATGGAAAGACAGAAAAAACAAGAAAATGTTAAACAAATTATGGGGTTCCTTGTCGTTTGCTATTTGGTGGAGTGTGTGGAAAGAAAGAAACAATATATTTTACAATAATATGGCTAGAAATGTTAATCAAATCATTGTCGATGTAAAGTGTTTATTGTTTCAGTGGACTATAAACACTAATGTGTTTTCTGCTTTTAGTTTATCCACACTAATTTGTAATTGGGATGTTGTAGTTCACACATCCATGTAATCTCCTCTAGTTTCTTTGTCACTTCTTTATGATTTAGAACTTTTTTTTTATAAAATTTACTCTTTACCGTCAAAAAAAAATATTTGCTTGTTGGAATACTTTTGCCTAAAAAAAATTGAGCATATACTGCTCGTCTAAAATTGGAAATTGTTTTGTTTTTATGGAATGAACAATATTAAAAAAAACAACCAAAAATATTGAGCACACGTCTAAAACTGGAAATTGCTATATTTTCTTTTCTCTTGTGGAATGAATAATGTTGAGAAAAATAATACCAAAATGTACCGAGCGTATCTTGCGTTTTGTACTAACATTTTTGGTTCTTTCATTTTCATTTTTTTTTTTGTTGAATACGATGTTCAAATAATCCACGATTTTGTATTAATTATTTTGTTTTGAATGTTGAACGAGATTAACAATCAGGTACTTCGCAAAATAGGAAGCACTCTTAGATCCATAGGTAACTATATATCTATAACACTATGTGTATGAATTTAAATTTCAATCACCAATGATCCTAATTTGATGAAAGCTCTTTTAATTTCATAGGAACTGAATTGATAGTGATCGGAAATGTAATTAGGACTGGTTATAACATAAAAATTGTCAAAACAGCTTCTCTCATCTGTCAGTCTTCTCTCTTCTCTCTCTTTGAATCGGGCGACATATTGAGTCAACTCAGATGAAAAATTCTTTACTTTTTCTTTAAAATCTTTCTCTTTTAATCTTAATGCCATGCTTAGTACTCAGAGTTTCACTAAAATTTAAACCTTTTCATCTTGTTTCCCATCTTCTTTTAAGTTCTCATTTCCTATTTCAAAAATACAAAGTTTTAATCTTCTATTGATCTCTTTTAATGATGAACTAACTTTCTCTCCTGTTACCCTCCAACATGTGTGTGCAGGTTTGTTTATCCATCATGGCGTTTGCCTTTACGTTTGTGCAAGTGATTAATGCGTTTGCTGGGAAGCTTGCTAATCGTTTGATAGCAAGAAATATCTCTGTTAGTTACAGTGGTTGTCAATGGCCAGAAGTCTTGAATCGGTCCAACGAGATGAGTCGAAGAATCAAAACAGTTCGCCCTGGAATAACTTCAAATTCAAATTCACCCCAATCCCGCTATACCCGTTACAAATGGAAACAGAAATTCATTCAGCGGAAATTTATCTATGGCTTAATTCTCGCTCTACATTATTTCCATTCAAAAAAACTTAGTCAATCTTTTTGTTACCAAAAATCTAGCTATTATCCTGCAGAAAATATTCGGATAATATACCACATTAACCATAATCCTACCCTCTTTCTATATATTCATCAAATCAAACCTTCATCTTCTACAAAATATCTCAATTTCACAGATCTCAAATTCAAAATGGAATCTGGAAGTACTAGCCAAATGGGAGATCTTGTTAGCAAGTTCAAACAAGCTACACTAGAGTTGGGAGATACAAATGAGGCGATAGTATTCAATACTGAAGGAAATGAAGCGGTGGAGGAAGAGAGTACACTGGAAGCTAGTGCTATTGGCAAGATAATAAGTAATGGAAAAATGGGGTATGAAGCTGTGAAAAAGCACATCAAGTTCACATGGCCTTTCTTATCAGAAAAAGATGTCAAAATCGTGGAGGTATCACTAGTAGAAATCAGCAGTTTCGCGACCGCTGAAGCAAGTCATTTAACTCGTTTCTATGACTTGCTTTGTCGGTCGAAGAAAGGGTCGCTGTTTGAGCGTCTTTTTCAACTGTGACGTGGCTGAGCGGGTCGCGGTTCAACGACCGACATTAACGGTCAAGGTCTTATGACTGACCCTAAACGGTCCTTGATATACATTTTAATATTAAAAAAAATAGATCAGATTTCCTGACTGAATCTGTCTGGCCTGACTGAAAACCAAATTAAACCCAAATGACAACCAAATTAAAGTCAAATTAAAATAAAATTTAACTCAAATTGAAACCAAATTATACTCAAATGAGAATCAGATTAAACTCAAATGGAAACCAAATTACATTCATTAATTCATGTTCAAATTACAAACAAAAAAAAGTATTCAAATTACAACAAATAAAAGTTTCAAAGCAATACAAGTTCTTACAACAATAAAGATTCGGTTGTAGAATGATAGATTAATAATGGTGTACACCGCACCTGAAAAAATAAGTTCCCCCATCGAGGTCATAATACTCAACCGAAAAATTGGACAACTTTTATCTTATCATTAATCAACTAATAATCAAACATTAAAGAAAGACATACCCTGATAGTGAGATAATCTTCATGTGTAGCAGCCTTGGTAAAGAAGGAGACCAATAACTGCAAACAAAAAATCAATAGATCATTTTCCAGTTCACAAATAAATGTCAAAACCTTGATTCTCGCACAGTTTTTGATCAAACAAAGGCACTAACATAAGAAATAACCCTGACGACGTCTAGAGAAACTAAACACTTTAACACATAAATGTGTCTAAATCGAAGACGCATAGAAAATCTTAAGGTCCTTAACAACCAAGAAGCTGAAATATGATGGCAGCACAACATACAATATGACACACAAGATGGCAGACATTCAAATTTATATCGGTTCACCAAATTAAACCAATTATGGCAAAGTATAATAAGGTATGATATGCAAAGTACTGAACAACTCCAATGCTTACCACCTTACAGATGCAATTTTCGTGAAAAGAACACCACACAACAAATTGCTTAACACCTAACACAAACGGAGCTCGGTTAACACTAAGGAGATGTAACTGAGATGACGACAAGTCAGTTTTTTGCAGGTTTTAATGTTCAAGAGCTGGTAACTGAATTCTACAAGCTGTAACTAACCCAAATGTTGAGTTAAAGCAACAAGTAATTAACAGAGAAACAACACACAACACTTATAAATAAAATCTTGGTTCCTGATGCTGAATTGAGTATCTCTTTTCTGATGAAAACTGTGAGTTGTAGTCAACTAGCAAAATCAGGCCTTCCACTATAATCACTTCTACAATATGTATTAATCAGGAATGGCTAGCATAATCAAAAAGTTCAGCAATCTAAAGATGGTTATTTACATATGTTAGTGAACTGCTAAACTGAGAAGCACAATAGAAGATTTACTATGCCAAACAGAATACAGGATTAATCTTATTTTGCTAAGACAATGATGATGGTATGAAAATGCAGGTGAACAAAATAACAGAAGTTAAAAGAAAAACTACAGCTACAATAATTTAACAAATTATATACAAGATTGAGCTAAAATCAACAAAGTAATGAAGAAACTTCAGCAAAGTAATGAAGAGAATTGCGAATATACATACCTTGACAAAACATTATGATTCCATATATTTCATGATCCACATTCGGTAGTTCCCACGATGAAGATAAGAATTTGAATAAATGCTCAAATCTCAATGTACATAAACAATGTAAAAAAAATAAAATCAAACTATACAAGTACCGAATATCAATTTTTTACCTGAAAATCTTCATCCAAATACTCATCATTTAACGGAGCATCTTCATTCCAAAACTCATCATGATTCCTCCGGATAGTCATTTGATTATGGGCTTCAATAATAACCTCCATGGTCAACAACATTTCCTGCCTCCTCCAGCAAATTTACAAACGAGTTCCAAAGCTTTCTTAGCATTACACACAATATTGCTTTCCTGTACATTACACAAACTTAAGTAATCAAGTTATACTCTACATAAGTAAAAAAACACAAGTCAATGGATGGAGACTTCAAGCTCACCATTGTAGAACCTCAACAACTGGTTCCCTGCAGAATCATGGGGCCAAACTTCTCCCTGAATTATCAAACAAGAAAGTTAATGAACCATCTTACGTAAGAAGACTAAGAGAGAAAGAAACAAATATGAAAATTGTAATCCAACTACACCACAGGGAATGCGAGCAAACAAGTGACATTATTCGTAATAGATTGCAAAGACTGAAATTTGAAGGTCCATTAACCTTAGCCATCTAATTCATAGATATTTTGTCCAACACCGAGGAAATCTAAACAGATGCAAGTAAAAAACTCTTCATTAGCTTACCAATAAAATAATAGAAAAGATAAAAACAAAAGCAACCAAGGTTCAAGCTATTACAAGAGTTCTTGATTACCATAAGAAAGTAAACGCTTGGGATTCTTTAACTTGAACCAGGACCCGTCTGCAATTTCCAATTGAAGAAAAATTAGTTAGGAGATGATTTAAAAAAATATAAAATCCTTTGATTTATAATACTATCGACATATTAAGACAACTTACAAGGTAAAATTAAAGTGAGAATGCGAACTAGGAGATGCAATATGTTCGTCGCTAAAACAAACCTCAAACTTCTTTGTTAGGCTTTGGTATCCCTCACGAATGCCACTTTCGTATAATCAAATTCGTTCTCATCGAATAAGTAACCCCTATAATCCACAAGAATATTGATTCAATTATTTTTGCAATACAATCAGAAATACCCATGTTATGCATACAAGGCATGAATACTCCACTAAAGTATTTTATAGGGCATGGATATTTCCAAGAAAAAGTCTTCAACATATACCGATATAAAGAGTAACTTCTTACGAACCAAATAAAGGAGATTTCAAGTTGAACACTCACTTTCCTTTGTTATTGGCCCCGTGTCTGTCAAGTACAACATACCCCCGAGCACAACGTTTCCAATCATCTCCAAAGTTTGAAGGAGCAAGAATACCACCCATGATCTGTCAAAGCAAGCGTAACCCAAGATAAATCCCATGGGAAACACAAGATAAACAAAGGGTACACAAGATAAATCCCACTGGAAGCACCTCCTTTAAACCATTGCAAAGTGGGGTCTCTGTTTTGCTTAGAATAATAAGCAAAACCCACGAACGCCTTTTTGCGGAAAATGTACACTATACTATAAGTCACAATAAGCAAGGACAAAGAGATCACACATACTTGATAGTGGAAAGAAAACAGACAATTACCATCTTCTCAATTTGCTATTTATATCCACAACATCGGCGCATTTGATGGGTTTCAGTAGGAGACATTTTCCTTTACATGTACCAATTCAAGAACTTCTATAAAATTACCAAAATCGCAAGTCATCAAACTGCACAATTATAATCAAACAACAAAAGTAATTAACATGATTCCAAACTCATATTAATGTGTAATAGTAACTGATATAGTTATATTTGAAATGGTTTTCTTATTTGCAAAGCAACTAAATAGTAACTTATCTTTGAAATTTAATCATAAAACTCATGCGCGATACAGATGAAAAATACCCAAACATCATAACACACCAACTAACTAAAATTTCAGATCATTCATTCAAGAACCTAGAAATCTACAAAAGAGAATACCCATTTTTTATAAAGCTTGCAAACAAAAATATCCATTTGAGATCTAACTATTTTATCAACAGCAATATTAAAACATTAATCATTTGACAACATACAAGGAAAGATCATTAAATCAATATTTAACACCATTACCTTCATAGATCGTACCTCCACCCTGATTTCCTCTATAGATACTCTTGCCGTTGCTGCAAACACACAAAGACGGAATTTTAGAGGCTGCACAAAGAGAAACCCTTGATAGAGATACTGAGAGAAACTAAAAATTGGGTACACATACCAGTACCACTATCAACTCCACCAACCGCTCCTATTAGCACCTCAAAACCTTATGAGCAACATCAACAAAAATATCAGAATCCTCCACTCCTTTATTGCCTTATGTACCTCTCAGATTCATAAAATAAAATCAATCAAAAATACCCTAACTCCAAAATTGAAATAGAAGGGAAAATAAAAAATTAAATAGAGCTCACCATTCGAAAGAGATGAGCATTTAGATGAAGAGGTGAGTGATTGAAGCGCTCGTGGTGCTAATTTATAGATCTGAGAGTTCGATTTTCTTTTAGTGAAGAAAACACGAAAAACTTGACCAATTGGAACAAACCCTTGATTCAAATCATGTCTCATACCTAATCACGAAAACTCTTAGATTTGAATCACATATCACACCTAATTTAATACAAGATATTTATAGTTTCGATTTTGGGATGAATGGAGAAATAATAAGGTTGAATCTGTTCCAACAGATTTGAGATGCACAACTTGAAAAGTGAGATGAGGGATTTCAGAAGAAGAATATGTAGAAGGGTTTCTTAGTTTCGTTGAAATAGCATCTAAGATTTACTAATTTATCTGTTTCCATGGGCTAGTTCCTTAGGTTGGAGATGGAGACCGAGAGCGAAGAAGAAAGAGAAAGTGAGATTGGATATGGGAGAGAGAAAGAGATATTTATCTCGCCCAATAATAAAATCTATCATAGGTAAATTGTTTTCATCCGTCGCGGGATCGGGTGAGATTTAGGACTAAATGGTAATTATTCCGCGATCGGTGCTAGACATCCCAGGAATTTCTCCGTGTTTTTTTAATTCCCAGACGGTCTTATGTCGGTCAAAGGTGGATCAACGGTCAACGGGGGTCGATTCTGTGGGTTGTTAATACCTCATTCTCCACTAGTGTATAACCAAATATTATGATTTTCAAGTTTAGCAATTGGGATTTTCTAAACTCAGTGATTAATGAGAGACCTTGGAACATAAGTAGACATCTGTTGGTTGTACATGATTACATACCAGAGATGATATACACAGAGAAGCATTGGGGATTTCAACAATTTTGGATTCATCTCAAGTGGTTGCTTCCGGAACACATGAATGTACCTGCAAATCACCGAATTGGTAGTCTTATGGGGGATGTAGTTGCTATTGAACCAAAGGATGCACTGCCAGCTGATGGAGAGCCAATTAAGGTTTGTGTCAATGTAGATCTCACCAACCCTATGAGAAGAGGAGTGAAGGCAATAACAAATGCTGGAGTAACTAAGTGGATTAAGTTTTTTTTATGAGAGGCAGCCTCCAAGCATTTGCTCAGAATGCTATATTATCAAACATTGTGAAGTAGCTTGTTAGGATGCAGCTATCTTTCTTCAAAAGGCACATGACAAGCCTTACTTTTTTGGGAATCCAAAAGCAATAAGGAAAAATGTATCAGCTGTCTCTAAAAATGTAATTCCAGCGGTCAAAAGCTCTCGGAAGAAGTTTATCAGAACACGGGTTTTCATCCCTCCTAAAGATGGAGAAATCATTAACATGAATTTCTTAGTTAGCAAAGGTGCTCAAGAGGAAGCTGGTGAAGAAGGCAGACTAGGCAAAAGAAGTAGAGTGGAAAGTTCTTCTACTACTGAGGGTTCTTCTGTGGAACACTCCATTTGTGATACCACTGTAACTAGCAAAGACTCTCAAGCTTCCCAATCCATCACTGCAAAGGATAATCAAACATTGAGCACACATCTGGAGAGTCAGGTATATTTCATTCCTTATATTTCAGATACTCAATCTCTTTATTACTCTTGTTTTTTACAGATTATTTCTTATCTTTTCTTGCATATTGTGTTTAAACATACTAGGTTGCATTTACCGCAAAGTTTAAAGATATCACTCTTTGGAATTTTAGTTGTCATTGCTAGTTGTCTTTTGCCATATTGCATCTCTGTTGATTCTCAAAAAGCTCACATCATGAAAATCATTTCTTGGAATATTCAAGGTCTCAAAAATACAGCCACTAGAAATCACCTTAGTGACCTCATAAGATGTCAAAATCCTGACATTATCTTTCTCTGTGAAACCAAGATAAATCAAAATAAAAGTAAACCTTTCCTTAAGCATTATCAATATCCTAACTTTGCCTTCATTGATCCAGTTGGTCTATCTGGAGGACTTGTTCTTCTTTGGAAAAATGGATTCTCTTGTGATGTAGTTGGGAAAGACAATAATATGTTTAACATCTTGGTTCAGGCTGATAATAGTAAACCTGAATTTTTGCTTACTTGTATGTATGGGCATACTAACTATCATAAGAAAAAATATCAGTGGAAGTATGTGTTAGATATTAGTAAGAATAATAGTAGTCCTTGGATAATACTAGGAGACCTTAATTTTCACCTCACTGATAATGATAACAACTCTTCTTCTTCTGTTGATAGTTGGGTCAATAAAGTAGTAGCAGATTGTGGTCTAGAAGACTTAGGTTACACAGGCAAAAGTCATACTTGGACTAGCAACAATTTAGGTACTGGAAATAGGAAATCTAGAATAGATATGGCACTAGGTAATAGTGACTGGAATATCCATTTTCCTTTGTCCAAGCTCTATCACTTAAATCAAGTTGGTAGTGATCATAGTCCTATTATGTTTGTGACTGATTCTAGTATTCCCAACTGCTGGAAACCTTTTAAATTTTTTTCACTTGGTTGAATGATGAATCTTGCTCTAATGTCATATCTAATGCTTGGAAAACTGAGATGGTAGGTTCCCTAGCTTTTCAGTTAACTAGTAAAATGAGTATTACTAGAAAGTTACTCTCTAAGTGGAATAGAGAGCATTTTGGCAATATCCATCAAAAAATCAACAAACTTCAACAAGAGTTATCTTCATTTCAAGCCCAACCTTATAGTCCTCAGGCAGATACTCAAATTGTTACAATCAACAATGATCTCAACAAATGGCATAAGGTGCAGAATGAATTTTACCAACAGAAGTCAAGAGATAGTTTTATCAAAGAAATGGACAATAATACTAAGTACTTCCACTCAAAATGTAACAGAAGAAGGAGCAGAAACAATATTGACTCAATACAAGATTACAATGGTGTTTGGTTGCAGTCCAGAGAAGATATTTCATTCCATCTCACTAAACATTTCAGCAGTATAAGTACTTCTACACATCCAATTCTTGAAGAACACCTTTTTGCTATACTTCCTACAATTATTACAGCAGTTGATAATTCTCTTCTTACAAGCATTCCTTCTTCAGAAGACATCTTTTTTACATTAAGAAGTATGGAAAATTGGAGTTCTCCAGGGCCAGAGGGTTTTCAGGCTGGCTTTTACAAGAGTCAATGGAACACTATAGGGGAAGATGTTTGTCTCATGGTTAAAAGATTCTTTGAAACCAAATATATGTCAAGGGAGATTAACAAAACCTACATTTCTCTCATCCCAAAGAAGAAAAAGTCCATGTGTGCAGCTGACTATAGACCCATAGGATTGTGTAACACTTCCTATAAAATTATCTCCAAAATTCTAGTCAATAGAATGAAGCCTTTGATGGAGAAGATTGTATCTCCTTATCAAGCTGCCTATGTCTCAGGTAGACTGATCAGTGACAACACAGTTATTGCTCAAGAGATCATACATTCAATGAAGAAAAAAAGAGGACAAATAGGATGGTTTGCACTTAAGTTGGATATTTCAAAAGCATTTGACAGATTAGAATGGTGTTTTCTTCTCAAGGTCCTTAATTATTTTGGTTTTAGTGAAGATTTTTGTGACCTGATTCATCAGTGCATAAGCACCTCCACACTCTCAGTTCTTCTCAATGGATCACCTTGTGATGAGTTTCAGCCCACCAGAGGAATAAGACAAGGTGATCCATTATCCCCTTACTTGTTCATACTTGCCATGGAATTCCTTTCAAGGCATCTTATTGCAGCTCATCAGAACAAAAGTATTCAAGGTATTAAAGTGGCTAACAATGCACCAGCCATTAATCATTTGCTTTTTGCAGATGACTGCCTGATTTTCACTCAGGCAAATCTTACTTCAGTCAACAATTTGCTTAGTCTTATCAAGGATTTCAGCACACAATCAGGACAAATTATAAACTATGAAAAATCTGCAGTGCACTTCAGCAAGAAACAAAGCCAGAAGTTGCTGAATGTCTTACTAATATACTTGGAGTTAAAATTATGAACTCTAAAGAGAAGTATCTTGGTTCACCATTGATAATAGGCCATTCAAAACTAGAAGCATTCAAGGCAATACAAGAAACCTTTGAACAAAGGTTATCACCATATAACTCTATATCTCTTACTCAAGCAGGCAGATTAACAATGGTTAAACATGTACTCAATGCAGTTCCTTCTTATCAAATGGGTACTTTCAAGCTACCTAATCAACTCATCAACAAGCTTACTTCCATTGAAAGACGTTTCTTTTGGGGACACAAAGATAATAAGGGTTCAAGCCCTTTAGCTTGGCTGAAGATATGCAAGCCTAAAGATTTTGGTGGGCTTGCTTTTAGAGATTTAGAATAGCTTAATCTGGCACTACTTACAAAACTGGCCTGGAGAATCTGTACTGAGTCAAATAATCTCATGGTACAACTACTGAGATGCAAATACTTCAAAAATGGAGACATTCTTCATAGGCAAATTGAAGCTAAAAACTGCTCTTACACTTGGAATGGCATAACTAAAGGTTTAATTGTTGTTCAACAACATTATTTCATGGAGATAAACAATGGCAAAAGTACTAAGATCTGGTTAGACAGATGGATTCCAGGTTTAACTTCCCCTCCAGTCCCCATTAGTGAATTGTTCAGATTTTATGAAGATGTTGCTGAGCTAATCATCCCAGGAACTAATAACTGGAATGTTCCTCTATTAGAACAGTTATTTGACACAAATACTTCTGTTAGAATAAAACTGATGTTTCTTGATATTAACAAGGAAGACAAGATGATTTGGATGCCAGCAAAAGATGGTAGATTCTCTGTTAAGAGTACCTATAACAAACTTACTTACAGCAGCAGGGAGGTTAGTATCAATGGAAGAACTATAAATTCAGTGGTTTGGAGGAATCTGTGGAGAACTAGTACAACTCATAGGGTTAAGATTTTTATCTGGAAGTGTATAAGGGAAATCAATCAAACAAGAGATAAACTGGCTTACCATAATGCAGAACAAGAATTACAGTGTGGATGTTGTGGTGATGCTGATGAAACAATAGAACACCTGCTACTGGAATGTAGACATGCAAGAGCAGTGTGGAGAGGAGTTAACATCAACATTGATGCAGTCAGAAATAATTGTGCTAGTGTATCAGAATGGTGTACAAGCTGGTTCTCCCCAGATAGCAGCTCTGATGAGATCTGGTTATACACCTTAATGATTGGTGCTTGGATCATCTGGAAAGACAGATGCGATTCAATCTTTCAGGGAGTCTCTTTAAACCCTCTTAACTCTGTGCACAAAATAAAGTATCACTTGCATTCTCATTTAAAGTCACAAAATATCTCATCTGAACACACACACACTGCCTTCAGTCACATTGGCAACCTCCTGTATCTGGCTTTACTAAGATAAATGTTGATGCTTCATATGATAAAATTACTAAGAAGATGGGTACTGGTCTAATACTTCGTGATGAAACAGGAACGTGTGGAGGGATAAAAGGGAGTTTCGCAAATGGAACATTAAATCCAGAAGAAGGAGAGTGTATGGCGATTCGAGAAGCTCTGGCTTGGGCAAAGGAGAAATCTCTAACCAGAATTCATATAGAAGCTGATGCTAAGCTTGTCATTCTATCGATCACCGGCACCTCTTCTTTAATTCAATGGGAGAAACAGGAATTTGTTAAAAGAGATCAAACATTTATCTTCTTTTTTAGTTCTTGCAATTTTACTTTCATTAGCAGAGGTGACAATCAGGTTGCAGATGAAGTTGCTAAAGCGGTTAGAACTTCTGAAACTGATGTTGAACTCTATGATAATTTCAGTGACAGAGTATGTAATCTTCTGGCAAAAGATTTCAATATTGCCACCGATTAATAAATGAATTCTCCCTTTATCAAAAAAAAAAAAAAAACATAAAAATTGTAATCGGACATTAAAACATTTTTTAATTAATTTTTATTATCTTATCGTTTTAATTCTAATAATTCTTTTATTTTATTGGCCGTAAAATATTTAATGGGGAAATTTTATTTTCTTAGAATTAAGTTAATTTTAAGGGAACATTATCTATATACCCCTAGTATGAGGCCCATTGAAAAATACCCTTCCAAACTTAAATTATACCCCCAAGCTTCTAGAAGCCTTATCCATTTAATACAACATTACCATGGTGCCCTTTCCTATATATTGTCCACTATTACTAATAACCACCACGGACGACCTACACCACCACCCCAAACGACCACCGCCAACCACCACCACTGTCCACCACCACCGCCACCAACCACCACCACCGTCCACCACCACCAACCACCACCACCGCCACCAACCACCACCACCACCGCCGCCGCCCACCATCACCACCACCACCGCCAATAACCACCACTTTCTGCCACCTCCGCAGCCAACCACCACTAGTTTCCTCCAACTCCGCCTCCAACCACCACCAGCACCACCATCGCCGCCACCAACCACCACTGTCGCCGCCAACCACCACCACCACCGTCCCCAACCACCACCACTTTCCTTAGCAACCACCGCTTCCACCACCACCATGTGGAGTCAACTTGCTGAAGTTGTCTCCATATCTGAGGCAACTAGCTCAAGTTGTCTTCAAAAGTGAAGGCAACTAGCACAAAGTTGTCTCCGAGTTTGAGGCAACTAGTATAAAGTTGTCTCCAAGTCTGGAACCAACTAACCCAAGTTGTCTCCAAATCTGGAGGCAACTACTCTCTCCAGAAAGAAAAAGAATACACAAAATGAGTGAACCTGGCGTGAGTCGAACACACATCTTCTGACACAGAGTCAGTTGTGCTACCATTGCACCATAGATTCGTCGCAACTACTCTAAGATGCATGTATAAAGATAATTTCACATGCTTCTCAAAAAAATGGGGTCAACTAGCTCAAGTTGCCTCCGATACTGGAATCAACTATAGCAAGTTGCTTCCGAATATGAAATCAACTAGCTCAAGTTGTCTCCAAAAGTGAAAGAAATTTTCTCTAGTTGCCCCCAAAATCTTGAGTCCAAGAACGAAATGGAGCAAACAAAATGGAGGAACTTTCGGTTATTCTGCAGTTCAATATCACACCACTATTCAAGCAAATGAAATTTATTGAATCAATAATTGCATCAAGAGAGAGTATACCTGAAATTTACTGCACCTATTACTTCCTGCAATTTTTGTAGCAACAACATCATCATCAACACCAACCATTTATCTTTCCCCGAACCCATTACTCAATTTACAGCTTCTATTGCAACTACATAATCTCCATTAGAATCACTGCATAGCAACCACCAACACCAACCGCATCAGATATATCTCCATTGCCAACTCAATAACCAATCCCATGAGCTCACACTACTACTCAGCACCTCAACCTCCATCATAGCTTCTTTCAGACTTGTTCATTCACTTGCAATTGTAGCTACAGCTCATTCCACAACCACACAGAACAACACCTGAACAAGCTTAGTAGTAGAAACAACAACGCCTGAACAAGCTTCTTAAACAAATGGAGAATCTGCAATCAACTAGCTCAAGTTTTGTATCTGTTCCAAGATATTTACAAAGTGTTTTGTCATCAACAAGGTGTCTATCACCAAGGTTATTCACAAGCATAGTGTATCCACCCATCACCACATTCATATGACCGCATATTATTTATTACAAAAATTTCATGAACAAATAAGAAAATAAGAAAAAAGCACACTTTAAGTTCAAAATGCAAATGCTAATTAAAAAAATAACATATCTGGTGACCACTTAAAATGGATTGGTGAGAAAGGTATGTTAAAGTTTATCAAAAAAAAGTATCATATGTGTAATATCAGTGATCGAACAATCGTAATTTAAATAAGAACGGACCAATTGACCTTAGCATACCGAAAATTCCATGGGGAAGACTAAAGAAACTGTAAGGTACTAATAAGGATGTGAGCATGTTTATCTTCCAATTAGATGATCCAGTATCAACAAATTGCTGCCATGCCATACATCATATACTTTAGTCCATGCAAAAATAAAAGACCAGTTTTGTTGTAATTAGCGTCAAGACAGTTTCAACTAGCTAGATAATTAACTGACCTTACCATGCTCTGCAAGGAGAACATGCTTTTTGGTCTTACACCTAGGACGTTGTTCAATTGTCTCTAAACCTGCATTTGCATTCACTTGGGACTCCCACTGGCTCCATCATTATTACCTTCGCATTCACAAACCTTCACTACCTCCTTCATCCCTAACTCTTGTATTACTACCATAATCCAACCTCACCACCTGCCCCGATTAAACCACTAGGACCCCCTCCACCTCTCGTCTACCACATACACCACCAAACCTCCACCAATTCCAACACCACCACCACCACCACCACCACCACCACAGAAGTACCTATGCTCCACCACCTAATCTTATGTTTCCATCAGGCACCAGCATTATCCTCACCTCCCCTTCACCACCAAGTCCACCACTACCGATAATAATTTACACTAAAAAAAATCGCCTCCAACTCCAATTCCACAACCAGATCAAATTCCACTCATAATAGTAACATTCAACTGATAATTACAACAAACCTAGTATTTTATTTTTGCAGGTTCAAATCTATCTAATGCTACCTACATTAACACATCTCAAAATACAAACAAGCACATCCAACATAATTCCAATTCCCAATTTGTAAATAATTAAAACTCCTAAGTAATCAGATCAACAAATGAATCAAAAATATTACCACTCTAATTTGAGCGCAAATCACCGCCACCACCATTATTTGGATACCATCTTCTTTCACAGATAGAAATCAACACCACCACCATCTCCCAACCACAAAAATCACACCCAATCTCCAATACCACAACCACAACAACAAAAATCATTACCACGACTATCTCCATCACCAATTTCATCATTCAAAATCCACCGCCACCAACAGTAACAATCACGACTAGTTACACCACCACCACCACTACCAGAAGAAACTTAAAGAAGAGAAATAAAAAAATCACCGCAATCCCCTGTTATCTCCATCACTAGTTTAGAAACTGATTGAGATTGAATTTGAATCGGTAGCACAAAATTAAAAAAATCACATTTCTCGATCTGGCGGCGGCGGAGGCGATGAAGAAACAACAACAAATATTAAGGTTTTGTTGGTGGTGGAAAACGGAAGGTAGTGATGGATTATTGGCGGTGGCGGTGGCGATAGTGGTGGCGATTTGGTTTGATTTCTTCTGAGTCGAAAGATGATGCTTGTCGTAACCACAACAAATTATTCAATATATTTCCCAATAATTAACTGGTAATATAGCGGTAGTAAGGATCGTTCCCACAGAGAGCTGTGTAATTGATATGTTATTTAGATAGCAAAATAATAAAAGACAAGGGGGATTGTTTTAAAGTGAAATAAAAAGAATAACAAATAAAAGAAAGATGTGATCAAGGAATCCTTCGCCGACAAGCGATAAGCTGGATTAGTATACTTATCTATCTTTGTTAGAACCATTCATCACCAACCGTAGGAAAGCAGCTAGCTCAGTGCTATCCCCAAAACTCCTTGTACCACGGATACGGAAGCTCTCCAATATCAGATTCTATCCAACCGAACCACCAAGTAGTAGCTCACTCAAGGTGTAATCCGATCGAACGCTTAGGCTTTGTGAATTAGGTTGATCCCGATGAGTTAAACTCTTAGCTCAAGGTCCACTTGCTGGTGTTGTATTCACCGCAATCGCTCCCGTAATCCCTCTTGCAAGGTCTTGCGATTTCTACTTGTGCATGAATTATTCGACGATTACTTATCTCCTAACCCAATACTAGCAATAGAACAATTAATAGACTAATCTAGTATGCATCCCAAATCAATCTAAGAATCACTCATAAAGATCAAATAGTGAAGACAAACGATGATGTGATTAAAACTCCGAACAAACTTGTATAATAATAGAGCTTCACGCTAGAACATTGAATTCATCCTTAATCAATAGAAATTAGTTACACATGAGTTTACTAAAACCCATGAAAAATATATGAAATATGAGGAGAAAATACGTTACAAAATACCAAGGTTCCCCCCTAGGGGGAAACCTAATTCCTTGCTCCTAGCTTCTTCTCTTCTTTTGATGTAGAACACCTCTTTTCTCTTTCTGGAATTCTGTCGAACAGGTTGTGTGTATGAACTCGGGTTGAGGAGATGAGTTCTGCTAGCTATTCGACCCTCTATTTATAGCTTTTTGTAACTGAAATTTCGAATCTGATAAACACCAACCATTCCTTATCCGATTCATACCCTAAAACATGTTAAAATCTATACCATTCATCTCATAAATCGACGGTGAAAAGTCCTCTTGGTGGCTGTTTTCAATCTTTTGAAACTTCTCAAAACTTCTCTTTCTTAGCTGCCAAGTCGAATTGGATAACAACCCAATCTTCCTAACCTCCACAACCTAATATCTCGTTCGTCTATCATTAAACCATGCACGGATATACATTCGTTTTGAGCTGATTTCTCTCCCAAGTCGCCGAGCATATGCACCTCCATAAACTCCCTTTTTATCATTTGAAGACTCTATCCGGCTGTAACTCAGTGTTCTAATCAAACTAGGACTCTAAAGTCACAATCCCAGGTCATTTGCTAACCACCAGAACAAATGGCAGAAGCCATCTTGCTTCACCTGATATCGAGCCCAATACCAGCTCAACCTAAACTCGAACTCAACACTTCTTCCTCTTGAGTTATCTTCTCAGCTTCTCAGTCCACTACCATCTCTGCCAACAATCACAGCTCCATCATCAGACCCATTCTCTTCTCTGACTCGGACTCAACCTTCATTGCTTCCATCATCTGCAGCTTCATCCATTCGAATGAGATCATTCCATCAGCATCTTGCAACAGCGTAAATTCCTGGCAAACTTCATCATTAAACTCTCTTCAATACTGCCAGCCATCACCGAGTATTACTGCCATTCTCTGTTCGTTACCAACTCCAACTCGATCTCTGCTGTTTCTTTTCTGCCATGCTCAAGTTACATCATTGATCATTCTTCTTCTCTGCCAACCCCGACTCTGTTAAAACAAAGAGTCACCCGGCTCGAGCAACAACAACAAACCCAACTCAAACGATCACTGCCACCTTCAATGCTTTCTCCATTCTCATTAACCCATCAATGGCTGCTAACGTCACCAGCGTCCCTCTGTTCTTCTTCCTGCTCGACCAAACTCCAGAACTCACATCATCATGGCTGCAATATTCAGTCTCCATCTTCAGCGGCTCCCAATGACCATCATTCGATCTCCCATCTTCATCGCTGCCAGCAACCAACCTTCATCGTCACACCACTGCCAAGAATCAATCTCGCGGTCAGGATTAAACACGGCTCCAAACTCGTCTCGCAGCTTCATTAGATAGTCAACAGCATCATCTCTTCCTTCGTTCATTCTTGCGAGCAACACCGTTCTCCATTCATCGTCGAGAAAGCATCGAGATCACTCGACCTAGATGCGATTCTCGCCAACAAGCAAGCTTCTGCGATCATCCACGATTGGTCTTCATGCAAATCATGCGAGTTCCATTAATGTTGTAATCAATCTGTCGGTCTTACAAGACCCGACAGTTCACTCCCATTCCGTGGCTGCCTTGAGTAAATAAGCCTGGTGCCCTTAACAATTCCTTCTTCATTCTTGGTAAGTTGTCGGTTCTGGGGAACTGACAAGCCTAATTTGTTATTTCGCCTATATCTTCTTCATACGATGTCGGAATGAGCTCATTCTTTCGCCGTTGGCTTCATCTTCTCGTCCTTTACACAATGAAAAGTAGAAATCTTGTATTTTAACGAGTTCCACTAGGTCTTTGGCCCTTCTTCACTTGTGACTTCATTTTTGTAACTATTTTCACTTCTTTTTGGATGATTCACCTAATGAAAGACAAATACAAGAAAACAAGCGTAATATACAATAATTCACCAGAAATATAACAATTACCAGCATGGAATTGACACCAAATATATGTGAAATATGCACTTATCAAAAGAAGAAGACAATTTGTGGTTTCATTTTTCTGATACATTCGATGAATAGATGAAGAAGATACGAAGGATAACAGGAAATGCGAAAACTAAGTTTTCATTTGGAGTTGTATTTTTATGAGAAATTTTTTGATGGGGGCAAATTTTTTGATGCGAAATCTTTAGCCCAAGCTTATTTCATTCGCTGATACCAATAGGTTTCTTCCATCACCAAATAGTCATTTAATTCAGCAGTAATTAGTTTTTCCTGACGGATTGAAGCACATGAAGGGCTTTGAGATTGAATACGAAGGAGTTTAGATTTCAGGAAAGCAATTTTGTGTTTAACACAACCGATTCTCTTGCGACTCCAATCAGATAAGAAAACACCGAGTTTTCTAAGTTTGGAGAAAATATATTCATGTTCATCTTTATTCCAGCATTCACTAACTTTATCTAAGAACTCAGGATGAGATATCCAGTATGCTTCAAACTTGTAGTTAGGTGGAGCCCTCGGAATGTTTCTAGCAGTATTTAGCAAGATTGGCTCATGATCACTGGACAATCTTGGTAAGTGTAGAATTGCTGCACAATGGAAAGAAATGCACCACTCTGGGTTTGCTAACACTCTATCTAGTCGCTGCTTGATAAGACCTTCAAAAGTTCTGCCATTAGTCCAAGTGTAGGCTGGACCTGAGAAGCCAAGATCCAAAAGATGGTTTTTATGAATGAATTCATTGAAAGTTGATATATTGGAATTAAGAACTGGTAAACCACCAAACTTCTCCTGGCTAAAAGTAATCGCATTAAAATCACCCATAAAATACTTGCAACCCTCGAAGTTTTGCACATAGCTTGTAAGAGAGGACCAGAAAGAAGCTCTTTGACAAGAAGTCGGAGGACCATAAATGCAAAATAGATGCCATGGCAATCCAACATCATTACTCTGAACCCTAGCATGGATAAGATTAGGGGATTGAGAGATGATTTCCACGTTTATTTCTTCCTTCCATAACAGCCATAAATCACCACTTCTCCCTATTGATGGAACTATACAGTGATGTTGAAAAACCAAACTGCCTGAATGTAGTAAAAGACACTGACTCTGACATTTTTGTTTCCGATAAAAAAACAATTGATGGAGCAGTACCTCTGAGGAATGAATGAAGAGTCCTAATTGTTGGGATATTCCCCAAACCCCAACAATTCCAGGAAAAAAATCAACATTTATCATGCGGCTCTTGAGGAGCAGCCGCCTTACCATTGTCAGTTGAACGCTTTGAAGTAGATTTTCTTTGAAGTTTAGGTTGAGGAGAGTTCCTTCTAATGTAATTTTCATCCTGGCTTCGCTTATAACCTTGACCACCATTATATTCTTCAAGAGAAATATATGAAGATTGTCCTTGCAACCTAGACTGCATCTTCCAATCATTATGAGACGGATTGAATTTTGGAGTAGGCTTGGAAACCACCTTTTTCATTCCCCCTGTAGGATAATTCTTTGCGTAAGCCACAATAGGGTTGAGACAAAATGGGTTTTCAACGATAATCTGATCATGCTCAGCAAGTCTTAAAGAGGTAGACATGTATGCGTTCCTTGTCATCAATCCATTGTTCAAAGAATCACCCTGAAGAACCTGTTTCCCTCTAGCCAACATAATATTCATTCGATTTTCTTCAACCTGTTGATCCTCTGAGAAAGAAGAATTCATCCTAAAACAAGAAGGAGCATTCAGATTAACAGTATGAGCAGACTTATTAGGATCAACAATTTCAGATCAGATACGATATTCTTTTTGATAACCAATAACCAAATTTGTACTTTCAATCCTATGCTCAGCGTTATAGAATGTTTCCTTTATCGAGGTTGCATGATTAGAACGTTCAAGAACACATGAGGACGAATAATTATTCCTTGTACCAGGAGCCGGATCTTCACCATCAACATAGATATCTTTAAATTCTGGAATTTCATTGATATGAGCCTTTGCAGAAACATTAATTGAAGGGTGATAAATTGGCTTAATCATTCATCCTTTCTCTCTTCAGAGTCTAAGTACCTCTCTGCAAATTGATAATCTTGAAATTGCTAGAATACATACTCAAGAAGAAATTTGGTCTGTGTTAGTTAAAATGGGTTCATACACTGCCCCAGGTCCTGATGGTTACTCAGCTGTTTTCTATAAAAAATGTTGGTCCATTGTTTGTAATGATGTTGTGAGTTTAATAAAACAAGTATTTCAGTATGCCTCCTTCCTGATCATACACATATTACCCTTGTCCCAAAGATCAAAAACCCAGAAATTCCTTCAGATTATCGACCTATTGCTCTATGTAATGTCCTGTATAAAATAGTTGCAAAATTACTCTCTAACATAATTAGGCCTTATCTAGATTCATTCATAAGCTGGTCACAAAATTATTTCGTTCCAGGAAGGCAAATACATGATAATATTATTATGGCAAAAGAATTGCTCCATACTATGAATAGCTCTTATGCTACAAATGGACATTTCGCTTTAAAGGTTGATATGGCTAAAGCATATGATAGGGTTAATTGGATATTTTTGGAAGATATGATTCACCTGATGGGTATTCATGATATGACTCATTCTTTAATTATGCTCTGTGTTACTACTGCTTCATTTTCTATCAATATTAATGGTTCTCCTCAAGGGTTATTTAAGAGTGAACGAGGTATTAGGCAGGGTTGTCCACTATCTCCGTCTCTCTTCATCATTTGTTCTCAAGGGTTATCCATTCTGATGCATCAATATGAAACTCAAGGGTTATATCAAGGGTTTAAGATTAATAATTGGGCTCCTACTATAAGTCATCTGATGTTTGCTGATGACTTGTTTTTCTTTGGTGATCACTCGAGAATAAATGTTCTTAACCTGAAGAAACTATTGGAGGAATATGCACAGCTATCAGGTCAATTGATTAATTACTCTAAATTTTTTATTCATTTCAGCAAAGGTGTATCAGATATTAGAAAACATTCTACTATTCAAGACCTGGGGTTAGGGAGATGACAGTCGATGATAAATATCTAGGTATTTATCCTTTAAAGTCAGATTACAGAGTGGCAAGCTTTAATTACTTGACTGATATGTTTTCTAGCAAGCAATCTGGTTGGAGACAACACTTTGTCAATCTAGCATGAAGGAATGTTCTGTGCAAATCAACTCTTTCTGCTATTACGATATATGCAATGTGTATCTGTTTACTCCCAAAAGGTGTTACAAATGATATTGACAAAATAAGAAGGTGTTTCTGGTGGGGTCATTCTCCGGAGGAAAGAAAATTGCATTTCATTAACTGGCAGAAAATGGGGCTAGAGAAAGAGTCTGGTGGGTTGAGAATTCGTGGTGCTGAAATGATGAATTTTGCACTTATTTGCAGACTAGTATGGCGTTTTCTTGAAGATGATGATGCAATGTGGGTGCAACTCCTTTCTGCAAAGTATTTAAAGGATGCATTTTATTGGACTGTTGAACCTAGTAACAAAAACTCTGCTATTTGGAATAGCATGATTGAAGTTAGACAGAGTCTAGAAAACAAGATATTCTGGCAGGTTGCAAAGGGTAATAAGATCAATATCTATGACGACCCATGGATACCTGATCATATTGAGCATCTATTGCCAAGGAATCTGGAGACATCTTAGAATTTGGAATTTGTTTCTGATCTTATTAATCAGGAGGAAAATACATGGGATATTTCAATCCTTAACAATAACTTCCCTCCTGATATTGTGCAAAAGATTTTGTCAATTGTTCCAAATGTAGAGGAGGAAGATTCTTTAACATGGAAATGCACTCCGTCGGGTAAATTTTCAACAAAGTCCTGCTACCACATGCTTGCCAATGATATTCCTATTTCTTCAGCAATTAATCAATTTCCTTGGAAAAAATTCTGGTCATTCTCTGAAATACTCCCTAAGATTCATATTTTTCTATGGAAATTATTACATGGAGGTATAGCGGTTAAGGTTAAGATCAACATTAACATATATAACAGTCAAAGAGATAATTTGTGCACTTTGTGTAAAGAGAAAGATGAATCTATCTTTCATCTGTTATTTGATTGTCCTCTATCTAGAATGGTCTTCAGACAAGCTTGTTTGGACTTTAATTATATGGGGAGAAATGAAAGTCCGTTAGAGATTATTGCTTCGTGGATGGAACAGAATATGGATCATAGTTTTACTCACAGAGCCTGTATTCTCTGGAATATATGGAAATTGAGGAACGATATGGTTTTCTCTGGTCATGTGTTTTCTCCTGATGTTATTCTTCGGAAAGCGACTTGGGATTTTAACTTGTGCCTGGAAAATTTAAAGCCTCCTTCTGCTAATACTTCCTTAAGTTCAGAGTTGCAACAATGGTCTTTACCTGAAGACTCTTTTTTAAAGATTAATGTTGATGCTGCATTTGTTCCAAATAATGGTGCTGCTAGTGCGATTGCTCAGGACCATAGAGGGAAGTTTCTTGGGTGTGAAACTATAACGTTTGATGCTACATCCTCGTTGTTAGCGGAATCAACTGCTTGTAAACTGGGTGTCTCTTTGGCGAGGAGCTTAAATCTTCATAATGTTATTATTGAAAGGGATGCAAAGAATGTCACTTCTGCTGTTACAGGTGACTCAAGAGATATACCCTGGAGCATTAGGTCCGTTATTTTACAGGTGAAAAGAGAATCTCTGTTGATACCAAACATTAGGTTTACTCAAGTTCCAAAGGTTGTAAACTTTCTGGCTCATAATCTTTGTCAATATGCCATGAAAGAAAATGTAAATTTCAGGTGGAATGCTGATTCTCCACCAAATTGTATTTCTTCAAACCTCAGTCTTAATGAGGTATTTTAAAAAAAGTTTCAGGATTGCTTAAAGCCCGTCTTCCCTTCAAAAAAAAAAAAAAAGATATTTGTTTTGATTTGGGTGCCTACAACCAAACTTAAATTTGTTAAAACCTTCTAATTAAGAAGGACAAATGGCGACTTCTTGTTGGTCCCCCATGGCCCCATCCAAATTTGCCCCCATCAAAATTTTTCTCTATTTTTACCCCTGAAGGGTATTTCTGCTAGGCCCACTAATATGGAGGGTATTTATAAGATTCCCACTAATTTTAACCGATTTTTTTCTTGGGCAGTGTGGATTACATAAGATTTAGTAATTTTAAGTAATTATTTTCTAGAATGTTGTTGGTTAAAAAATATATTGTGGGGCTAAAAGATTCTCGTTAAATTTTATTGGGTGGAATTTAAAATGGTGGGATAGATCAAGCTTCGGTTAATAAGAATGCTGGTAAAAACTCTGTTCTTACATATATAGAATTGTATACGTATTTATCTTAACTTGATTATCATTTTAACCCTTTATTATGAAGGCTATTATTGGGGCGTCACCTTCCAATAGAGGGGCTTCACTTGGATTCTTAGTGTCCAAAAAAGTGGTTATGGGATATCCTAATACAAATACAAAATGTCTAGATTACCCTTTAACTAAATAAAAACTTAAAAACCTAAAAAATTAAAAACCTAATCTTTTCTATTCTAATTCAAGAAAAAAACTGCTCCTCTTCTCATCTTTCTTCTCTTCCTCTCCTCCACAATAACTTCAACTTCAATTCAACTTCACTTTCCTTCTCACTTTCCATGGTGTATGTTAGGTAATAATCGAACAAACCCATCTTTGTTTACTCGTTTTTGTTCTTAAAATAGGTTAGATTGAACGAAATCGAAGTGAAATTAGGGTATCAGTTGTGTTCCTGAAAGTGTTACGGCTAGGTTAGGAACTGCTTTTCAAACCGTAATTTTAGTTTATGAAGAACTTACGGCTAGGTTTAGTTGAATTCAAACCGTAAAATTTGATTTGCATGTTGTGTTATGGCTAGGTTCGGACTGAATTTTCCAATCGTAATTGGTTACGGCCGGTTTGGTTTTTTATAGGATAAACCTAGTCGTAATGAGTTACGGTTGGGTTTTTCATGCCACTTTACCAACCGTAATTAATCTTTTGTCCTATTGAAAACCAGTTACGGTTTGGAGTTCATCCAAACCTAACCGTAAATATGGATTACGGTTGGAAACGAAGCTCAACCCAACCGTAATATCCCATGAAAGTGAAAAATCGATTTTTTTAACGTACTTTAGCTAATTTTGTGCGAAATTGAACTCATGAGAGATAGTTTAGAGGCATACCTGTTGATTTTCAACCATTGGTTCTTCACTTTGGTGATAACTTGTTTCATTCATTTTGGTTGAGTGAATCAAAATCTAGGTTTTGAAATAAATCTCCAAAATTTTTCTTTTTTCTCTTCTCTGTAGTTTTTCTTCCCACAAAAAACTTTGTCCCAGAATTCACTAAGTATATAACAAAATTCATTAGTTTAATTATTATCAAATTAAATTAAATTAAACTTAACTAAATTAAATTAAAATTTGGTCAAATTAAATTATTTATGGGTGACCCGTTTTTGTCCTATTAAGTGACGCCAATGTGACGCCCCAATAATAGCCTTCTTTATTATATGGTGGATCAGATATTCTCATAAGCTGACTTTATACGATAACCAATTTATCGATTTATATATTTTTTTTCATAAATTCTTTGTATACCGAGCAAATAAACAATTTTAAAACAATCACTCACGTGTTTTTCTCTTTTCTAAGTCATTTGACATTTAGTAAACTACTGCTTCCAACGGGTTTATCATCGACCTCCATTAGTATATAATTGTTTTAGAGTTGTTTTTTACCCAAAAAATCACAAAATTTATCCAAAAGCTGCCAAAGTTACGGTAATCTATCCACATGTTCCACACTTTATAACATAGCCTAGTCAAAAGACTCAAAACAACCCGACAAGTGTTGGATGGATCCGAACTGCAATCCCACTTATTTCATTCACCTTTTTCACTTTCATCTCTATCCAGTATCCACCCTCCACAGTCGAAAACCCCAATATCATCTCATAAACCCTAGATTTCCTAACATCTCTTAAATCACCCTTTCCTAATTTCTTCAACTAAAAGAAGTTTCATGATTCATTCATGGAGTATTTCAGTTTTCTACCTGACGAGATCACATTTGAATTAGTTCATGAATGTAACGGTATGCACGTTTGGAATCATCTTGTTTCTCATCATTCACATCATCGTCTTAATCATGCCGAGGATTCTGGTAAGTCGAGTTTTGTTGCTAAAATTTGGAATTATAAAGATGAAAGATTACACTATTTTGAATTAGAAAGGTTAATTTTAAGGTATCTGTCTTTGTTGGTTCGTGTAATGGATGTTTTGCTCACCTTCTGCTTCGACGAATGAGTACATTTTATTATGCTTCCAGAAACTAAGATTTATGATACTGATCAGTGTATTTATTGGACATGCGGGTTTGGTTTTGTTTCTGAGTACAAAGTTGTTGGAATATGTATGTGGATGAAGCTCCACTTTAAGGAAGTCTATATATGCACTCTCGGCAGCGGCAATGGAAGGATAAACCTTGGTAAGTTCAATTTTGGACCCAACAAACTTTGGGGACAAGGTATCTTTGCCAATGGAGCTCTTTATTGGATGGAGTATAGGGTTGAAAAGGCAGATTACTAGTTGCCAGGGGTGGCAGCGTTTTAAGTTACATTGCTAAGTATCTCTACATCTGAGACACAAAAGCTTCAACCTCGAAATGGCTTGTGGATTTTAAGGAACAAGATACAAAGATAATGGAGGCAGTTGAAATTGAGTAGACAGAGATTCATGATTAGCCTATCATCAACCAAATGTTGGAGGATGAGATTCTGGATACTTATGAACTGATCAGGTTAGTTGAGTTTAGTTGAGTTTCATTTTGAAATTGGAAAACAAGTAACATTTGTGTGAACCTGAATGCTTTTGGCAATATTGCAGTGAGTAATATTTCGAGACTACCGTCGTTCTGTCTTTATATCATCTTTTCAACTGTATGGTAGTGTGTTATTTAAGGTTAAGCTACATTGCTTTGTCAAATCTGCATTTTATCTAGTGTTTTGATATTGCAATAACGCATGTTGTGCCACTTATACTTTTACAGAAAATATTTGTTAGAGTAGTAGACTGCACTAAAGTTTGTCATCATTCATCTCTAAATTTTACAAGAACAGTAGATATCTTGCAGACTACTACTGTGATAGAGAACAATAATTTTGTTTGCAGACTATTAGGTAGGGAAGGTACCATGCGCATTTCATGCCTACTTCCACAGTTGTATCGATTTTTCAATTGCTTAACCCGATTCATTTAGATCCCAATTTGCATCTTTAGCCACCACTAGTTCACCTGCATTTCTATTTCCTCCAAGAAGACTAGCTGCTTAGTTGATCTTACTAGTTCCTCCATAACTTCATCGAATAATGTGTTGTTAAACAATACTCACTTGGATCTCATTTCCACTTCATATCCTTGTGTCTATATGCATAAGCTATTAGGCTGATAATTGGGTGGGAATTTTGGAGGTAGCATTCATCCAAGGAATCCCTAGCAGTTATGAAAAGATTATATATTGGTGAGAATTGAGATTTCTTCCTAGCATCTGCCTCTTGTAAATTCATCTTGAATTGTTTACCAAGATTTGAAGTCATTTAATGAAACACGTGACCAGATGTAGCAGCTAATATATTGTTGATTGATAAATGTAGTCATTAACTGGCCTAGCTGTAGGAGTATCTACTGAATTGATGGATTACATACCTTGCTCTTGTAGTTCCACTTTGAGAAATATTCATGAACAAGAGGTACTATTTACTCCCTGCTTCTATTAAGCACAACTCTTTTTGGGTCCTTCACATAATCACTTCCAATGAGGTCTCGGCCATTTGCATGGGTTTTCCTGTACGTTCTGTTCTTAACTCTTAGTGACTGATATTCGGATGATAGTTAAGATGCCAAGGTCGATGCCTAAATGATCAGATAGCCTTGTTGCTGCAACTAGATTAGAGACATATTTCTTTCTCCCCTCTATTTCTGTCTAGAATAATGTTTCGGTTGAAGCGTAGATGGTAAATGAACACTCTGGGGGATAAACTCTTATATTCTTTTCTTTTTTCCCTTCACATTTTCATTGTCAAACACCTATAAGAGGATCAACAATAGGAATATGCTGCACTGCTTGTTAAAGCACTTTATGAAGCTGTTTAACGTGAGGATCAACACTAAATTGACCCTAAGAAAATCTTAAACAGGTGGGCGCTTGGTGTACACATAAGATGATTCAATTGGTTTGGCTTGCTTGGTTGGTCATTCTATGAGGAGCTTATTGCTTCTGATGAAGCTCTTTAACATGATTCTTATCTTAAGCTCTTGAATCATACAAAACAAATGAAGTGTGTTAGTCTTCATGAACTACATTGAAATGAATTCATTATCGACGGCTAAGAGTTCTCTTTCATGCCTGTGTTAGAGCTGGACAATTGAAGCTGTGAAAGGATAAGATTCTATGGCGAGTACTATTATTTTCTTGTATTTCCTTTTTGTCTACTCACATCAAGAGCTACTGTTTCGTGTCAGTGAGTGGAACGGCGAGGTACGTTTAGTGAGTAGGTGGTGTTATAGAAGTGAATGCATTAAAACTACTCCTACTCCTACTAGAGTCACAACTCACAAGTCCTCCCACTTTGTATTTGATCTTACTCAGCCTCGCTGTCCTTATTTCATGTAATAGCAGTTTGTTAGTAAAAGAAAGGAAGAGATTTTAGCGCCTGCAGTCGTAATTAAAGGTATCTATAAATATGCTTCATGCCAAACTTATCTCTTCATCTATAGTATCTGAAAAATAGCTAAACTTAGTGAGTTTCGATCTTTCCTGAAGTTGTTGTCCACTATTGTTCCTTTGTTATGAAAATAGCTATCGGGTTCATGGTCTTATTTTTGAAGTATGGTATATTGTTTTGCTCACTGCTTATGGAGCAGTTAGTGGGTTGAGTATTTGTGGTTGCATATTTGTAAGAAGTTGAGTAGCTGTCAGCATTTAGTACTACTTATTCTATTAAGAAAGTATTATCTCGTGTGATCATTCCTTGATCTTCTTTAGGCTCAGAACTACTGTGTTCAAAAGTTGGCCAGGTTCAATTTGCACCTGCTTTCTGGTTTTAGGTTGCACAGTTTTAAGACCTGCATCTTTGTTTTCACATGAATGCTTTTATTCTTATTGCTTGTCCCTTGTCTTCTCACACTGTGAGATGTCATTTCTTCATGACCCTCAGCTGATGACCTCTGTCGGGATCATTTGTGGCTCCTAGATTGTTTTCAGTTCTATCTGCACTTCACAGGGCACAAGTCATTATCTTATACTTGGCGTATTGGTTTAATATTGCAGAACCTGCTGGATGTTACAGGATGATTAGGAACAAACCATGCCTAAAGTCTAGGTGCTGTTGCAGTGTACCTGACCCCAATAACTGGAATTTATGATGGTGGGATGAAAAGGGAAGGAGTTGGTGAGTTCTCCTTCTGTGTTCACTTGGTGATTTGGGAGAAGGAGATTTTTTTGCGGTGAGGGTTTGAAGGCTGCCCGTATTGCCTGCAACGAGTACATGACCAAGTTTGCTGGGAAGGATGCTTTCCTTTTGAGAGTCAGGGTACATCCTATCCATGTCTTGCGTATCAACAATATACTTTCATGTGCTGGAGCTGATAACTCTAGACTGGTAAGAGAGGAGCATCCGGTAAACCCTTGTGCACCTGTGCCAGAGTTGGCATCGGTCAGGTCTTATTATCTGTCCGTGGTAAGGGTACAAATGGCAACCATGCTCAGGAGGCCCTTCATCGTGCCAAGTTCAAGTTCTCTGGACGCTAAAGGATCGTCGCAAGCAGGAAGTGGTATGATTTCTACTAATAAGACATCTAGTTTATTAGATAAAATGTAAACAAAGGGAAAAAACAATCTCCTTGAAAGTCTTCAGTAGATTTGTAATTTGTACCTGTTCAGCCGTTCATACTTCTTTATTCTTAGATTAGTTTGTATATTCTTAGATTACATGCCTCTAATGTCAGAGGGCTTGTTTGTTTCTGAAGTTAAGATCTCATTCACTGGCCCTTTTTATGTATTCCCGAGGGGATTCAGAAAATTCAGCTGTACCGACTATGTGAGATGGAAGACAGAACAGATTTGATTTTTCCCAGATGGTGTCAATGCCAGGGTTTCTTTCTTCATGTCCTGTAAATAGTTTTTTCTGAGCAGTACAGGTCCATTAGAGTGACATGTACATCACAAATGCTTCTGAAACTGGGCATCTACAAAATCATAATGAAACATAAATGATACCCCCTCCGTCCCAGAAAAAGTGGTCTTACATTCATCCTATGTGCTGCTTGTTCATCATTTTGTTTCCTTCAGAGATGCAATGTCAACAGAAATACTATGTCTATTGCTATGAAATTATGATTTTGTTGTGCAAAACTAAATGTCTTCTTCGAATTGCTACTTGGTAAGATTTAGTGTTTGTAAAATTTGCCATCTTGATCAATCTTTTGTTAGTCGGACGAAAAAATAGTATGGTCTCCATTAGATGAGTTAGCATACTTTATTACCGACTCAGGAATTCTTAACACATCAAGTCGTTGTAGTATAGTGGTAAGTATTCCCGCCTGTCACGCGGGTGACCCGGGTTCGATCCCCGGCAACGGCGTTTTCCATTTTTTGTTTCACAAACCTGTTTTTGGTGTCTTGGTGTTTCAGTTGACCTCCCTCTCCTGGCAGTGCAGTGGAAGGATAACAAGTCCATTTTTTTTTTCTTTTCACAAACCTGCTTTGGGTGTTTCACCAACTCTTTTACATTACTTGCTCTCCGATGGCTTCACAGGCTCATGTTTTTCATAATGGCCAATCAAAAAGAAAACTGTATCGATAGATGGAGCGGCCTAAGCAATATCAGGTACCTGTGTAGCGCTCATTGGAAGGAGTTTCTTTTCCAGGTAATTTGTGTTGGTTTGTTGTATTCAAATTTTTTTTTCTAGTTTCTTCAACTCTCAACCAAAAGAATGGAAACGGCTGGACAGAATTATTCCCAAGTTATCTACACTCGACCACAATCATTAAGACATACAACTTCATTAACAAAATATAAAGTTTGTATCATCTGATAAATCTCCATCAATGTGTTCAAAGGCATGAATGACCCTGGCCCATTTGCAAAAGAAAAATAAAAGTCTAAGATGGAGGGTTTAGATTAGTCTGATAATATCTTTTGCAAAAACAGCCTTTAGCATGAGGAGACAGACTGAGGACTACTTGAGCAGTCAACCATACACTGGAATATCAATATCAAGTTAGACTTGTATAGTTGTCAGGAATTAATTTTTCTTTGAGCAATGGACTTGACTCTGCTCTACATCAAATACATGATTCTTATTCCTGATAGTCATCTAAATTGTTCTCACCCTTATAACTAGTTTGAATGAGAGCCTGCAGTATCTCCGAAAATCCGATATTACCTCTTGTAGTGAATAAATTTTCATCAAAATGGTGCACATAGCACATGTTGCCATTTAAACTGTGCTAGTAGTCTCATTGATTTTTGTTTCTGGTTCAACTCATGCGAGACAGGTACATGTAAGTGAAGAAATAGATGCCCTTCTGGAATGGAAATCAAACCTCATCAACCAAACTTCTTTGCTCCTCCCGTCTTGGAACAGAAATGCTTCTACTAATGGTACAATAAATCCATGCAAATGGTATGGAATCACTTGTAAACAGGGGAGTGTCACAGAATTGAAGATAACAGGCATAGGTTTACAAGGTACGCTCCATAATTTCAACTTCTCAACTTTCTCTAATTTAGTTAGTCTTGACTTGAGTCAGAACAGACTCTTTGGATTCATTCCCTCCGGAATCGGTAATCTTTCAAAACTCGCCCACCTTGATCTTTCTGAAAATCAGTTTACTGGATTGATCCCTCAACAAATAGGCAATTTACATTTCCTCAATGCACTAAGATTTTACAGAAACAAACTTAGTGGTTCGATCCCTACTTCTACTTGCAATCTTACCGGCTTGATTACCTTGTCAATTGGTACAAATTTTCTTTCTGGCATCATTCCTCGAGAAATCGGAAATCTAAGATCTCTAAAAGCTCTACACCTTCATGAAAATCAACTCTCCGGTCGAATCCCTACTTCTTTATGTAATCTCAGCAACCTACATACTCTGTACCTATATCAAAATCAACTATATGGGCCACTCCCTGGAGATATAAAACATCTAAGATCTCTCGCATTCTTATCTTTGACAGAGAACAACATTAGTGGCTCAATTCCTGCTGATATAGGAAAATTAACATCTCTTACTTCGCTATCTTTGTCTAAGAACAAACTAACTGGTTTAATCCCCACTTCTGTCGGTAATTTGACAAACTTAACTGATTTAGTTCTCTACGACAATCACTTATATGGGTCATTACCAACAAAATTCAGGAATCTAAACCAGTTGACAGTATTGTCTGTTGATCACAACTCTCTTTCCGGGAGTATACCAGCTAGTATAGGGTCTTGCAGCAAGCTTACATATCTAAACTTTGGCAACAATAATTTCTCTGGAAATATTCCAAATGAGCTCGAAAGAGCTGGATTATTGGAATATCTTCAGTTAAATGACAACCACTTTCCAATTCAATCGCTAAGCTTCAGCACTTGAAAGTTCTAAACTTAGAGAATAACAAGTTTGGAGGCAGTATACCCACTGAGCTTTGTTTACTTCGCGGTCTGCAAATTCTTTCATTAAGGTCAAACAAGTTCATTGGGTCTATCCCTGAAGAGATAATGTATATGCATCAACTCCGCATTCTGGATTTATCACATAACAATCTTACTGGCCAAATTTCTAGAAAAATAGGGAACCTGAAGAACTTAATAAGTAGGCCTAATGCCACATTCATAATTAGCGATGTTAGCGACGGGGATGTGCAATTTAATATGGTGGTTAAAGGGATTAACGTCCCGGTTCAGATATTATTAAGTTATACCTCCGCCATCGACCTATCGGGCAACAATCTTGATGGAAATATACCAACAGAGATGGGTTTGTTAAAGGGACTTTATATGCTTAATTTGTCCCACAATCGTTTTTCAGACAATATCCCTTCGTCTGTCGGAGACATGTCTAGTTTAGATTTGAGTTTCAATGAGTTTTCTAGAGATATCCCTCCATCCTTGACATCAATGGATTCTCTTGGATTTCTCAACTTATCTTATAATAAACTGAGTGGCAAGATTCCAAGAGGAACTCACTTTGAGACTTTGAGTTGGGATGGATCAGCGTTCCTCGAGAACGATTTATTGTGTGGACTACCCATAAAGATAGTTTGCGAGAGTGAACAAAATGATAGCTTTACAAATGAAGTTCAAGAACATGATCAAGAGGAGGCAAATGAAAGAATCATATTTTACAGTATCATTGTTGTGGGGTTTGGAGTTGGGTTCTGGGGTTTATTCTTTGTTTTGCTGATAAAAAAAAAAATGGTGGTTTGGTTATTGGAGAAGTATTGATTTTGTTTCCGTTAGAATTGTGGATTGTATTCACAGAAATGATGATAGTAACAAAATGTCATTGTTTCGTGGGTTATAACCTTAGAAATTGGGGTTTGTAATTTGTGTATTATTGTTGCTTATAGAACGACAACAATGCTGTTTTGGAAAAGTTGATGGCAGTAAATGTAATGCAGCTCGTTAAACTTTGAGCATGAATTGATCAATGAGGTCAGATGTCCTGTGGCCTTATTTGGTTTGCTTGCCATTTTTTATAGGAGTATTATTTCTTTATAGAAGTGGTATTGTAGTCAGAATTTATGTCCAGTTTGGTCGTTCTTTCACGGCATTATATCCAAACTGGCAACATGAATAGATTGTGAAACAACCATTTCACAGTTACTTCCAACACCTTAATATGCCAATTCTTTTTTTTTTTTTTCGATGGAAAGACAACTGTATACTGCCTTTCGCAGTAGTCCTTATTCATTTTCACCCTTGAGCAGTAATTTCAATTAAGAAACCCCAAAATCTTTATTCCATTCAAAATCTGTTTCAATCCAGCAGAATAAGAAGCTTCACTGAATATTCTTTATGAACCAGCTTAACAAAGATTTGGTCATTAAAAAAGGGAATAAGTCAATCAAGAACATGAATGTTTAGCAAGTAGAACACTATGAGAAGAGGCTTCAACAACAGGGTAAAATTTAATTTCCCAGGAGAAAAAACTAATTAACCCTGAGTTAAGAATTTCAAATCTAAACATGTTAATTAAAAGAAAGTTAGCAGATTTCACCGTTAAGAGGAAGTACAAAAAATTGTGGAGGGGATATATAAAAAAAAAAAAAAAAAACTACTGTAGATGGTGGATTTTCGACAAAGGCTAAAATCGTAAACCCATAATTATATGTATTCTGATCCAAGAATCGGATGAATATCGAGGCTCATGTCTCTTATCGAAAGCATGAAAGATCATGTTATGAGAATCTCCGACCGAGAATATTGTCTCTCGAGTATATATAGATATATAGTCTCTCAGCTGAGGCAACGACATATCTCATGAATACTGAGCAATTTCAGTAATTACTTCTATATAGAATCGAAAGATTAGACGGCTCCTAGATAGCTTGCCTGCTAGTATAGAGTAATAACGTCTTCAGGATGTAACAATGTTTTCCCTGACTATATGAAAGAAGTATGACACTTCAACAAGCTCATATCACTCAATTCCTGAATAATTAACGCTCCTAGACGATCGTACTAGTATAGTGCCATTAATTAATTATTCTCAAAATCAATAGATTCAAATCCCTGGAAAATATTCGATATTTTCATAATATTTCGTTACTTCAATTTATGGTTCTTCCTAGAAGAATTCCATGGGTTAGTAATAAATATTCAACACACGGGCATCTGAGTTACCTTCGAGTAAGCCCCAACCAAAATGGTGTAAATGTATTCGACAATAATGCATTAACAAACACCTGAATGAACAAACAAGCATTTCAAAATACGACGAGACGATGAACCTATGCAAATAGGAAATAAAATAATAAATTAATAGTCAAGGCGCTAGGGGACTGGCTCACCGACCGTCCAATCATGCCGTGATCAGTCCCACGCCCAAATTCTATATTTTATCACCTTTTATTATTTTCCTTGATCTCATGAAAATCCTTTCATTTGAACAAATATCCTTCGTTTTGAGGAAACTCCTCAGTTTCATGGTTTTTCCTTCACACTAAGGAAATGATATAAAATTAGGGAAAATATTGTGGGGCCGTGATTATTGGCCAACCGGCCATGCCTTGATCCCGGCCGGCTCCACACCTCATGGTTCCTCATTATTTTATTATTATTTCCCTAATCTCATGAAAACTCCTTAATCTCATGATATTTCCTTGATCCCATGAAAAATAATATAAAATTAGGGAAACCCGTGAGACCGGGCCATAGCCGGCTGGTCATGCTCTAGCTGGCCCCACACGCCCTATTTTATTATTATTATATTTTTCATGTTTCCTTAATCCCATGAAATTCCTTGATTTCATAATGTTTCTTTCAAATTATGAAATTCCTTCAAATTATGGGAAAATACACAAAAATACATAAAATTGAGGAAACTTGTGGGACCGGGCCCAAGATGGCCGGTCATGCCCTAGCCGGTCCCACAAACCCCTTATTCTATTATTATTATTTTTATATTTCCTTGATTTTATGAAATTCCTTGATTTCATGATATTTCCTTCAAATTATGAAAATTCTTTCAAAATTATGAAAACTCCTTCAAATCGTGAAATAATCATGAAATAAGGGAAAACTCACGGGACCGGGCCCTAGCCGGCCAACCATGCTCAAGCCGGTCCCACACGCCCTTATTTTATTATTATTAATATTTTTGTTTCCTTCATCTCATGGAAACTCTTTGATTTCAACAAAACTCCTTGGTTTCAACAAACTCTTTGGTTTTATCATATTTCCCTAAAATCATGAATACATTATAAAAATTAGGGAAAACACCGGGCTCCTTGGCCGGCCGACCATGCCTTGGCCATAGCCGGTCCCACACTTCATGATTCCCTAATTTTCTATTATTTTCCTTCATCTCATGAAGGTTTTGACGGTTTTTCAACAAAAAACCCTGATTTCTTCATATTTTCTCAAAATGTTGCTCAAACGCACACCAGAAAATATCAAAACTCTCAGAATTGAGATATGGACACTTTGGTGATGTGAGCATGTTACCTTGACAGACCAAGGTTGGCTCTTTGGCTTGCAAGAAGCCGGTCCCATGTATTCTCATGATTTGACCTAATTTGCACAATTGCACATATTAGGTCCAAAACTCTTCCAAACAACTTGGAACTTCATGGAACGATCATCAATTGATCCCGTGAACACCCAGGGCCGGTTTCATGACCCCTTGGTCGGTCCCTCATCTCTTCATAATTAATTGGGTTTTATCACCTAAGGTTCAACATTATTTTAATAAATGATTAAACCAGCATTTAATCATCCTTTCATCAACAAATTAACTGGTCTTCAGGAGATCTTGATATTTGCTCACTTGAGCATCTGGGCACTACATGGTCGACCCATAATCCCATGTATCCGGTCCCTCCTTTTCTGTGGTTAATTCTCAATAAACCATCAATAAATCATCAATTTATCAAATTAAGGTTTTGAGTCCAAGGTTAATGATTCCAGATTCAAACACTAATAATTTTACGTTGATCCCGTGATTAACATTTTATTTATCATACTCGGTTCAATTGCCAGTATTCTGATTTAATATTTTATTTGGTCATGCTACCATAATTCATCAAACGAGCAATATTTGCTTAGATGAGCAATACTTGCTCAAATCAAAGAATATTGGTTCAACTATCAATATTCAACTATTCATAAAATGAGCAATATTTGCTCACGTTAACTTATTCACACATCATATCTCGTCTCAACATATACATGTTCAATTCATGAGTCTCAGAACATTTCCAAACCACGTTCGACTCAACAATACAAGGACTCATCGTCCCATGAAGTCATGAAGTCAGCAACTGACTAACTAAATACACGTATGCCTTGCAGATTCCACAATCACATGAGACATCAATTGTGTCACATGGGGGATATTAACTAGGGTTTTGGTCTGGCGCTCTACGGCACGTGTGTTCATACACACGATGAGAATGTGAGCAAGTCGTGCAATCAGTTGAAGGAGTTAACAAAGTAGTGGATGGAAAATAAACCAAGTCTCCGCACGTTGAGCAACTGGTTTTAACACGATTTCCACTTCCCCATTCTTTGATTTCATCAACTTTCAGACTTCATGAGATCATGGTGATTTCAATTCCAACAATATAAATAAGTCTCTGAATCATGATTGAAACAAGGATAATCTCACGTCAAACAGACAACACGAGATTAACAATCCAACTCTCAACAGAGCGAATTCAATCATTCAGAACTTATCTTATTTTCGAGAATACACAACACACCTACAATCTTCGATCACCATTGATCTCACACATTTCTCAGCTTCCCTCCTACAAATCGACCCATCCTCTCTTGTGACCGAATTTACTCTGGAACGGCCATTGTCTTGGTTTAGGCCGGAGTACTATAGATTGATCTCTCGAATTCAAAGCACTCCCTTCTTGCGGTGCATCTGTGTGAGGTTAAGCATTTCGCTCGGTTCAAGGAGTCTCCTCCGCGCGATCATCTCCTCAATTCCGTAAAACCGGCAAATCGTTTTGCCCCATCTACTGATTGGCGACCACGGTGGGAGATCATTCTCTCGGTTGCAAATTCACTTATCACAAAGATGGTCGGTCTTAGGTCCGGTTCAGTTACCAACCCGGATTCAACACCCGGTTCTAATATTGCAAGCTCTAATGAAACTGCTAACACCGCTCCTCCGATGCAACCTGCCACTACCACTCCTCCGGTACAACCTTCCACTACTACTCCTCCAAGCACTGGTTCTCCAGTGATCACCCCTGCAAGCGGCAACGCCGACGCCATCAATAATCCACTCTTCGAACGGTCTCCCGAAGAAGTCAGAGAAAATCCACCTACCATAGGTGATCTCATGAAGGTACAAGAAACTCTTGCCAAAAATCAAACTGACATGGATGCTACTCAGAAGGAACTATTCAACTATCTCAAGACTCTTACAAACAAGATGTCAGAGAAAACTCAAGAGAAAGGAAAAGCTAAAGAAAAATCTTCAGACGTTGATCCCGAAGTCACTCCAATCCATGTAGTAGATGATGAGGAAGTTCCCAAAGCTACAGATGATCCACCAGCTAAAGAACCATCTAGTTTCATCACTCGTGGGGACCTGGAGCGCCTCTTGGAGGATCATGGAAAAGATAAAACGCCTTCTGAGCATCGTCACCAACCTCCATACCCTGCTACTACGCAAAGAATTCCTCTGCCAAAAGGTTACACCTCTCCAACCTTCACGCTTTATGATGGAACAGGAAACGCTCGAGAACATGTTTCTCGGTTTTGAAGCACTGGGTGAACATGAGCACAACCATACTGTCCGTCTGAAGGAATTTTCAAAGTCTCTGAAGGGTAGAGCATATACACAGGTACAACAACATCGCACCAGGAAGTATCAAAAATTGGGGAGAAATGGTTAATGCTTTCTACAGGAAATACTTCTTCGTTTCAGAACAAATCACCCTCTCTGATCTCTGAAGGATGTTTCAAAGGAGCAACGAACATCCTAACGATTATGTGAAAAGGTTCAGAGTTCAGGCCTTGGATTTGCATGATCCGAATGTCATGGAGAAACAACTCGTGGACTTGTGCATCAACGGAATGATCCCAGTCTATAGAGCTTTATTGGAAAATCTCAGGTTCCAGACTTTCTCAGAACTCCATGAAGCAGCCAAGAGATCGGCAACTACTGCACCTGCTCTATTGGAGAGAGCTAAGACCACAAAAGCTGAAGAGCCACGGGAGACCCGAGGTAGCAGACGTTTAATCAACAAACAATACAACCTCCAACCTTCCACAAATGTTGTTGCGAAGGGAGTAAAAGAAAAGCCGAGCCACAGCGCAAACATACTTCCTCAACCCCTTCAAAGGCGCAAAGGAAGGATGATGTGCAAGTCCCTTCTCAACACACGGAAGTTGATCCAGAGGCACCTGACTTCCCCTGTTCCATTGAGGAAGTTATTGAACTTCTAGACGCATGGGTTCAAGACGGCGCGATCAAGCTCCCATATGTCAAGAAAGAACCAACTGAAGAAGCCATGGAAAATCCTCGTTACTGCCGCTTTCATAGGTTTGTCAACCATCCCACAAGTGATTGCAGAACTTTGAAGCGCATATTCAAAGAAAAGGTCGAATCAGGAGAACTCAACCTGGGGACTGAAGGGGTACATAGAGATCCTCTACCTGTCAGAACCTTCACTCCTTCTGAACCACCTGTCAAAGAAGCAGTTCAATCCTTAATTGAACATATCTGCGAATTGCTATACTTATCAAAAGCCCAGAGGGGAGACATGTTCGCTGCACTGAACCACATCGTGTCAGGAAAGCGTTTGTTGATTCAAGAAGCATTCTCTGAGCCGCCCTCAACAACAGATGAAGAAATGTACGACTGGGGACTCCTCACCACAGTCCATCTCAAGGAAAACGAGTTCAAACGAGCATTGATTGATGTCGGCACCGCTGTTAATATTATCCCTCTGAAAACTCTCAGAGCTGCTGGTATCACACGACAAGAAGCCATTCATGCTCCAGTAACAATCACAGATCATGAAGGAACACCCAGAGATGATTATGGCCACATCACCCTCAAGATGAACATAAACTCAGCCTGGACAGAAACAAAATTCTTCATAATTCGAGAAGATCCAGGATATGATATGATTCTTGGACGAACATGGATTCACACTGGAAAGGTAACACCAACACCTTCAGTTGCACATCTCTCTATTGAAGAAACCTCTGATTCGGAAGAAGAAAAAGAAGATAATTCACCATTCGAGTATTTGAAGGAGGTCAGAACCCTAGCAGAGCTAACACAAAAACCTGAAGAAGATGCAAATGCTTTCATCAGAAGGTTTCGCACTCATGCAAGTCTTATTCCTCCTCATGTGTCTATATCATCAGTTTTCAAATATGCTTATTTGGTCCGAGGACTTTACTCCACCAACAACTTAGCAATTGCAAAATGCTATGAATGGATAACCTCGCCCCAACAATATTTCACCAAATGGTTAAGTTCGGAGCTTCTTCAAACCGAGCATATCATCAAATATTTTATTGCTTAAGACATAGCCAAGCATGATAAACAGTACCTCAAATATTCTCCTCTGCATGAGTGTCCATACATACCACAGCCGTGGAACTCCACTGCACGAAGAATTCCAAACCAGCAGAAAATATTCAAGGCACGAATGATCAAGCCTAACAAATTCCAAGAAGGAGATTTGGTTCTCAAAGCAACTAAGCGTAACTCCCATTCTGCAAAGAATTCCAACTGGGAAGGACCCTACATGGTCTCGGGTAAGCAAGTCTGTTCTTTGGTGGATACTACAAGCTGATCAACATGGATAACAAGGAAAGCGTGGCCGTGATACATGAGAATTGGCTCAAGGCCTTTGATGTCTAAGGTTTTGGATATTCGAGGTATTGGATGTTCATGGCACGAACACCTAAAATATTTGGCATTTAGAGTTTTCTTTCATTGTATTTCAATTCCTCCAAAATGTTTGCAATACTTGCATTCAGTAATTTAAATCCAGCAATTTATCAAAATTCAGTTTGCTTAAAGAAAATCTCTATCAAACCCAAAGAAAATCCTCAATCATCTACCGATCCAAAACCAATCAAAACCAAAAAAATAAAACCTCACATCTCTCAGAAGTTCAGAAATTCAAGAGATTATGAAAAGAAATCAAAGGAAATCAGCAAAGAAAGATTTTTGCTCCTCTGCATCCTTTAAGTCTTGTAAAGCCGCCTTCTCCATGTTCAACTTTTCGTTCAGTCTGGCAATTTTGTCTTCCTTTTCCATCACATCATCATTGGGAAAGGGTATGTTATTCTCACATGAGTCCTTAATAGCATTCATCTTCTTACGAAGCCATTTCACATTGAAGCCAAGTCTCTCAGAATTCTCCAAGTTGAACTCTCAATCAAAGAGTACATCCGAGTCACAAGTATTTCTAGCTCTAGTGCATATATCAACACAACACGCAAGATAACACTTACTTGCATGGTTAAGGAATAAGCGGGCTTTGGGTCTCTAGTAACGACGATGTGACCAAATTTCTTCCATATTTTCTCATACAAGTTGGCATATCCAATGGGAACGCCGAATCCACCAACTAGTTCGTGGTATGGGAGTGATGCATCAAACGGAGGATCAAAAGCAACTCCTGCACTTGGGTATTCATGCACCACTATACGGTTTTCAATCACTGGAACAATCTCTACAACAACAATTTCTTCAGTCTCTCTTACTTGCGGCTCAGTTTCTTTCATCACTGAAGCAACAACAATCGAGGTCTCGACCCCCTTAATTGCTTCAGCAACAACACTCTCATGGACCTGAAGTGCAGGGATAGTTACTTCTTTATCAATAACCCCAGGGTTGCTCGTTTCATCATTATTGATTCCTTCATTCTCAACTTCGGTATTTTGTACCTAATACGAAGATTACATGAGATTAGGATCATCCAAGCATGAAACCAAAAGAAATCGTAAACTACAGCATATAAGTGGTCTAGCATCATCAAGGTTCTTCATTCTACATGTTAGAGGTCAGCAAATAACATAAAAGTTGTGAAAATACGTTTTACGGTAATCTCGTCCGAAAAAACTGTACTCTACTCTGCACCAAAATACGAACTGGGAGCAACCTACAAGGAATCTGAGGATTGGTCATATACCATTCTCTTTGTATGGATGTCCTCTACCACATGTCAAAATTTCATGACAATCCGATGAACGAGCAAAAAGATGTGGTCGAAACATCGGGCAACATACAATCTGAAAAAATTCTGGAAGTCTCCTGGAAGTTTACTGTTTCGCCTTTTTCAGGTCCTAAACGTGCTCAAAATTCAAAAATATTCTTTCGCAAAGCTTGGAAATTCTCTGGGCCTGAAGATACATATGCGGATCATGAAAATCCGACTTCAGATGAAGGTTTTACGGAGTTTTTGCTAAAAGCTGAAATCTGAAATTTTCTGACGACGTATTTCGCCAAAATTACTTGTACACTCACATGGATTCTCATTCATTCACTCAAAAATCAGCAATTTCATACTTCTATGAAGAGGTTACAAGATATGTGCTTACTTGGGGGTCTTCTAAGTGTTCAAAGAGTTGGGATTGCCCGTGTCAACATCAAGAGGTTCATCATTTTCATTCGGTTCCGAATATTTGGAACTTCCTTCGCCTCTATTCTCGGGAGATGACCGAGTATCAGCACTCTCTACTTCCATGGCAACATCCTCCTGGACACATTCTCAAATAATTAGCATTTTCACGTGAAGCATTTATGATTGGCTATGAAGGAGAGTACTCACAATATTTTCTTCTTCAACGCTCAAATCAGAGATTGTCTGCCCAGCAGCAGAGAATTGAAGACCATCAATACTAGATGGAGCAAAGTTCTGTGATCAAATAACAAATATTGGTTTCATGATCCTAGCAATACGGATGAAAGAAGTTACAGCGGAAAAGTGTTGACAACTCACCAAAGAAATAACCGGGGACTTTATGGTATTAGGCAACAACTTATAATTCTTGTTCCTGCCTTCTCCGCCATGAACAGTCGCTTCAGCTTCTGAGAGGTCTACATCAATTCGTGGTCTTACATTACGACTGCCCTGTGGAAAAGAAAATTTTGATGCGATAATCAAAATACAATCATCATAATCTTATGAAGACTTTGTAAAATACTTACTTGTGAACATCCTGGAGATGTTTTCCGTTTGTCACTACCAGGGAAATGCTTCAATCTTGGTCGAGTAGCAATCATCTCAGGAGAAGGGGGATCCTTCACTAAAGGCTGATTAACTCTTACAAAATCAGATAAGCGCTTGAGTTGTTGATCCCAAAAGTCTATGTAACCCGAGTTTACATATGAAACTCTTTCGAACCTGGGAACCAGAATTTGCTTCCTTCCACATGTGTGCGGTCCCGACGGGTCATAAGGCGATCAACGAGGTTTTCTTCTTCGGAAAGTTGGAACACACTGATCCATACCCATTTGCCGAGCCTCCCTATCAATATTGTATTCTTCCACTAAGAATTCGCCATGCATTATGGATATTAGATAACCGGGAGTACAACTTAGCATAAAAGCTCTCTCGCCGTCATCCAAGTCGGCGCCAGATTCCAAAGTCATGCTCTCTTCATCATTAAAAGTTCTCAAATCGAGAGATATAAAGGGAACCGATACCCATGGGCGGAAGTTGAATTCAGATTCACAATCCAGAACATCAACAAAGCGAGTCTTCAGTCGAGGTTGCTTCGTAGACCAGCGCATGATCCTGGCATTAACTTTCTCAGAGAAAACATGACGAGCATCAGTATTCAATCCTTGCAAAATGGTACGTGGAATAGGTGCATAATTCTTGAAGCGCTCCCACATCAAGGCTTGAAGAAACATTGTATTGGCATAACATTCAATCTTCATAAAACCGTTCGAGACACTAGAGTCCATGATCAAGGAGTCCAAGTTAGAATACAAAGAACCCGGGAACAAGCTACCTATTGGGAGTTGCTCGCCCTGAGCCATCTTAATCGCAAAAGGAATCAAGAACGGCTTCAACAAGTTTCTAGCATCTTCAAATATGTCTATGGACAACCATAAACACAAGAAAGCAGCAATAGATAACGTACCGTCAACATGCCACTCCAGGGGAGTATCTCTTGACCACCAGTGTATTAACCAATGAGTATAACAACCTTTGCTGCCAGATGCTTTATTAATCTCCTCCATCGTGGTTGTCAAGATGTTAGAGATTGCAACTTCCTCCTCAGTGAAGAAAGATTTTCAGGAAAATTGCCCGTGATTGGAAGATGCAACAAAGCAACTACATCTTCTAAAGTAATGGTAAACTCTCCCCATCTGCATATGAAAGAGTGAGTTGGAATACACCATCGAGCAAGTAAAGCTACAATACCTCGCGCATCATGAAAAATGAATAAATCTCCAGAAGCTTGAATGGCTCGTATTACTCGTGCGTCATGCAACTTAGCTCGAACACGAGGAAAACCCAGCATGTACCTCGCCCATCCAGAAAACTTTTCCAAGGGCCGTCGAGAAAGCTTGAATTCAATGATTGATGCAGAAAAATATCCTCGTTCAAGACAAAACCGAATAGATGCCTGAGGAGTCACCAATTTTTTCTGAGTAACCTCTCTGGGATTTATCAGAAGACGAAATACTGGAGTATTGAGACGCTTTTCAGGCCTTTGATCCATGAAGAATGCATCCTCTATGTTCATAACGTTCTTAATTCCCCGAGTTTCATCTTCGCCAATGGAAGTATCATCCATGCATGAATCATCCCTAGAGGCATCATTGTCTATGTGTGAATCCTCCCTGGAAGCATCATTGTCCACACACGTATCATCTCTGGAAGCATCATTGACTTGAGAATCAGACATCCTTGCAAAGTAGCTGTAACGTGCACAAATACTTCACTTCAAGATATACCATTCATACGAGATGCAAACGTCTACAAAATGGTAATTCTCAACTCTTACCTTTTTACGATTATACTAGTAATGCAAGAGTTAACACTTCAAAACTTGCTCGCTTCTTCAAACCTACAAAAGACGAGCATAAACTTAGATTTTCATAAAATCATGAATAATTCTACTGTGTAAACATTAACCATGGAATTATGAAAACTAAAACATTATTTCATCATAAATAATTGTTTACTTCTAAGTAATATTACACAAAACTCAAGTTTTGACTTTAAAGAAAATAATATATATTTACATTTATATATATATATATATATAAGAAAAACGTGATTCAATCACGTAAATAAAAATATATATATATATATATTTTTACGTGAGCAAGGCTCACGAAAATAAATTTGTGGACACTTCACGGTTTTATAAAAAAAAAAATCGTTTCCTTCGTATTGTCATACGTCTTTGAAATGAAGGTTTATTTAAATTTTGTGAAAACTCACACATTATAAGATAAAGTTTTGATTTACATGAAAGTTCATAAACAAAATTTTATCACTGGACACAAGTTCACATATAAAAAAAAAATCTTTTTTCGTATCATCGTCATTCTTTGAAACGAGGGTTTATTTCGGTTTTGTGAAAATTCACCTTTTCATGATAAAACTTTAGTTCACATGAAAGCTCATAAACTTAGTTTTATCACTAAACCTAAAACTTCATATGTAAAGAAAAAATCTCTCCTAAATCAGGGATTATTATTAGTTTTCAAAAACTAACGATCAAACGAACATACGTTTTCAAAAATAAGGGTTTTTCAATAAAATCCTAATCACATGCATAAATATGGGGTTTTCATCATGATCACTTCATGAAACTCACATAAACTCAGAAATTTTAGTAAAAAAAAAAAAAAAAGTCGTCGCACATACAGGTCAGCGCCGGCGGAAATTGGCCGGACGGTGGCGGCGACGGCCGGCGGTGCTGGGAACTCCGGCGAACTTCTTCCTCCTCCCTAGCGTGAAGGTGATGAAGGGATCAAAGCACTGGTCGAGGAAAATAATAAAAAAAAGGGATTAATTCCTTTTATACCAAATTTTGTTACCAAAACCTAATTTTATAAGGATTTCCTTATTGGGCCCAGCCCGCAAATCCTAAACGACCAAGGTCCCGTCGTCCAAAGCAGCGGTTCTACACCAATTTATGTCCACCAAAAGACACTCTATCACGCCACTGGGATCTTCATTCAAGTCATGGTATGCTCGTACTATCGAAATCCGGTAACATCTTAACTTACGACTAAGTTAAATTACTTATATTGTTTATGACCGGAAAATCACCATTCAATGCTGAATGAGGAACACGGCTTTCCTAACTAAGCAGGGGACTTAATGTAGATGGTGTATTTTCGACAAAGGCTAAAATCGTAAACCCATAATTATATGTATTCTGATCCAAAGAATCGATGAATATCGAGGCTCATGTCTCTTATCGAAAGCATGAAAGATCATGCTATGAGAATCTCTGACCGAGAATATTGTCTCTCGAGTATATATAGATATGTAGTCTCTCGGTGAGGCAACGACATATCTCATGAATACTTGAGCAATTTCGGTAATTACTTCTATATAGAATCGAAAGATTAGACGACTCTAGACATGACTTGCACTTGCTAGTATAGAGCAATAACGTCTTCGAGGATGTAACAATGTTTTCCCTGACTATATGAAAGAAGTATGATGCTTCAACAAGCTCATATCACTCAATTCCTGAATAATTAACGCTCCTAGACGATTGTACTAGTATAGAGCCATTAATTAATTATTCTCAAAATCAATAGATTCAAATCCCTGGAAAATATTCAATATTTTCATAATATTTCGTTACTTCAATTTATGGTTCTTCCCAGAAGAATTCCATGGGTTAGTAATAAATATTCAACACACGAGCATCTGAGTTACCTTCGAGTAAGCCCCAACCAAAATGGTGTAAATGTATTCGACAAATAATGCATTAACAAACACCTGAATGAACAAACAAGTATTTCAAAATACGACGAGATGATGAACCTATGCAAATAGGAAAGAAAATAATAAATTAATAGTCAAGGCGCTAGGGGACTGGCTCACCGACCGGCCAATCATGCCGTGATCAATCCCACGCCCAAATTCTATATTTTATCACCTTTTATTATTTTCCTTGATCTCATGAAAATCCTTTCATTTGAACAAATATCCTTCGTTTTGAGGAAACTCCTCAGTTTCATGGTTTTTCCTTCACAATGAGGAAATAATATAAAATTAGGGAAAATATTGTGGGGCCGTGATTATTGGCCAACCGCCATGCCTTGATCCCTAGGCCCCACACCTCATGGTTCCTCATTATTTTATTATTATTTCCCTAATCTCATGAAAACTCCTTAATCTCATGATATTTCCTTGATCCCATGAAAAATAATATAAAATTAGGGAAACCCGTGGGACCGGGCCATAGCCGGCCGGTCATGCCCTAGCTGTCCCCACACGCCCTATTTTATTATTATTATTATTATATTTTTCATGTTTCCTTAATCCCATGAAATTCCTTGATTTCATGATGTTTCCTTCAAATTATGGGAAAATACACAAAAATGCATAAAATTAAGGAAACTTGTGGGACCTGGCCCAAGATGGCCGATCATGCCCTAGTCGGCCCCACAAACCCCTTATTCTATTATTATTATTTTTATATTTCCTTGATTTTATGAAATTCCTTGATTTCATGATATTTCCTTCAAATTATGAAAATTATGAAAACTCCTTCAAATCGTGAAATAATACATGAAATAAGGGAAAACTCACGGGACCGGGCCCTAGCCGACCAACCATGCTCAAGCCGGTCCCACACGCCCTTATTTTATTATTATTAATATTTTTGTTTCCTTCATCTCATGGAAACTCTTTGATTTCAACAAAACTCCTTGGTTTCAACAAACTCTTTGGTTTTATCATATTTCCCTAAAATCATGAATACATTATAAAAATTAGGGAAAACACCGAGCTCCTTGGCCGGCCAACCATGCCTTGGCCATAGCCGGTCCCACACTTCATGATTCCCTCATTTTCTATTATTTTCCTTCATCTCATGAAGGTTTTGACGGATTTCAACAAAAAACCCTGATTTCTTCATATTTTCTCAAAATGTTGCTCAAACGCACACCAGAAAATATCAAAATTCTCAAAATTGAGATACGGACACTTTGGTGATGTGAGCATGTTACCTTGACCGACCAAGGTTGGCTCTTTGGCTTGCAAGAAGCCGGTCCCACGTATTCTCATGATTTGACCTAATTTGCACAATTGCACGTATTAGGTCCAAAACTCTTCCAAACAACTTGGAACTTCATGGAACGATCATCAATTGATCCCGTGAACACCCAGGGCCGGTTTCATGACCCCTTGGTCGGTACCTCATCTCTTCATAATTAATTGGGTTTTATCACCTAAGGTTCAGCATTATTTTAATAAATGATTAAACCAGCATTTAATCATCCTTTCATCAACAAATTAACTGGTCTTAAGGAGATCTTGATATTTGCTCACGTGAGCATCTGGGCACTACATGGTCGACCCATAATCCCATGTAGCCGGTCCCTCCTTTTCTGTGGTTAATTCTCAATAAACCATCAATAAATCATCAATTGATCAAATTAGGGTTTTGAGTCCAAGGTTAATGATTCCAGATTCAAATGCTAATAATTTTACGTTGATCCCGTGATCAACATTTTATTTATCATACTCGGTTCAATTGCCAGTATTCGATTTAATATTTTATTTGGTCATGCTACCATAATTCATCAAACGAGCAATATTTGCTCAGATGAGCAATACTTGCTCAAATCAAAGAATATTGGTTCAACTATCAATATTCAACAATTCATCAAATGAGCAATATTTGCTCACGTTAGCTTATTCACACATCATATCTCTGTCTCAACAGACATGTTCAATTCATGAGTCTCGGAACATTTCCAAACCACGTTCGACTCAACAATACAAGGACTCATCGTCCCATGAAGTCATGAAGTCAAGAATCGACTAACTAAATACACGTCTTCCTTGCAGATTCCACAATCACACGAGACATCAATCGTGTCACATGGGGGATATTAACTAGGGTTTTGGTCTGGCGGTCTATGGCACGTGTGTTCATACACACGATGAGAATGTGAGCAAGTCGTGCATCAGTTGAAGGAGTTAACAAAGTAGTGGATGGAAAATCAACCAAGTCTCCCACGTTGAGCAAGCTGGTTTTAAAACAATTTCCACTTCCCCATTCTTTGATTCCATCAACTGTCACACTTCATGAGATCATGGTGTTTTCAATTCCAACAATATAAATAAGTCTCTGAATCATGATTGAAACAAGGATAATCTCACGTCAAACAGACAACACGAGATTAACAATCCAACTCTCAACGAGAGCCAAATTCAATCATTCGAACTTATCTTATTTTCAGAATACACAACACACCTACAATTTTCGATCACCATTGATCTCACACATTTCTCAGCTTCCCTCCTACAGACCGACCCATCCTCTCTTGTGACCGAATTTACTTTGGAACGACCATTGTCTTGGTTTAGGCCGGAGTACTACAGATTGATCTCTCGAATTCAAAGCACTCCCTTCTTGTAGTGCATCTGTGTGAGGTTAAGCATTTCGCTCGGTTCAAGGAGTCTCCTCCGCGCGATCATCTCCTCAATTAAGTAAAAACCAGCGAATCATTTCCCCATCTACAAAAGCCATGGTTGCAAGCTGTACATATGTATCGCTAATCGCTGGATCCAGCCTTGGCTGGGTTTATTTGTATTCACACATTTCCCAAGGAACCGTTTCACCCCAGATGTTATGTCTAAGCCAAAATAATAACATGTCTTGCGGTGAAGGTTATTCATAAGATAAGATTTGATTCATATGTTCCCACTCTCTGTCACACGTGCATGATGGCTGTGTATGTATTGTATCTCACACCCTCATCTCACACGCGTGACCATTATCTTTTCTCTTTCTGTATTAGTACTCTGTCTGAACCTTTCTTTAATTTTTAATGAATCAAATCTCTCTCTGAGAGTTTCTGTAATAGATACACTGCTATCATGGTTTCATAGAGCAGGTTAGGTTAGGGTTCATCTTCAACCTACATTTATTCGATCCAAAGTCTTTACTGAGAAGATCTTTACGAAGTGTATCACCATCTGTAATCTGAGAGGTATTGATTCAATTTTTCCGTTTATTGTTATCAAGAATCTATTTTCTTGATTAACTTTTTCAGATCTACTTTCTTTGCAAATTTTTTTTTGGAATATTCAATTTTCTTGATCTTGTTCTTCAATACTGTAATCAATTCAAGCTTTTCATATTATTCACAAATGGAGAATCCAAGCTATGGTAACTTCTTTCTCTAAAATTCAATTTAATCAACTAACTGGATTTGTTCACCTAAAACTCAAAGAAGATAATTTCATCACCTGGAAGAATCTGATGAATCCGGTTATTCAAAAATAAAAATTACGCCGCTATTTGGATGAATCTTTCCCATGTCCACCTCAATATACCTCATCACGTAATCAAACTAATGGAATTGAGAATCCTTTATATCTTGATTGGATAGATGAAGACTCCACAATTATTATGTGGATTCATTCAACAATTTGGTCTGTCATTGCATATTTTTCAACATCAACAACATCACATCATCCTTGGTCCAGTATTGAAGAACGATTTGCAAGAGTATCATCAACACATTCGATCCAACTATGCATCAAGTTGTTATCACTTACTCAAGGTAACAAATCTATCCATCTCTTATTAATGAAATCAAGTAATTGTATGATCAATTAGCCGCTACTGGAGAGATAATTTCAGACAAGGAATTAGTTGTTGTTACTTTAAAAGCATTACATTCAGATTACATTCCCTTTGCTACTGCAATGCGTCATAGAAATCCACCAGTAACATGTGTAGAACTACATAACAATATGTTAAGTGAAGTAACAGTCATCAGTGAAAGGCACAAAACTATATCTGATACTTCAGATGCAAAGGCATTTGTTGCTCATAGAGGAAATTTTATAGGAGGTTATAATCACTACATAGGAAATTCTTTTAGAGGCAAAGGCTATAATGGTAGAAGATATCCAAATCCCAACATATTCAACAGATATTCTTCTGGTAGAGGTTATTCATCGGCACCTGAACAAGAACCTTGTCAACTATGCAAACAAGATGGCCATCTTACACCTAATTGTACACAAAGGTTGAACTTCTCCTATCAAGGAAGACCTCCACCATTTAATCTCAGTGCAATGCTAGCAGCAGCTGATATTTTTGACACAGAGGAATGGATTGCAAATAGTGGAGCTAATAATCATATTGCATCCTCTTCTACTCAGTTATAAGAAGTGACTCCTTATGATGGTTCTAAGGCTATTCAAACGGCCAATGGTGAAGGTATGTCCATTTCTTACATAGGAAACTCTAATAGACTTGCTAATGATCATTCATTTGTTCTCAATAATGTCTTAGTTGTTCCACAATCATCACATAATCTGCTCTCCATTCATCACATCTGAAAACAATTTCTCATTAAAACTTGACTCTCATGGATTTTCTGTGAAGGACCTTAATTCTGGGAACACTCTCTTCCAAGGACCATATAAAAATGGTCTTTATCCGATATCATTCAGCAAATTACCTCATGCTCATCATGCCTCCATCATCACAGATCATGCCTTGCTCCACAGACTGGTCACCCAACATTTCAAACTCTCCAAAGACTGTGTCATAAACTACAATTGTCAAATGTCACAAATAAACCATTTTTCTGTACTGAGTGCAAGATTTGTAGGTCTCATAAACTTCATTTTAAGTTGTCATGCAATGTAGCTACAAAACCACTTGAATTGTTACATATGTATTTATGGGGTCCATGTCATACCTCATCCACTTGTGGTGCTTTTTACTATGCCAATGTTATTGATGATTTCACTAAATATTGCTGGATTCTTCCCATATCTTCAAAATCTGACTGTAAACATTCATTTATTGCCTTAGTCACTAGAATTGAAAATATGTTCTCTACTAAAGTCATCACTATTAGAAATGATAATGGAGGAGAATTTCTCAATCTCTTTCTTACACAATTTTGCTCATCTAAAGGCATTACTCATGAAATGACATGTCCTCATACACCAGAACAAAATGGTGTTGCTAAGGTAAAGCATAAGTATCTGAATGAAGTCACTAGGACTCTTCTATTTCAATCTGGATTACCTCCATCCTTCTGGGTTGAGGCTTTGCAGACAGTCAATTATCTCATTAATAGGCTTCCAACAAGATCCATTGCCTTTCAAACTCCTTTTGAAATGCTTTTTCACAAAGCACATGACTATAATTTTTTAAAGGTTGTTGGTTGTGCTTGCTTTACCTTGCTAAAACCTTATACAACAAACAAACTACAGTCCAGAAGCAAACATTGTATCTTTATTGGTTATAGTTTGACACAAAAAGGCTACAGATGCTATGATCCAGTTTCTGACACTATATACATTTCTAGGCATGTTTCCTTCAATGAGTCCAGTTTTCCTTATACATCTATTCTCACTCAATCCTCTTTTTCTTCTTATGTTGCCACTGCATTTGATTGTCCTACACCTTCTATTTCTCCTTTCATTCTACCATCTGATCTAGCTTCAAAGGTAACAATGAATGATCATAGTAAGACTACTAGGGGTAAGAATGGCATTTATACACCTATGTCCTACTTTGCTACTAAACATCCTTTACCTATTGCTTATTTATCAAGAGTTCCTAATTGTATTACTGATGTTAAAAAAGAGGAAGTGTGGAGGATTGCTTCAGTAAATGAGTAAACAACTTTGCAAAATGCTGGTACTTGGTCACTAGTTCTACCAGTTGAAGGACAAAAATATAGTTGGTTGCAAATAGGTGTTTAGAATAAAACATAATCCAGATGGAAGTATTGAAAGACACAAAGCAATACTTGTTGCTAAGGGCTATCATCAACAACATGGGATGGATTTTGATGAGACTTTTAGCCATGTAGCGAAGCCGACTATAGTAAGAGTTATTCTATCTTTTGCAGTGCAGTATAAATGGTCTATACATCAGCTTGATGTCAGCAATACTTTCCTTCATGGTGAGCTAAATGAAACTGTTTACATGTCTCAGCCTCCTGGATTTGTGGATAAAGACAAGCCCAATCATGTATGTCTTATCCACAAGGCTATCTATGGACTCAAGCAAGCCCCAAGGGCATGGTATGCTAAACTGAGTTCGGCTCTTATTTCTCTTAATTTCAAGAACTCTACAACTGATTCTTCATTGTTTGTTCATCAAGCTGGTACTTAACTTACTGTGGCACTAGTCTATGTGAATGACATTATGTTAAAAGGTTCTTCTGATTCATTTCTCAAGTTTGTTGTCGATGAGCTTCAACAACAATTTCCCATCAAAGACTTAGGACCACTGCATTATTTTTTGGGACTGGAAATTACAAGAAATTGAAGACTCTTTATTTCTTTCGCAGACTAAATATTCTGTTAACTTGTTACTCAAATATCATATGGATGGAGCATAGCCATGAAATACACCTATTTATACCTCAACCAAACTTTCAAAGGATGATGGTGTACTTCTTGAGAATCCTACATAATACAGATCTCTTGTAGGTGCTCTGCAGTATCTAACTTGGACAAGACCTGAACTATCCTTTGCAGTTAACTTAGTATGTCAACATATGCAGCATCCCAGAAACACCCACATGGATGCAGCAAAGAGAATTCTAAGATATGCTAAAGGAACTTTGGGATTTGGTTTACATTTTACTAAAGGCAATAACTTTCTACATGGATTTTCAGATGCGATTAGTCATTTGTATGGATGATATAAGATCCACGGTGGATACTGTATTTTTATTGGCTCTAATATTATTCTTGGTCTTCTAAGAAGCAAACAATCCTTTCCAGATCCATCACAGAGGCTGAATACAAAACTTTGGCTCATAGTGTAGCTGAAGTTGTCTGGATCTGCTATATATTACAGGATCTTCATGTCTCTTTGCCTGGTATACCAAAATTAGGGTGTGACAACATCATCTCCATTGCTCTGACTTCCAATCCTGTTATGCATTCACGAATGAAGCATGTCCATCTAGATTATCACTTCATAAGGGAATTGGTTCAGTCCAAAGCTCTAGATGTTTTCTATGTCAATACTATTGACCAAATTGCTGATATCTTCACAAAGGGCTTACCAGCACCCATATTTACTATGCTAGCGACAAGCTTCATGTGGTTGCATCACCCATCAGCTTGAGGGGGATAATAACATGTCTTGCAGTGGTGAAGGTTAACAGAAGGTTGCAGTGTAGGATAAGATTTGAATCACATGTTCCCTCTCTCTATCACACGTGTAGGACAGTTGTGTATATCATGTATCTACACTCTCATCTCACACGCGTGACAGTTAGCTTTTCTCTTTCTGTATTAATACTCTGTCTGAACCTTTTTTAATTTGTAAGGAATCAAATCTCTCTCTGAGAGTTTCTGTAATAGATACAATGCTATCACAAAACTCATTTAATGCACGGTTCTACAAAATATCACGATGCTCATCCTTGTTTTCGACATCCAAAGCTTATTCATGTTACTATGGAGGCAATTAGCTTGACTTACCTGAGTTTCGGGTACTTGCGGCTCTAAGCATTCAAAAAAAAAAAAAGTTAAAGGTAAATTACTGGAAAAAAGATGAGCAACAAAGTTCAATCATGGTGTAGAGGGGGCTCTTCTATCTAGTGATTTCGTGTGGTGTGAAGAGCTATCAGCATTCCAAAGATAAACCCAGCGTTTAGAATTAGTGCATTGCATTCTTTGGAAAAGACAAAGGCAAGTACTCCAGCAACATGCAACAAGAGCTAAAATGTTTGACTATGCTTTAAAAAAAAAGTGTACAAATGAGTAAAATGTGGCCACAACTTTTAGTGCCAAAAGTCAACTAGCTAATCATGGGGACTTGTAGCACCAGAAACGCCGAGTCTTTTACCATTAGTCACCATTGATGCTTTTTGAAGATGTATTTTGGACTACATTACTTTCTCAGTCCAAATTATACATGTGGAGATGAGAATTTTGCTTGTCCTTTTTTTTTTTTTTTTTTTTTTTTTTTTTTTTTTTGCTACACAGAAGAAAAAAAAGGAAAACTACAGAGCAGAGATATCGACTTGCAAGGAAGCCTCGATACAACAAGGGGGTTTGGAAGATAGCCACAACATATTGGAGTGATGGGTTAAGGCAAACTTTTTCAGAGCATGGGCAACAGAGTTCCCATCTCTTTTGTTAAATGCAATCTTAAACTCAATAATACTCCTCAAATTTGCTCTGATTTGGTGTATTAGCTGTTGCAATGTCCATGGAGTGTGTTCTTTCTCAGTAGTCAGCATTTTCAGCACCTGTTCATCATCACTTTCAATTATCACCTTCTGCAGCTTAGACATGACATCGAACTCAGCAGCTAATAACACTGCTCTTGTTTCGGCCTCGACAGAACTCGTCACCTCATGAGCCATAGTACCACATCCAGTAAACTTAATCTCAGAGTCTCTAGGCACTACTGCCCATCCACCTTTGAAGTTATCAAAAGCTGCATCTACATTAAGTTTGGTCCAATCAGAATCAGGTGGAGTCCACTTTGTTGTCATCTTCTTGTTGTGGATAGGCTGAACCAGTTGCTCTTCCTCCGGTAAAAGAGGCATTGAGTAATGAAACCAGTAAATGGCTTCTTGAATGATAGTTTGAATTGAATGGTCTTTGTTGTTGAACACTTTCTCATTCCTATTTTTCCAGATGTCCCACATCACACAGCTAGCCATTTTGAACGCTGCAAAATCTCCTTTCTCAGCTAACCAGCTTGCAATGATTTGATTACCATTCAAACCTAGGTATTGCTCAGTTCTACAGCCCAACAGAGAGCTAAAAAATACAGCAACAGCCACCAGGCAATGAAAGAATAAGTGTTCAATATCTTCAGAGGCTCTTCTACATAATCTGCATTCTTGATTGATACTAACACCATGCTTCCCTAGGTTTTTAAATAAAGCTAATCCATCATGCAGTACTCTCCAAATAAAGATGTGGATTTTAGGTGCTAGGTCTTTAATCTTCCAGAAACTTTTCCAGGGAAAGTTGTCGTTGGAGCTATTAGAAGTGCTGGTTGTTTCTCTTTAATGGTTTTAATAAATGATTTTCAAGAGAACATACCATTTGGGTGTGGTTTCCATAAGAGTTTGTCTTCTCTATTTTCTTCTGCCTCTGGGATGTATATGTTCAGAATTTCAGTCGCAGAATGATATTTGAAAAGCTGAGTAACAAGCCTCTCATTCCATCTGGTAGGCTCATGCAGGATTAGATCTGATGCTTTATTGGTGTTCCCTAGCACAATTTTGTCCTTCAATTCAGGTCTGCAGTTGCAGTGGTTTATGAGCCACGTGTCTTTGGTGATGTGAATTCTTTTTCCGTTACCCACGCTCCATATACACCCCTCTTTAATATCATCTCTGCATTCTATTATAGCTTTCCAAGTTGAAGAGCTTTTGGCATTTGCAGTGGCTTCCCAAAATGATTTGTCTCCGAAATACTTGGCTTTCATGATATCACCCCACACACAGTCTTCGTCCTCTAGGAGTTTCCATCCCAACTTTGCAATCTGAACTCTATTTAGGTGGGTCAGGGATCTAACTCCAAGCCCACCCTTCTCTTTTTCTTCCAAAAATATGTTCCAGTTTATAAAGTGAGTTTTCCTAGTAGTGAAGTTATGACCCCACCAGAAATTCTGAATAATCCTCCCTAATCTTGCAATCACAGCTTTTGGGAGTAAAGACGTGGCCATAATAAGGAGGAATTAAACCAAGTACGTGCTTGATAAGCACAATCTTTCCAGCATGAGTTAGATGAATTCTTTTCCAACCAGCTAACTTGTTTTCAATCTTCTCGAATAAGAAGTCAAACGAATCAATTCTAAAAGCTGACCTGAGCAGTTGAAAACCCAAATATTTATCATTCCTCTTCATTTGCTCGACACCTAAATTCTCTGCTACTTGATTTCTTCTTTCTTCACTGACCCTTTTACTGAAGAGAATGGCCGATTTCTCGAGGTTTGCTTGTTGACCAGACCACTTAGAGTAGATGAATAAAATATCTTGTAAACTCTGTATAGTTCTGTCATCAAGGGTACCAAAGAAGAAAAGGTCGTCTACGAACATTAAGTGGGAGATTGATGGAGTCCATCTGTTTACTCTATAACCATTGTAGATGTCATTAGCTTCCAACTTCCGAATTAACCATGATAAACCCTGAGGACACAAAATAAAGAGGTAAGGTGAAAGAGGGCATCCCTGTCTCAGCCCTCTCCAATTTACAAAATGACCCTCAGGAGTACCATTAACAATGATTGAGAAAGAGGTTGTAGTTACACAGTTCATAATGAGACTATGCGTGTCTCCCGTAATGCCATAAGCTCTAAGACAATAACTTAAAAAATTCCAGGAAACTCTATCATAAGCTTTGCTTATGTCGATTTTAAGCGCAAAAGCTCCTATAATAGAACTGGATTGGTTCATAGAGTGGATCAATTCTTTAGCAGTGAGTATATTGTCGATAATCAATCTGCCTGACACAAATACAGATTGGGCTTTATCCACCATTTTGTCAAGCATGGGTTTTAGTCTCTTGGCTATTATCTTGACCACAATTTTATAAAGGATGTTACATAATGCAATGGGTCTGAACTCCACTGGTCTTGAGGGGTTTTTAACTTTGGGGATCAGAACTAGGTTAGTGTGGTTCAAGCCTGATGGGATACTAGTAGAAGTAAAATAATGTTTAATGAGAGTGGTTACCTCATTGCCCACTTTGTCCCAACATTTTTTGAAGAATATAGGTGGCATACCATCGGGTCCCGGAGATTTGAGTGACCCCATTTTCTTAAGTACATTCCAGATCTCCTCTTCAGAAGGGATGCTGCTGATAGCTTTGTTCTCTTCCGTTGTAATTTGGATGTCCGAGCTGAAATTTACTTCAAATAGTTTATCCTGGGGGTCTTTTTGGAAATTGCTTTAAAAGTGGTTGATAAGCATCTTGGACAAGTTGTCGTGGCCGGACCCAATTATTGTTGCAATCTCTAAGATCTTCAATCGCATTTTTCTTCCTCCTTTGTTTGACTGCCATATGGAAAATTTGAGTGTTTCTATCCACGTTAGGTATCCAAGTATTTTTATTTCTTTGCTGCCAGAATTTCCTCTCAGTTTCCATGAGGTCCTCAATCTTGGATTTCATAGCAGCTTCTTCAGCTCTTATATCTCTGGTATTAGCTAACTTTTGCAGTTCGTATAGATCTTTTTTGGCGTCCTCAACAACTTTTGTTACATTACTGAAGGTTTTCTTGCCCCAAGCTGCAATATTATCACCTGCTTCCTTCAGTTTTTCCATGGTATTTCCCTTTGCATTTTCCCAAGCTTTCTGCACTTCGTCTTGAAAATTAGGATGAGAAGTCCAAATGTATTCGAATTTATACCCAGGCTTCCTTCTCTTGCAAACTCTGTGAGTATTCAAATAGATTGGTGAGTGGTTGCTGCCCAGTCTTGGAAGATGAAAAACGGCAGCTTCAGGAAAAACCAGCCACCAATTAGGAGAACATAATACTCTGTCTAATCTAGCATATATAGGCGTGTAAGGGATAGCATTGTTAGTCCAAGTGAATTCATGACCGCAGTAACCCATGTCGATAAGCCCTTTGTCATGAATCATTTTATTGAACTCTCTGTTATGATTATTGTTGTCGTGCCTTCCCCCATTTTTCTCCTTCAAAGATTTGATTGAGTTAAGATCTCCAATAATACAGAAGTTATTGGTTATAGAATCCATGTAGAAAGATAAGGAAGACCAAAACGAGTTTCTATCGCTTTTGACTGGAGGACCATAAACACACAAAAGATCCCAGGTAGGGTTCATAATCTGATCAACTTCACAGTGTATAAGGTTAATGTTGCTGGTGATAATTCTTAACTTCACATTGTCATGCCATAATAAAATTAAACCACCCTTTCTTCCCATAGAAGGAACAATAAAGTGATTGTTAAACTTTAGTTGATTAATAAGTCTGCTAGCTTTACTATTTTATAATTTGGTTTCTGACAAGAAGACCACACTTGGATTACAGGCCTTCAAGAAGGAATTTAGATGACGAATTGTGCAGGGATTCCCTAACCCTTGAAAATTCCATGAGTAGACTAACATTGATTTTGTGGCTGATTTAGTGCACCCACCACACCCATTAATTCATGAGGTACCTCAGATAATTTAGGTTTAGATAAAGATTGCACCTGATCTATATCCATCGGTGATGCTGTACGTTTTCTCCCAGTAGAATTTTCGTTCTCCACCACTTTTTCCGGAATCTGTAATTCCTTCCTCTTTCTAGCATCTCTCTTCCACTGACCTTGTTTCTTTGTCTTTTCATATCTTGTTTCATCTCGAAGAAGGTTATTTTGGATGGTATCACTTTCAGATTCAGTTGAATAATTAGGATGATTATGAATTGGAGATACTAAATTAGGGTTCTTCAGTTGCTGCTTAGAAGTACTTGGAATTGGATGGTTTTCTCGATTCACATTTCGAATATCCTCTATGTATTGGGTTGGATCGGGTTTACCGACTTTGTTATTCCTTGGGCCTGAGTGGCAGATTGAGAACTATTGTGTACCGTTACCTCTTTAGATGACTTGTTCTGTGGGTTAACGACACTCTCCAGCCTATCCCCTCCACTAATTGTCTGAGTTGTTCTCCACGTGTTCATTTCCCATTCGTTATAACCTTGACCACTCAATGTCTCGATCTGTGGATTAATCTCCACCCTTCGATTGGAATCACTGTTAGTGCTCGTGATCTCTAAGTTCACAGTAGTTTGTTGAGCAACAGATCTGCTCTTCCGAGTCCCTACAAGTTGTCTGCCTGCTGTATTGTTGTCTGCAATTATTCCATTGTTGTCGGCCCGTCTGTTGGTTGTGTATGATTGAGGGATCTGAATCACCGGACTACACATTTTTGTCGGATTTATTATCGGAGCCGTTGTGATTTTTCCCCTATTCTTGAAATCAACCCTGATATCTTCTGTATAATTTTCTAGCATACTGTCTTCCATTCTTGCACTAAATTCTTCTGGATTTAATTGCATAGTTTCTAAATGTTTTGATAATACTGGGCATTGTTTCTGAGCATGACCAAATAACCCACAAAAATAACATTATTTTGGAAGTTTTTCATATCTGAACTTAGCCATACGGATTTTCTTAGAAGCAAGAATGACTTTCATCTCCTTTGGAAGAGGTTTAGTTATATCTATATTCACTCTAACTCTTGCGAACTTCCCCCATTTAGCAGTATCTTCCTCTGTGATGTTTTGGGGTGTACCAAATCTTTCAGCCATACTATATATCTTCTTACTGTTTAACATACTAATCGGTAAATCATGTATCTGAATCCAGAACCATACATATTTGAATTCATACTCTTCTGGGAGCAAATCCCCATCACATCTTTCCATTACCATTAGTTCATTATTCAAAGCCCATGGTGAAGATTTCAGAACTACTTCCATGTCATATAAGTTTTCGAATCTGACTTTGTAGATATTTTTTCCGAGATCTGAGATGGAGAACTCTCCGGTTTTTTTCCAGTCTTTTGCTAATATTTTTTTCAGTATATAAAAAGCATATCCTCTTCCTGTAACCAGTTTGAATACTATGCATCTTTTCCATTCTGGTAGATATACTTCCTGTGAATCTTCGTCTTCATATTCTAATTCATTATTGCACTCTAGTAAAGTTGATATTCTATTGATAATATCTTTACTCGTGAGTATTTGGGGATGATGTCGCCATGAATTGAAGAGGACAGTACTAGGTAGAGAATAAAAGCTACAGAGAACCGAGAAAAGGACTAGGCAGAAAATAAACCCGAAAATAACAAGAGCAGATACTAGAGCTAGGAAACTAGATCTGGATGTGAGTTAAGAATCATCACAAGGATGAGGATAAGGATTAACAAAGGGAAAAAGAAAAATCAACAAAAGAGTTGAGAAGAAGAATCACCAAACAATGGTGAGTTTAAGATGTGATAACCCACTAGTCAAAACATCGCATTGTCCAATTAGATGTACGGATTTTATATTGCACATCTGCTTTTGACATATATACCCTTACTGATGTTGCACGAGTATCATTAAAAGTAGTTTATTGGGAATAAATGAAGGATAAATTAGAAAAATGATAGAAATTTATGAAACCAAGATTTTTTTTCTTCATTTAACATATTTAAAATTTTGCCTACATAACTTGGACGAAGCGAGTAAATTTACAAAATCATATGCAATAAGTGATATTTATCTTGAGTCACATGTGATTTACAAAATCATATGCAATAAGTGATATTTATCTTGAGTCACATGTGATTATTAACCATTTATCTTATATAATAATATCTTGACTTGCATGGTTTTATTAAAACAAGCTTCGCCTTAAATATAAAAATAACGACTGATAAAAAGGATACTAATATTAACAGACTGATACTAATCCGGAAATCTAGTGATTCAGGATTACTCCGTTTTATATGGATTGACATCTTCAGATCGATTAAGGTTGTGCTGCTAACAGTTCACTCCATGGATTTTGCCATTTTTCATTGAATTGAAATGTCTTACGTCGTTTAATTATTAATTTATCCTTATGGAATTGTGGGTTTTCAAAAAAGACGCGGTCTAAAGTGTGATTTTAACTTAATTCCATGAGTAATATTTTCCGGAGGAGATACCGTCTCCGTATTTTTCACGAAATCGATTTCTTTCCGCATGGTCCGGGTTTTACAAAATAGCAAACTGGAAAGGTAAACATTTTTTTAGCACCTATGGCATCTAAATATTCTGACTTTATCGTGGTATGTTAAAAGAAACATTTATTTCTGGACAGACTCTCCAAAAAGATATACCAAAACCATCATGTGAGCAGCGCCGAATCTAGAAACTAGACTAAGGGGAAGCAAAATCTTAGGGGTAGCAAGAAAGCAAAATTAGGCTTGGAGATTATTTTGGGCTTAAGAATTTAGGCTTGGAATCCAAATGAGTAGGGGTAGCAAGTGCGCACCCTTGCTATAAGATGGATTCGCCACTGCATGTGAGTAGGGTGATTGGGACCCGTCCTCTAGGAATTAATAGGGGGCCCACCTCATGTGTCACAACGGTTTTGAGGTAGTTTTGGACAACAATGCTACATTCACCGGGGCATGAATCCCGTGAATGCTACCGCGAGACACAAAAAATGGGGGACCCACGGTGGGACCCATAGGCCCACCATCTGCAAGCTCCAGCGGGTCCTAGGGGCTATGAGATACGGGATTTCTGCCGGTACACAGCTCCGGTCAATGTAGCACTACTCAGTTTTGGAGGATAGTCTTTGAATTTTTTTCTAAATACATAAATCTCGACTAACAACTTTCTCCAAATGTGGAAAACAAGGTGGCGCCTCTGGGACCATAGATCAGCAGGGAGTATTTTTGTGGGAAGACATGGATGAAATAACTTTCCTCCCAGATATGTATTTGGCCAACTTTTTTCCCTTTGGCTTGTCCGGCTTGTAAGTACACTTATTTATCTCCATTGCCACGTGCACTAACAGGGTCCACGTGGATGACATTACTCACAGGATGACACATAGGGGCATCCGTGGCACTCAGACAACGTGCCATCTGTCAAGACCAACGGTCAGAAATAAAGGGGCACCCAAGATAGATAAGTCCCGCGTAGCACCCAAGGATGGCCTTAACCCATCACGAGGTAAGACAGATCAATCGGTCCGAGGTAGCCCAACCGACATGGACATGACAAGAGGACCGACACCACCCGCGTGGACTCGGAACGCTCCAACCACCCGCATTTAATGTAGCTCGTAGAATACGTGCTCGACGACCAACGATGGAAACAAGGGTTGATCAGCGTGATGAATCGGGATATAGTCGAAGCCGCGGGGTGACATAGAAGTCCGCGGACCATGCCCGCGGGATAATATTCAAGTCCGCGTACAATGCACAGAATACAAGAAGATAAGATCTCAACAACTCATTGTCAGTAGGACCCACCAAATTTAGCTATAAATATGTACACCCCCCCCACTGAGAGGGGGATCGAAAAAAGAAACTAGAGAGGAGAGAGAATAGGGAGAAGTAAGTGAGTTTTAGCTCATATGTTCGATGATCACAAGATCTTGTGATCATCTTTGTAACCATTTATCTTATAGTGAATCTCCTTGTGATCGTAGACCTTAGTGTAACCACGATATCGTTGTCTCTTTACCTTTTGCACCGATAGTTTCATTTACATACTCGTATTCCAGTATCTATTCGGGATCCCCTGGAGATGATAATGAGATCATGACAAACTAGAGGGGTTTGGAATCTATGAATTATCATCTACCTATGCGTGTTCCATACTTCTCACACCTCAGTGCACGTATTCAACTTTTATAAAGATTGTTTGTGATCACGCGGAAGCGAAACCCGACTCGCGTGTTCACAATTTGGCGCTAGAAACAGGACCTTGTCCCGGTAAAAAGATTTATCTTTTCCGTGACTTCACAAACCTCAACCTCAAAAAATTTTATTTAAAAACGCAAAACAGATCTATTCATGGATTCGTTTTTCGCACACATCTATGTCTATTGTGTTTTCTACCAACAGATCTGAAGCATTATATGACTTTTAAACAAACAGATCTGGGTTTTAGCTAACAGATCTGTTCTTAGACTCGTTTCTCATTTTTAGCCAACAGACATGTTCTTAGACTATTGTGTTTTCTACCAATACATCTAAGTTTTAACTAGAATTTCAAACAAAGTTTCCACCAAAAGATTTGGGCTTTTTTGCAAATAACGACCCATGGATTTTATCTCGGGCAAATTCGCATCCGTCTATGTCTTTCGTGCTGTTCACCAAACTAACAACCCGAATACACTCATTACCGCTAGAAATTTAGTTTATGAAGTCAAAGTTAAACTAACGGCTAACCCGCGGACTTTTGGGTCTCGGATTACCTCCCATGTCCCTTGTGCAGATTATTACAATGGAAAGTAACAAAGATACTCTGGAAGACAAAGATAACTCCAAGAGATTCTCCAAGGACCACACCAGAATAACAAGGAGCAGATAAAAAGGGCGAAGGACGCATAGCCATGGATAACATGCGGATCGGGGAAAGCACGTGGCTCTTAGATGCGGAAACATCGCAATGGAGGCAAAGAAGGCCGCGGCCGCAAGAGCTGCACTGCACCAAGCAAGGGGATTTCTCAAGTGATTGCTTCCAAAGTAACAAATGCAACTGGAGGCCAGCCGAGCCTCAGAGGCTATAGCCGAATCGCTGATCCAACCATCCCTACTAATGCCACGGACAATGAACAAGACGAACAACTACCGGGCAGATCCAACGGAATAATCGAGCCGAGCGTGCCATTGATAGACGAAATCAATACCACGATCCCCGAGGGACAAGCTCAACTACAGGAAGGAATCCCCAATCAATCATCGAACCAAACAAATGCAAATATTGGCACAACTGGAGGAGCTACAACGGAATCAACTAACGTACGCGGATGCGGTGGCCCTGTTAGCTCAAGAAAACCAGCAACTAAGAGAGAAGATCCTCCGAAGCTCCGAACTAGCGAATCAGCACGACGAAGCCAACTCAGCGGTACAGAACAGGGACCGAGGGACGATCTTCAAAACATCCTCGCAACAACTAACCAAGAAGGATACCCCAAAGAAATGCGCGGAATAGTAGGAGGTCTGACCCAGACTACCAACCAGAAATTCCAGATTACTATGACACAGAGGAGGACACGGCGTCGCAACCCACAAGAAAGACACGGTCTTCCATTCAAGACGAGCACTGTTTGGCAATGGAAAACCTCCGCGGAAATGCTAGCAGAGATCAATCAACTCAAGACCAGTGCAAGGAGGTGGAAGACTAGAACAGATTATGAAGGAAGCCAACACTACCCCCTTGCACGTCGCCATTGGCTACGGCTACCATTCCGCAAAATGTCCGGTCCCGACCTTTGAGTGTTACGACGGTCCGCGGACCCATCACTCATCTACGATATTACAACAAGGTAATGGCCTGTGGGATTACGATGAGGCTATACTATATGCAGATATTTCCTTCAAGCCCGAAAGGATCCGCGTTATCTTGGTTTGATAACCTCAAGCCAGCGGTGCATTGATTCATATGATCAGCTCACCGAAAAGTTCCTGGCCACCTACATGTACAACAAAGTTGTGAACACAGGGATGGACAAGCTCTTCTCACTTGCAATTAAGTACAGGGAGTCCGTTCGAGAATACACTGATAGATGGCACAAAGTATGTCAGGCCATTGGGCATGTGGATCCCGTGGTGAGTATTAACTCACTACAAATGGGGGCTTGATAGATGAGCCCGTTGTTTGTTGAAATCCACGGTACCTCCCCAACCACCGAGGGAGATTTAAGGATAATCATTGAAAAACATGCGAGGTTGGAAGAAATTCAAAAAGATAACCCCGAGCGCAGGCACAACGAACCCCACGGACAAATTCCGCTGAACTAGTAGATGTGCCCACCCACACCAAAAGGATCGAAAAGACGATCACAAAAGGAGTGGCGAGAAAGTTTGAAGACCGGTCTATACGAAACTCAACACCAGCCTATCCACGCATACTGAAGGAGATCAAGGATCGCGAAGACTTAGATTGGCCCTGGTCTAAAGGGAAACAACCACCAGCCTCGGCAGAATCCAAAGAGTACTGCGATTTCCACTGCTTCTACGGACACACGACAGAGAAATGCAAAAATCTCAAGATAGCAGTACAAAAGCTGATAGATGCAGGGGATCTCAAAAAATATGTGGAAAAAACTGGAATGGAAGATAGAGCCAAACGCAAAAACAGTCCAACTACCCGAGGGTAACCGCACATTGAACTCTATATCCCGCTCGTAAAGCAAAGAGCCAACCCTAACGACACAAATAGGAAAACGACCGAGAAAACAATTTGAAGATTACCGTGAGCTTTACAAAGATAAACGGAAGGAAGTAGAAGAGCACGAGGAGTGGATGAACGCGCCTCTCGATTTTTGAAGCCGATGATATTGAGGACGACATGGAAGATCACAATGACCCATTAATCCTCACATTGCCAATCGCAGGATGCAACATAAGGAAAATCCTCATCGATGGAGGAAGCTCCGTAAATGTATTGTTTTACGATACATTCAAACGCATGGAGCTTAACGATGAGCAACTCCCCGACTTCACACTACACCATCTACGGGTTCAATGGCACGGCTACGAAGCCCCTGGGGATATTGTCTTACAAGTGGATGCAGCCCCATGAAAGTCGACACTCGCTTTAGCGTGGTAAACACGCCTTCACCCTACAATGCCATTATTGGACGAAGATGGGTCCACAAGCTCAAGGGAGTCGCAGCCTACCTACCATCAATACCTTAGATTTCCCACTCCCTAGGAATAATGGAGATAAAGGGTGATCAAGCTTCCGTAAAAGAGTGCCACGCGATGCAAATACAACTCAACAACGAAGAAGATGAGAAAAGGAAAACCCGCAAGGCTCGTAGCAAGGCGGTATCCAAAGACAAAGCCATCGACGAATATCCGGGAGGAAATCTCGGAAAAAGCTTGTCTAAAGGGAACTCTGTAGGAAGCACCTGAGGCCTCCACATCAAAGGTTAATCTGGCGAAGAATCCGAGGCTACCAAATAGCAATTAAAGAAAATTCCCCACCTGGGGGAACTAAAGCCCACTTTCACATCCTTGGAGGCAAAACAAAGAGATCAACATAGGGACGGAGCAGGAATCCAAGAAAGATCAAAATAGGAACTCTAATGGACGAAGAACGCAAGCTTCACCGATAACACCGCAAGGGAATACGCTGACATCTTCGCATGGAAACTATCCGATATGCCGGGAATAGACCCAAAGACGCGATAAAGATGAGCTGCGATTAAACCCGGCACGCCCCGGCACGACAAAAGATACGAAAAAGGTGGCCACAGAGCATCACAAAGCAAGAGAAACGAGCTACGAAAGCTATTAGAGGCCGGTTTTATTAAAGAAGTCAAATACCCCACGTGGATCTCCAACATGGTAATAGTACCAAAGAAAAATGGAGGGGCCGGAATCGTATCGACTTCACCAACTCCGAACAAAGCGTGCCCAAAGGATAGTTATCCATTACCCAAAGATTGACCAGCTAGTCGTCGACGCAGAGAGAAGGATATGAAGAGTTGTCATTCATGGACGGATATTCCGGTACAACCAACTATTTTTGGCAGAAGAAGACCAAAGAACATACCGCGCATTTTACACACCCCATGGTCTTTATTGTTACGTAAGAATGCCTTTCGGGCTCAAACGCGGAGCAACGTACCAAAGGATGGTCGATGCTATTTTCAAGCCATGGATCGGCAGGACTTTAGAGTTTACGTCGACGATATGCTCATAAAAAGCAAAGTAAGAAAGAACCACCACCAGGACTCAAGGACATCTTCGGAGCTATGAGAGAGCATAACATGAAGGTAAACCCTAAAAATGCACTTTCGGAGTGACCTCGGAAAATTCCTTGGATACCTAGTGACAAAAGGGGCATTGAAGTAGATCCCGAAAAATCCGAGCCATAACAAACATGCCATCTCCGAAGAACCTAAAAGAGGTACAAAAGCTCAATGGATCCCTAGCAGCTCTGGGAAGATTCATATCACGATCCTCTGATAGGTGCAAACTCTTCTTCAACATACCGAAAAAGGGACTAAATTTGAATGGACGATGAATGCGAAGAAGCTTTTTTGGGCATTAAACAATACCTAGCGAAATCCCCATCCTTCAGAAACCGGACCCGAGGAGGTTTTGGCACTCTACATTGCAGCAACAGACGACGCAGTAAGCGCAGTACTCGTCAGAACCCATACGAAGGAGGAGCAACCGATCTACTATGTCAGCAAGACCCTGAATTCCGCAGAACGAAACTACACAAGAATTGAACAGCTAATCCTAGCCGTCGTATGGTCTACTTTAAAGCTGAGGACGTACTTCTTAACGCATGACATACGTATCCCATGTCGGGCACCCTTAGAGACCATCCTCAAAGGGGCGGGAAAGGTAGGACGAATAGCAAAATGGAGCACATACCTCGACCAATTCAACATCCACTATGAGCTCCAACACTCCCGAAATCGCAGGTATTAGCAGCACTTTCTAGCAGACCCGCCTTTGGACAACGAAGAAGAAGTACGCATACAAGGATGGAAGGCTATGGGCGCCCCGTAAATAGAAAACCAGAGCCAAATAATATTCTTGAGCCGTGAACCCACGGCAATGGGAGGTCTTCAAGGATGGCTCCAAAATAGAGAGGCGCTGGGATAGGCATCGTCATCACCACACCCACAGAGACAAGAATCGTGCACGCATTCGATTGGAATTCAAGGCCATACCAATAACATCGTAGAATATGAAGGAGTGATCCATGCTCTCCGCTTGATAATTGAATTGGGCATACAAGAAGTGCGGGTAACAAGCGACTCACAACTGATCATACGGCAGATAGGCTACGAATACAATGTGTACGACGAAACACTAGTGGTATACATGGCTCTAGTGCAAACATTGGCCTCCCAAATACCAAAATCGCTTCCGACATCTCAGAAAGGAGCTTAGACACGCGGATGCTTTGGCTTATATATCATCCATGCTTAAAAACGAAGATGTCAAAGCAATCAAGGTAACAAGAGTGTACGAACCATCCATCAAACTCCCGTAAACGTGCACGGCTAACCAACGCAAATCTAAGGAGAAAGATATCTCCGACGAGGATGTCTGAGAATACATATTCGACGATTTCCCGTAACGAGGACATTAAACGGCAAGCGGAGGAAGACGACGATTATAGTCAGGAGGCAGATTGGAGATCGAAATCCACTCTTTCCTCAAAGAAGGGAAACTCCCCCAGACACCAAACAGGCTAGGAAGGTGCAAGTCAAGAGCAGGATGTACGAACTAAGAGACCAAGCCTTATACCGAAAATCATTCCTCGGACCACTTCGTCGCTGCCTATCCCGCTCAGAGGGGCATGTCGTTTTAAAAGATATACACAGAGGAGACGCAGGGAATCACAGTGGAATGAGATCCCTAGCAGATAAGGCAAAGACGCAGGGCTATTACTGGCCAACCATGATCCGAGATGCAACTTAATGGCGAAGAGATGCGAAGAATGTCAAAGATTTGGTAAACGAATCCACGCCCAGCCTACAAAGTTGAACTCTCGATAGTCCTTGGCCTTCGGGAAATGGGGTATCGACATAGTAGGGCCCACTCGTATCATGGACGGGAAAAGAAGATTCCTAATAGTGGCAACGGATTATTTCAAAGAAATGGGTAGAAGCAAAGGCACCGGCAAGAATTCGGATTCTGACGTCTTCACTTTTATTTTTCAAAATATCATCCGCAGTTTTGGCATCCCCACAGAGATAGTCTCCGACAATGGTAAATGGGGCTACAAGGAAAGAATATTGACTTGTCTGTTCGACACCTTCAAGATTCGGAAAAACAAATCCACCCCCATATACCCACAAAGCAACGGACAAGCGTAAGCCACAAACAAAACTTTGGCACTCATTCTTAAAAACAAACTAGATGAGTACAAAGGACGATGGTGTGAACAGCCGCATAACGTTCTATGGGCATATAGGACGACTCAAGATCGCCTACTGAGAATCCCCATTTCTACTCACCTACGGAGTCAAGCAGTCATCCTCAAGGAAATTCTACTTCCAACTACAAAGACAAGCCTGGGAAAAGAATCTCACCACGGACATGATGTTGGAAAGGCTCGACGACCTCGAAGAAAGAAGAGAAGCAAGACCGCAAAGAATGGAAAACTACCAACGCAGTCGGCCAGAGAATATAACAAGAAAGTGAAATTTAGGAATTTTGTAGAAGGGCGTATGTGTTGAGGACCATTCCCCAATACCAATGAGAAAAAAAGTGGGGAAAATTAGCACCAACTTGGGAGGACCCTACATAATACATGACATCGCAGAAATGGCTCTTACTATCTCGCGTAATATGAAAGGGGAAATCCTCATGCATCCGTGGAATGCCAAATACCTCAAGCCATACTACCCATGATCAATCACCAAGTGCGCATTTCGTAAGAAGAAAATGGACTTGCTAATCCACATGTTTCTATCTCCGACAAAGGAGTAACGCACCTTAATTTTTCAATCAATCCAAGTTTTCATTTTCAAATATCATATCCCGTTCATTACCCACGCACATTTCAATTTATTCAAAACCCACAACCTATATACAAATACATCATATGAACCACATGTATATACTACTTACACAATGTACATTGATAACCATGTCACATCATAATAAAATATCGATGCAATTGTTACCCCAGGATGTAGGCCTTAAGGCCGAACCACGTAAATCGTTGTACAATTACTATTATTAGGAATTGACGTTATACTTAGTAAGAGGGATATCCCGCACAAAGCATGGATCATACCCACTACAATATACCGGCAATATCCCGTGCAAAACACACACACGCAATATATCGGAGCATACACATGCGATCTCTCGTAACTCCTCTCGTAAATGTCTATAAGTGTATGACCAGAGGCGACTTCTCTGCAGAATGAGATATCCGTGCAATATTACAAGCCGCGAACTTAATGGAGTACATCCTTAAACGTCGGCCAGACTCCCCACCGCCCGGTGATCCTCCGCCCAAGGAGTTAGCCGGACGGGTGCAAGGTCACAAGACGATTCCGGGATACCAACCTACGGAGTTGCACGAACAATACACTTTATCAAACTCAAAGATTGATATCCGCGGTTACAATAACTACGGAATTTTCCATTATAGTTAAAGATGATAGACATAAATTCAACAAAATTCAAAATCGATTTAAACACCAAAGTTTGATCTAATACATGCGCTGATTACAAGCCCAAGAGGCAAAATAACAAAAACGCCAAAAAAGGATAAGCAACCGAGATCAATCCCTAGCATACTAACTACGGTCTACCGAGTAGGAGTGTTATCTCGCAGTTTTATCCTTCAGCCATGAAGGAACGCTACCACCCGAGGAGGGCCCAAGAACTTGATGGGAGCGCGGGTACGGACGCCGAGTATAATTCTTGGTTAACCCATGGTTTTTCTTAAGGTCCAGCTCAATCTCACCAAGAATCTTATTAATCTCTTCTTGCCGCTTGTTTGCGGGCCATTAGACCTATGGCTACGCTCCTCATCTCACCGATTTAAGGAAGTACAAAGCTGGTCTATCCTTTGATTAGCTTGCTTCAACGTTTCGTCCCGAGACGAGGCCAGACCACGATGGTAGCTAACTTGACCCTCCAAATTGAACTACCTTAGCCTCGAGCTTCGGCAAACTTTCCATCTCAAGGGCTTTAAGTCGTACTTGGAGCTCGCGAACAAGAAAAGAAGACAAAAATGAGTTATGACAGATACAATTCAAAGCACACTCGACGACGAAGACGTATACCTTCACAATGATCAACCGCGAATCCTCGCTTCTGCGGCATAATCATATTCATTTGATAACTTATCATAATCTACCCGCAGCAGATTATGAGCATACCGACTTGCGCTCGTGTCATTTCAAGCATCGAGCCCGAATGACGATGTCGATTAACCTCATCATTCTTCAATTCCAACCCTTGTTGAGACGATACATAGTCACCTCTAAGTCTCTCTCACGTTCAACCCGACGAGCCACATCAGCCGAGACGCGGGACAGAGCACTACCGAGAGCACTACATTACGCCCTAGCATCGTCTCTCTCCTTGGCCAAACGCCGCAAATAAGTCCGCACATCCGAGGGATGAGAAGACCACGCTTGCCGCAGCTCGCCTTCCATAACATTAACTTTAATTTCTAAGGAGGAAATCTGCCCGCGGGCTTGCTCAAGATTATCCCGCGTCCATAAAAGAGCCCCGTTGAACAAATGGCGGTCATGGTTATTTCGATTTTGCAAATCTACCAAGCAATACTTTTTCTTACGCCATTCTTCGACCATCGCGTTATAAACATCCGCGCGGGCATTCCATTTAGCCGACTCACTCTTAAGTTTTTCAACTAACTCAAGAATGCGACCCTTTGACGAGCCCTCTCACTCCGAAGCCACAACAATTCGGGGACTCCACCCACCAAGATAGTACAAATGAGGAGGGAAGAAAGAGAAAACTCGAATAAATAAGGAGCAGAAACTACCAAAGAAGAGGGAGCGCAGACCAAATGGATGAGGAATTTTCCTCAAAGAATGCGGCCTAACTTGGCCTTAACTGGGAGCCAACTCGAACGTAGCCGAGCCTCTTCCGTGCCCCCGTGCTCGCTCCTTACGCTTAAGCAAACTCTTTAGCTCGGTTATTTCTTCATCCTTAGCGGAGACCGAAGCCTCGACACTCGAAAGCGTCTCTTCACAATGTCGAAGCTTCCTCTAGCTTGAGAGATTTGGCCCTAAAGAGCCTGTAAAGTTGGTGATTACAATACTCACTTCTCATCATCTATCAAAGAAAATGAGGGAAGTTAGCTCACATCATATTCGAACGAAATCGGGGATAAAAAGAACAGACAAACCTCCAATAACCGCTGCCGGGGGTAATCAGACCGATACCCATCAGCAATAGCCATCATGTCAGAACGGTAGGGGAGGATCCACCACAAGATCAAGCTCCGCCGGCTACGAGATTTTTACCCCATCCTCGATCTACCGCCTCCTCGTGGTTAACTCCATGTACCTACGAGTAAAAGCATCCGAACTCTTTTCCTTCAATCACGGGGGCGGATGAGGAACAACCAAAGAAGTTTTTCTTTCTGCAGCCATGCCAAAACAAAGATCATCGCCATCCGCAGCCTAAGGATCGCGAGAAATCATCTAAGGGAGAGTCCGAGGTATTCCCACCATGAGCAAGACCAACATTACCTTGCACCAAGGCCCCACCAACATGGAGGAGGTACCAGCAAAACCCTCGGAAGGCACTACCAAAACCCCAAAGATCGACCGCCGATGGGCCACCAACGCAGCTATCCTCGAGAACACTCCAATCATCACCACTGAAGCAGAGTGAAGTCCGAAACAAGCCCCATAACCGTGGACATGTCAAATGACCTGCTCCCGATAAAACCTTACCAAAGGAGAACTCATAACAAGCACCCCCATCCTTGTCATCACTACTAAGAACAAGTCCCTTACCTTTATCTATAACATTCACACTGGACTTAGTAACCCCCCCTGCATGATTTCCATCACCACCAATACCACCAAAGATCCGAATCACCTTTACCACCACCATGGCAGTGGGTCGGGTCACCTTGACCACCACCAGTGGCCGAATCACCTTGACCACCACCAATGGTCGGTCATCTTGACCACCACCGTAGAAATTAATCACCTAGACCACCACCAAAGTGGCCGGATCACCCCCGACCACCACCAATAGCCGGATCACCCCCGACCACCACCAAAGGGTCGGATCATCACCTCCACCGTCAACTGCCCGATCGCCATCACCTTCTTGAACAAAGCGGAGAAGTCTCACTCGCTCTTCCCTATCTAAGAGTCCTCATCACTACACACACGGGACTATTTACATCCTCGAAATGAGAGGAACCCTCGGTGGGAGAATTCGATGATTGCTTGGGATTAATCTTCTTACCTCTACACACCTACAACACGTAATGATGAAAGAACCATTGGCATCACCTTTCCTTGGCATAATCAACATTATTTAAGAAAACGTAGGGGCATACATACGAAGAAAACAAACAACGCACCTTAACAACGCCGTATTCCGCGGAGGAAGATTAGCATCGTGGACATCTTCGTCTTTCCGCATCATCAACATCACGGCTATAAACAAAATCCATACCGCAAAACTCATCCGCCAAAGCGAATGAGCGTAACGAGCGGGAGAAGCTTCGTGAGGAAGATCATCAACAAAGAGGTCGCCAACCACGGGGACCAGGGGACCCAACCATAGGCCCACGGGCCAACAACTTCAAGAACAACAAGACCACCACTCATAGTCATGATCACGCTTGATTCTCTCCTCGCAGAATAGGAAGACCTTCGGCACCAGGAATCCTCGCCATCTTGGAATCACTTACCTCGCTCAAAAGGCGAACTTCCCCCTTAACATAAGTAATGTTCCGTAGACTCACGACTCACGGCTTACGAGTATTCCTGTTAACATAATCTCCAAAGGATTTGTTGAAATTCTCAGGAGTATACCACCCTTTCTCCTTTTCTAATCTAGGGGCATAGCAAGTCATCATCGTTTTCCCTTACTACGAAGATAGCATTCACGAAGATGGCGAAGATAGTTTCCTCGTCAATAACCGTTGCACCCCGCGATTATGACTTTTCTTGCGATTCGCGGCTAGACAGACCCTAGAGTAGAAATCATCACCACTTTATACAAGGGTAACATCAAACCAGCCTCGAAAGCACCCACGGTTGTCGCAAATGAAAGGCATCGTACTTGTAATTGGTAACCATCTCATAAGTTATGTCTTTATCAGCTGCATAAAAACGAACTCCGAAAATGTCAAGACCATGCTTCACCTTGAAGGCCTCGAGATCAATGTGTCGGAAGGTAAACTTATTATTACCCGAGAGATAAAGGACTAAAGTAACGCAGAGTCTTCCTCGAAACCTTTCTCCGTAGCATCCTCCACAGAACCCGCAGCCTTCCTCTTAGGAGGAACTAAGTCTCCCGAAGACTCTATCTCCGTAGCCTTTCTTTTCGAAGTAAGAGTTTTAGTCGACTTACTTGAACTAGGCATGGGTGGGTTAGTCCGCGTTGGAGGTCGAGTGCGAGGGGCTGCACATCCAAAGGTTCATTGCGAGGATTCGGCCGCTTTTTAGGAGACCCACCTCTAGAACGAGTCGCGGCATATCTAGATCCTCGCGGAGGATCACCCCTTCTAAGTGAAGGCCTTTGACCGGAGGATGAGGATGTTCGTCCATCCCGAAGATTACCCCGAGTAGGTGGGGGCGAAGCTCCACCCCTTACATTAGGATCACTCCGGGAGATCATGAGGACTTGACGGGGAGTCCGATAAGGAACCCGCGGATGATCGGACATGTCTCAAGGGCACAAACACGAATAGGAACTCAAATCGAGGCGTAGAAGATCAAAATCGAGAAAATCTCAAGAACAAGAAATAGTCAAAAGAAGAAAACCCTAAATTTCATCTAACAATTGCCTAAACTCTCGATCATTATCCGAACTCAAAAGAAGAAATAAAATCTAAGCATGACCAAGGGAACGCCCAACTCGGTGAGCGTCGACTCTCAAAACCTGTGGTACATTTAAATTTAAACTCATCATCAACGCATCACCGTAAGATCGGGAACTCCGACAAGCTTAAGCGGGGTGATTAAACGGAATAAGAGATCATACCGAATCACGAAGAATCAATCAACAAGAAGAACGGAAGAAGAAGCAACAAGTAACAACCACAAGAGGCGGAACCACGAAACCACGGTAGCAGCAATGAGTAACAAGTGATGGTGTCGGAGGAAGTTAAGAAGATGAAGACAAGAACAAAGAATAAAAACAGAAATGTGAATTAAAGTCACATTCTCTCACTCTTCTCCTCTTTATATAGAACCCCGGGGAACCGTCCACTACCCAAAGGGCGTTATGGCGGACGTGGGAAACGTGCACAATAAATGCGGTAGCACCTTTTTAGGAGAAGTTATGAGGGAGATAAAAACGTATACACGTTCTTCTTCCAACAAAAGCCAAACGCCCGGTCGCAAGAAGAGGGGCAAATTGTAAGTACACTTATTTATCTCCATTGCCACGTGAACTAACAAAAGGTCCACGTGGATGACATTACTCACAAGATGACACATAGGGGCATCCGTGGCACTCGATAACGTGCCATCTCACAAGACCAACGGTCGAAAAAAAGGGGCACCCAAGATAGATAAGTCCCGCGTAGCACCCAAGGATGGCCTTAACCCATCACGAGGTAAGACAGGATCAACGGTCAGAGGTAGCCCAACTGACATGGACATGACAAGAGGACTGACACCACCCGGCGTGGACTGGAACGCTCCAACCACCCGCATTTAATGTAGCTCGTAGAATACGTGTTTCGACGACCAACGATGGAAACAAGGGTTGATCAACAAGATGAATCGGATATAGTCGAAGCCGCGGGTGACATAGAAGTCCGCGGACCATGCCCGCGGATAATATTCAAGTCCGCGTACAATGCACAGAATACAAGAAGATAAGATCTCAACAACTCATTGTCGAGGACCCACCAAATTTAGCTATAAATATGTACACCCCCCCACTGAGAGGGGGATCGAAAAAAGAAACTAGAGAGGAGAGAGAATAGGGAGAAGTAAGTGAGTTTTAGCTCATATGTTCGATGATCACAAGATCTTGTGATCATCTTTGTAACCATTTATTTTATAGTGAATCTCCTCAGACCCGTGGACGTAGGCCTTAGTGCTGAACCACGTATATCGTTGTCTCTTTTACCTTTTTGCACCGATAGTTTCATTTACATACTCGTATTCCATATCTATCGGATCCCCGGGAGATGATAATGAGATCATGACAAACTAGAGGGGTTTGGAATCTATGAATTATCATCTACCTATGCGTGTTCCATACTTCTCACACCTCAGTGCACGTATTCAACTTTTATAAAGATTGTTTGTGATCACGCGGAAGCGAAACCCGACTCGCGTGTTCACACGGCTTTTAGCATTTTCTAATGGAAATGTATAGTGTACTAAATCCATACTGCAGCGGGTTCATGTGAATATCCGTTTATGCACCAATAAAAAAACGACTTCAAAGTTCAAACCGGATGAAGTCTCTGCTATACGACTGTACCTGTACATATCCGTTTAGCGGAAACTATACGTTACCTTTCTCTTCTATGTTTGCTGTAAAGGTGTAAAGGGCTGTGTCGGGATGCGGTTGATATATCAGTACATTTCCCATCCGAAATGTATAGTACTGATACAAATAGATTTCACTTCTAGTTGAGTCGAGATTTATGAAAAGCAAATCAGAAAACATCACAATTTGATTTGATATCCGAACAAATGAAAAACCCATACGTCATTATCATTGTTGCACTATTTAGTTACCCATAGTTGAAAGGTATAATGGGCAAAATTAGTGGAATATTGATTTTTATTGCTCCTGCAGGTTGAGGTCGATTGTTACCGCGAATGATAGGCATAGAAGAGGACCTCCATAACGCCTACTTGCAGGTTGAAGCAAGCAACTGTGGCCATTACTCCACACGAATCTTTCAATCCCATAATCAAGTATTTTTGTTAATTATGGCTATTCTGGAAATGTGAACGATATGTAGCCATCTTATGTCCCATTGATTCATTGGTATTGCACTACTCGTCGGCTTTATTCACACTTGAGCCTTAACCTCCATTACCTAATTTGCCCTTTCTTTCCAAGAAGACTCGAAGTTGACTTGCTAGTGTTCATGCACTTGAATTATTTTATTTTGCAAAGTTGGGATAACTTATCAAACACGATTACTTTTTTTTTCCTGCTGCCAGATTTTGGAGTAAAAAATCCATTGTCCAACACTCGGAGAAGGAAATCCTAGAGTTTAGTTAGAAAGCAATTCTAGACGAAAAACAACGAAAAAACCACGCATAGTAGATTTTCGAAATTTATGCCCCTCGGAGTTTAGACCGTCGGTTTTTCCATTATTTTTTCGCCGGGTACGTTCAGACTTTTTGTTAGTTAAATCTAGTGAACAATAGTACGGTTCAGTGGTTCACCAATGTATAGTTGTATAAGAGCTTTTGGTAAAGGGAGAATTTATAAAGTACCCCGTTTTATTGACCTCGTTTTTTTGTTACCCCGTTTTTTACAAATTTTCTAAAGTGCCTCAAATGTTTAGTTTACCATCCTAACTAGTTTATTTTCTTTAAAGTTTACTTATTTACCCTTTACTTGTTAGTACGTTTACCTTATACGTCACTTTCCAATTAGTCGAGCTCGGTTCAGGATCGTGTCATCATTTTCATTTTCGTTTCATCATTTCCCGAAAAGGTTCATCATTCCCAAATGTCTTGGGGTTTTTGGTTGGTGGAGAATCATTCTTCTACAATATTTTTCCGGTTAGTCAAGTCCGGTTCAGGGTCGTTACACCACTTTCAGGTTCGTCGAGCGTAGTTCAGGATCGTTACACCCTCTTTCAGGTTCGTCAAATCATTTATCCTCTCTACCAAGGAGATGTAGTTTATGGGTAAATAAGACTTTTAATTGAAAGATAACTGCCACCTAACACTTAAGTGGATGGAATTTGTCTTTTGAATAAAACGGGGTATTTTAGAAAATTGGTAAAAAACAGGGTACTTTTGAAGTGTACTTTATAAAAACAGGGGTACTTTGTAAAACAGGGGTACTTTATAAAATGTCCCTTTGGTAAAACACGCTTTGATCTAATTGAAAGGATATGTCTTTGCATGAAATATCAACAGAATAGACTAGGGAGTAGGGATGTCATCCAAATAATTTGTACCAAGTTTGAGTAGGCATTCAGAAAACGTAAATCTATAATCCATATGTGAGATATTTGTGTTCAATCTACACGACGATAATGAGTTTTTGCCAATGCGACTTGCCTTTTTCTTTGAAATCCGAACTTAATACTAAGACAAACTTACACTCTAGTTACACTATACATCACATTATCCAACAAATACAAGTCCAGCAATGAAAAAATTCACATAGCTTAAAAAAGCTTTTGGAAAAAATAAAAATGAATTGAATGTGAATGCTAATCCTAGACCTTACTTATACCACTAGTGCAATGAAACCCATGTCAAATTTCTCTTACCTTTTTTGGATTATAGGTGGGCGATTAAACTGTTGCTAATAGGAACAACTTAGGCCAAGTCTTATGGGCTAGATTGAAGGTGCTAGATTAACACTTAAGTGTTGTAATTAAAAAAAAAAGTGGCAAAAAAGTTAACACTAGTTCTCTCTTCTACCAGTTGTTAGCATGTGAACAAGCAGCTAAATATTTTCGCTGACTGATTCAACGCTGAGAAAACTACCTTTTCGCGGAATGGTTCATCACTTGGAGATTTACTTTTTGATCTGACGGCTGAGATTTAAAGCGCTGAACCGTTCATCGCTGGGCGCTGAATGGTTCATCGTTGGGCGGTGGTCCCAGCTGACGTGGACTGCTAATCTAGCTGTTAGATTAACACTCCCATAAAACTTAGGTGGTTGTCCTAGCTGACTTGGATTGCCAATCTAGCTACTAGATTAGCACCCCATAAGACTTGGCCTTACTAGGAAGGATTGCTAAACCCGAATGAGGTAAAACATTCTCCGTTTTTATCTTGTATTATGGACGTTGGTACTCTTCCTGTTTGGCACTTATACCAAACTATCAGGTAACAAAAATCACATAGGATATGAAACACTGTACCACTATAGTCTTTAGAGTCGTCTTCTTCTTTTTTTTGATAAGAAGAAATTTATTGAATATGATGAATTACTTAGAGTTACTACAACTACAAGAAAGAAAACAAAACAAAGAAAAGCAGTAAAATGTAGAACCACCAACATCGAAAAGGACATGATGCGGTGTTGGACACGCATATGGAAAAAACCTTGCTAAGGAGATTGGCAAAGGAAAGAGTACAACGCGATAAGTCCTAAGAGATATAATAGACATAAGCATACGCATACGGGAGTAACCAATACAATAGTGGAATTTCAGAGATCTAGGAATGCTTCGTGCTCTATCGGTACCCAAAGAGTTGTCTTCTAATACTGGCGATATGTTAGATTCCACAATAAAGTTGCTGGAAATGAGCACCATTGCTCGAGATAGCTCTCTATCAAGATGGATTCCTGAGCCCTTCTAGCGAGAATGATAGAAGTGTCACGTCGACCTGTCCAGGAAGGGGTCCTGCTAATCGAAGATTCAATTGGTGAGTGTTGAGGTTGTATCTTCGATAAAACACCTCCTTTGGGATCACCAGCCCAAAAAGAAACCATGATAACATAGCCAACATTGATTTCAACATCATGATGGTTCAAAAGAGCCTTCATTTTCCTAGTCAAATAAGAAACCGCCAATTGGTTTTGAGTTGGATGCTAGTATTCTAAAATGGTATCGTAGCAGGATATTTGCGACGAGTCATTGACCGCGCCTTTATCTTCGCGTCACCCGATTTATTGTCCACGTGTTAGACCTAACGAGGCTACACGTGAGGGGGCGTGTTGAGATTATTAGTCCCACATTGTTTGGGAAATTTAAGATCCTGCGGTTTTTAATCTCATAGGGCCTCTCCACTCATAGCCAATTGGTTTTGAGTTGGATGCCCGTATTCTAACATGGTATCAGAGCTAGGTCATGTGTGAGTAGGCCCAACGGTCACCACACAACGTAGGTCCACGTGTTAGACCCAGCGAGGCTACACGTGAGGGGGCGTGTGAAGGATAATAGTCTCACACTGTTAATGTCCCGTTAATAAACTTAAAATATAATATGGAAGGGCCACTCCACTCATTGCCAATTGGTTTTGAGTTGGATGCCCGTATTCTAACATGGAAAGAGATTTCGCAAGGAGTCAAGGAAAACATGAAGCAATCATGTTCATTATTTTTCTTAATTCTTTTGCTTGTTCTCAACTTTCACAGAGTTGTTGTTGCGGATGGTGATGTAGTCATTGATGTATGCAAGAATGCATCAACAACGGATAGCATGCCAATTGATTTTGAGTTGGATGCTAGTATTCTAACAGAAACCCAAAAGTAGATTAAGTTACAAACTAACATCACATAGGCACAGAACATACATATCAGATAGGGATGGTAACATTAAATTCAAATGAAAAACACCAAATATAAGAGAAGGGAAAGCAAGATTAAGGTTAGATAATCTAACCTTGAAAAAGAAGAGAAAAAACATGTTATGGGGTAAACTAACTAAAGGCAGTAAGGCTAGTAATATAGATATGACAAGATTAAAAAAAAAAAAATGATCTACTAAAGGTATAACCAAGTCAAACAAGGTCGAAGATTGGTCTAAATATTAAACTCGTACGTAGTCTCACAAATGTTACCGAGCTCTATGTTTGGATAGGGGAAGTATAACTATATGCCTCATACCTCGTATACATGAGATGCCCTTTATAACCCTATAAATACCAGTCTAGATTACATTGCAGTCTCACCAACATCTCCTATACATTATCATACTGTGTTTAAAATGGCCACTCATAACCGAGCTATTGTTTCTGTTGTTTTCTGCATCTTATTAGGTTTAAGCATTTGTTCTGCAGCTAGAACTGGTGGAGCCATAAGTTATGGTTCCATCGATCGTAATAATAGAACTTCTTGCAGAAAGCAGTTTGGTTGTCGATGTTGTTTTGGCATAGGAGCTGGTGGTGTTTATGCCGGACATACTGGTGCTCAGGGTGGTGGCAATAGTGATGAAAGTGGTGGAGGAACTGGCGGAGCTCAGGGTGGTGGTTCCGGTGCTGGAGGTGATCAACATGGTGGCGGGGAAGCTGGAGGAGCTGTCGGTGATGGTTATGGCACTGGAAATGGTGGAGGAGCTGGTGGTGGTTCTGTCTATGGTGCCGTAGGTGAACACAGTGGTGGCGCTGTTGGTGGTGTAGGTGCTGGTGGAACTCATGGTGGTGGTTACGGTGCCGGAAGTGGGGCAGCTGGTGGTGGCACTGGATACGGTGCCAGTGGTGCACATGGAGGTGGGTATGGTGGTGGAAGTGGAAGTGGTGAAGGAGCTGGTCACGGTGGTGGTGGTGGTGGCAATTAAAAATTGTTGACTATCTCAATTTGGCCAGTGGATCGAGTTAAGAGACAAATCTTATTTATTACCAAAATATAATATTAAGAATAAGAGTTTGAATTAGAAGGAGTTTAATGGTGGTTACATCCACCTCCATGTATGGCCAGTTACTAAACTGGCTTCAGATGTACAAATGATGTTTATCTAATAAAGTGTGCCTTGAAATCGATATCCAAGAGTCAAGACCACCTTTCGTGGTTGGTCTAGGATCAGAGAGCTCTTGCTGTCTATATATATATATTTTTTTTTTTTGATCGGTCAAAAGGAAAATTCATTGAAAAAAGGTACTTAAGGGGTACCTCAACCCAATAAAAACAACCGAAACAAAAAAGGGAAACCGAAAGGAGATTCGGTCACCTAAAAAAAGACGAAAAGAAACAAAAGTACAAATAAACCAAGAAGGTCTTGCGACCTTGCTTCTCAAAATCAAGGTCATCTTTTGCTGTCTATATTGTTTAACTTGTTTCTTCGATTATCTACTTCCTGTTTAATAGCTTAGGAAAAAGCTTTTCATACACCGATTCGCCCGAGAATAATTCAGTTGAAAAAACATTTCACCCTCATATTCAGTTTCTATGTCCAGTTGATGTGAGAATCTCATCCCTGACCAGTTGATGTGAGAATCTCATCCCTGAGTAGTCAATATCACAGCTCTGGTTTCCTCTAGTGCGAAAAAGACTTCCAAAGTAACTGACAGAAGTTGAGAATCCAACGTGAAATAAATTAGAAATCGTCCGTGCATGGTGCAACAAAATTCTCAAAAACAGCAGGCAAAAACGTGCAATATGCTGTTGTTGAGATGCTCACAAGTGAGTCAATGGCATGTTAGTCTTCTTATTACTGGGCTGGTCGTGAGGCCCAAAATCCTCATTTAACTGTCAATTTTTTGGAACTGCATATAATTTACATAAAATATAAGGGAAATAATAGGTTAATTAGAGCATCCACAGTCTTGGACTAAAACTAAAAATTTGGTCGAATAACCAAGCGCAGCGGAGAGGAGTAAAGATCATATACCAGACTAAAACCAAAAACCAAACTATATTTGGTCTTTGGTTTAGTTTTAGTCTGGCGTAACTCATGACTATGCCTGATTGGGACGGAAACGCAAGTTACGTTTGGTAGTGAGGCGCAGGTTATAATTACGCCTGATTGGGACGGGATATCGAGTTACGTCCCGTTGGACGCACTTTTGAGCTACGCCCGGTACCAGGCGGTTTACTAGGATTGCGCCCCATTCAGACGTAATTAGAAGTTATGTCTCGTGAGACGCGACTTTAAATACCGCCTGTCTCCAGGCGCAATTCTAAACTCCGCCTGTTACTGCATGGGGCACAATTATAAATTGCGCCCCATCCTTTCACCATTTTCATCTGTTTTTTTTTTTTTATATTTCAAATTTTCCCAGTACCGTTGGGAAATCTCATTTCATGTTTTTTCCACAATTTCGAATTTTTCCAAGTACCGTTGTGAAATTCGGAACGTTGGAAAGTTTCGAACGTTGGCCATTTAAGACCGTTGTAAACTTAAACTGCTGCGGACATATATCTATAAATACATACGAGTTATTCAATCTATCTATCACAACAAGAACAGAGTCATTGCATTGTCTTTCAAATCAGTTTAATAGTTTTTTCATTGAACTCATTCCATTGTTTTTCAAATTAGTTTTCGAGTTTTTTCTGAGTTTTTTCATTGAACTCATGTTAATGGCACCACGAATTCCTCGAGGTCCTAATTTTTCAACAATCGAAGATTTAACGATGGCAAAAATTCATTTATCAATATCTCAAGATCCCGGTGTTGGAACTGATCAATCCGAAGTGGAATTATGGAGTCGCATAAAACATGATATTGAACAAATATTACCTAAGAAGCCGAAGCGGCCTTGGACCTCGTGGCAAAAAAGATATCAGGGAATAAGCAAAGATGTGGCTTTGTTCTCTGCAAAAGAGGGGGAAATAGAACGTGAACATCATACTGGATGGGGTCCTGAAAGGGCGGTAAGTTTTCTTCAATTTTTGTAACACTTATTTTGTATTTTTACTTGCACATGAACTAAACTGCTTCACAAAACAATAATAGGTCGAAGAAGCAAGGCTGCGGTTCAAGGATTGTAATGATGGGAAGCCATTTAAGCACGAAGAGTGCTACCCAATTATGTTGGAAAATATAAAATATAATCGACGCTCAATATTTGTGTTTGACACAACGCACGATGAGGAAAATTATGAGAATGACGAAGAGGATGGGAAGAACATGATCAAGGAACTCAAGCCGAGTGCGATAATGACAAAGGAGATAGGAGACATAGAGAAAAGACAACGCGGTAAGTATTTGGGAAAGAAAGAAGCGAAACGACTAAAGAAAAACAGGGAGAAAAATCAACGGCCCAAGAGGAAATGATGCGATAACTTATTCAAGAACAACAACATTTTAATTCCCATTACGAAGCACAATCAAAATTCAAGATGGAACAAAGAGCAGCCGAGTTTGCCGCAAAACAAGCTGAGTTTGCGGCAAAACAAGCTAAGGAAGCGGCAGCTGAAGACTTACGCATCATAATGCAGGATCTCGATAAATTGGATCCCTTACAAAAAGAGTATTTCAACTTTTAAAGGCGGACATTGTGCGGAATAAGAGAAACCAATCTTGAGCATACAAAGTATTATGTCTAATAGGTTTAGTAGTTTAATTATGTTTTAATATTTATTTTTATTCTTGCCAGTTTATTATGTAATTTTTGGATTTTAATATTATTTTCCTTCGATTGAATTAACTTTAAAACCCTTTTAAATCTACTTAGCAGTAATTAATTAAAATATGACGATGAGTACATAGAGAAGAGAAGAGATAATACATTTAAAGTAAAAAAAAAAAATACAAGCATAAATTTTTAATAAAAACAAATCAAATAGTTATACCTATTTATTTAACTATCCCCGTATTCTGACCTTATGTGTTCGATCAAGTCATCACGCAAGTTAATATGCGTTTGTTTGTTACGCATTGCACGACCACGTTGCTCAGCTTCTAATTTGTGAAAGTGCTTCACTATTTTCTCTTGATATAGCAACTAGTTATGGGTTCCTAACGATGTTCATATATATGTGGCGATCTGGGTAGACGCTCATCCTCGACTATCATATTATGTAAAATAATACAGGTTTTCATGATATAGGCAAGCACATCTAGATCCCACATTCTTGCAGGTTGTTTGATAATTCCAAATTGTTGTTGCAGAACACCAAATCCTCGCTCTACATCTTTCCGTGCACCCTCTTGCATCCTTGAATTTTTTTTCCTCCGGATGTTTAATGGACATAATAATAGTAGCAATCTCCGGGTATATGCCATCACCGAGATAATACGGCATATCATATGAATGTCCGTTTACCACAAAGTTCACCGGGTGGTGCTTTTCCCCGTGACAAGACTTTGAAAACATACGAACGATTCATCACATTAATATCATTGTTTGAGCCGGGCATACCAAAAATGCATGCCAAAACCAGAGATCATACGACACCACCGCCTCCAACACAATACTTTTGCTCCTTTATACGCTGGTGTAAGCACCCATTCTCCGCCGACGGACATTTATCCCATTTCCAATGCATGCAATCTAGACTACCCAAGATCCCCGAAATCCCCCCGCTTCGTTTTTGCTTAAGCAGCAGTTCAACATCACCAGCCAGCTGGTTCACGCAAATATTCTTTCCCATACAAGTGGACAATAGTTTTACAAAACCTACGAGTAGCTTCCAAAACAAGAGTTTCTCCAATGCGTAAGTACTCGCCTATTGTGACGCCCGCTCATCCGTAAGCTAACATTCGGATTGTCTGCTGTTTACTTTTTGATGAGGATTCAATCCCATAACTCCACAAGCATCGTGCTTTTGAACAAAATAACGATTTACTCCCACAACTTCTCGTAACTATTCGATTAAACAATTGTTGACGCATTCTAAATCTTCTACGAAATACATTAGGTGGAAAGCGCGGGTTCGGGCAAAAGTAGTCTTTCCATAGAAGTTCAGCTCCCTCATCCCGATTTCTCCATAATTTGATACACTAGTAGAAAAATCAACATCGGTGTCGTTTAACTGTCACGGTATCTGTTTGACGACAGTTTATGTGAAAATTATAACCATCACCAAAGGCGTGTCACCGTAGGGGCCAATTTATAATGATGCTCCTGAACAGTCACATAACCGTTACCATTTAACCTCTAAAATTTCATATCGTATTTAAAACCGTCATTGCAGGAGATATCTAGGACGCTTTTGTGTAAAAAACGCCACCTAAAGAAGGTTACCACAACGGTTATGAAAAATATCCGTCACATAAGATAACCAAAACCGTTGTGTGATTTTTAAAAGCGTGGCTTAAGGAACATCCGGATGGTTCCTTGGTGTCCATCATCTTGTACATTGGATTTTTTTTTGGAACTGAATTTACACTCCAAACTAAAATTAAATAAGAAACATAATTAAAAACATAGTTAAAATATGTATACACAATCTCATTTAGATTAAAATACATCAAATGCAAGTCCAAAACATTGCTATCAATTCACATTTCTTCAACAAGACATCCTATGTAAAATTTAAACTGTATTACGATCGATGTCACGGCTCTTGTAAGCAAACTTGGGATAGAGGAAGAGCTCGAGCTGGAGTGACGTTTCAACCAAAACAAAATCAATCCGAACCGATTAGAATCTGCAAAGTTCAAAAATTACAATATTAAAAACCCTACAATCTGAAAAACTAAAAACTGAAAGGGCTAAATGAGGGTACCAAACAATTGTGATTCGAGGGTTCTTCATTCTGGTCGGAACTTTTTCTTCATCTCTTCTCCTACACAAACAAAAAAAGTCTCTCCCCAAAATCACCAACGAAGCTCAACCTAGAGAACTCAGACCTTTGTGAATCTTCAAATGATGCATTTTATTGATCTTGATTTTTATTAAAAACACCTGTTTCGTCTCTAACATCTGATCAAAAAGAAAAAAAAATCATGAAAACCTAATTCGATTTAAAATCAACAGTTCGAACTAGGAGGAAGAACAAGCTATCTAGTGCGATACCTTTCTTGTTGTGATTGGATTTTGTGATTACTAGTGGAAGAATATCAGAATAGAGAAGGAGAGGGAGAAGGAGAGGACCAGAGCGGTGGAGAGCCAAAACCTTATAGAATTATACTAGGGGTTTTGTTGTTGGATATATATATAGATGTAGATCCTTAGTTAGCAATCGTAGAAGGATCTCAATGAGATGTAGGGTCCTGATTTAATGCGTTTTTTTTTTGCACTTGCTCCTCCTGTTTATATCTCCCAATGGGTACAAAGAAATGAACTTGTAGGCAAGTGGTAAGGGGCTAGGTGCGCAACGGGTCCATGTCCCGTAGAATACGTATTGTGAAAATGGTCGTCGTACGTGTCTGTCTAAATGTACATATCGACCAATGTTTCAAACTTCAAATAATGATTCAGCTACCACTGTGTGTGTTTGTCCTTTATTTATTATTACACTTAATTGCACGATTTACGGTGGTTTTGATAAGCAAATGCCTTTATATATATTATGAGCTATATACAAATGAGAGTTACACCTTAACCGTCCCATATATTACCGACTATTGTGACATTTATCACCCAAACTGTCATTATATACATAAAATGACAGTTTGAACGTAAACCGTCACTATTTATTATGAGCTCATAACGGTTTTAAAGTGTCACCACATCGTGGGTCTATTGTAACAGTTTGTAATAACCATTGTCACCGTAAGTTGTTACCGTGATGGTTTACACAACCGCCACGAGCTCTAACAACAATTAGTGACGGTTGTCCCAGGGAACCGTAAGCTATACTAACCTTCAACTTTTTGTGATGCTTTTTACTATAACCGTCATGGAATAAAATTTCAAACCGTCACCAAATCCCAAATTTGGCCTAGTGATACGAGTTTGAGGCCAGCCCGAATTTGTAACAAGGAGTACCAAACTAACAGCCATGTAATTTTGATGAATTGCTACTGCATCATCATCGGAGGAATAGAAACTATTATTAGAAGAAGAAGAAGAAGAACCTGAAGAACAATAAGTTGAGGTGTTCTCGTAGTTTTCCATTATAATCAGAAGAATAGGTGTGTTGGTTTGTAGATCTTGAGAAGACTTGGTGTTTAATTTATAAAGAAAATCAAATAGTAAATAATAATAAACAACACATAAAGTTTCTTTTGAGTGAGACTGGCTATACATTTAATTTGAAAAAATATATAAGATAAGAGACATTGAAAAGAGTAGACATAATCCATAATGAAAGATTCGTCTACACACTCAAAATGGAAATGACTACTCACCATCACTTTGTAACAAAGTTTTTTTGTCCTGATCGACTATACACTAAAATGGAAATGACCACTCACCGTCGGCCTTAGCCTTCACTTGAAATGACTATACACTAAAAATGAATCTTTCTTCATTATAAACAAATTAACCATTCATATCATCTGTATTCTCCTCCAAAGACGCCGAACGCGGAGGGATAAAAGGTATATTGACTCTTGTAGTGGGATTAACTGACGACATTGTTGAAGCTGATCCTTGTCCCAAAGTATTCCAAACTGTTTGTGGTACTGTTTGGAAAAGTGACCGAATCCAAGGGTAGGTTGGGAATGTGGTTCCATATGCAAATGAGAGAGTTGTACCTCCAACATGTGGTTTTGTTGTCTGAGTCTTTCTATTTCCGCATCTTTCGCCCTCCTCATGTCTAATTGCTCCTTTGTTAGATTTAACGTAAAAGCACGTAATTGATGACCGAAATCAGCATGCTCTTGATAAAATGAATAACATCCATCCTGCCACATAAAAAAAAAAACATGAGCACATATTATTGTGAAATAAAAACATATAATAGTGAACGTATACTTACGGGGGATATTTGGTGTTGAGGCGGAATAGGTAAATGTTCAACGAGGCTTTTGAATCGTGTGATTATGAAGGTCACCTAAACCCCATATAATGGAACATCCCAATCGGGATATGTTACATAATCTTTAAAGTTAGTTACCTTTCGCCAATATTGCATATACATATCATACGAAACAACTTGCACAATATCTGTTGCGTCCACCCAACCTTCCTCGATTAGGCGTTTTCCTTGTTTATCATCGATATCCCCAACTATTGTATGTAGATTTATTGGAACACCATAGGTGGGATGGTTTTGCCTCCAACACCTTTCTCCAAGGTACATGTTATGTTGTACAATTAGTAAGGGAGTATGCATGAAGTAAGTATGTTATTAACATAACGGTGTTATTGCCATCTAATAATAATACTCTTATAAAAACCATTAAATAATACTCACAACGCCATTCCAAGAAAATATAACCCTTGTGTTTGAGAGTAAGGAAGTTTGATTCCCATATCAGATTCAAGGATTTGTCTGCATGATTCCCAAGGTTGCCATGTAACTTGGTCCGCGGTCAACTTATTAAGTAAAGTTCTACAACGAACAATATCAACTATCTTCTTCTTTGGTTTCCACCTACTACTTCTAGGCCATATTGGTTGATCATCCTTAGGCTGGACTATCTCGGGTGAACATATGCCCAAATATTCGTAGCCCCAAAACTAAATCAAAATAGCAAGAAAAAAAATGAATCTTTCTCAACCCAATAAATTAAACATTGAAATGAAGAACAAAGTATATGAAAAGAATTTACCTCTAATACTTGGAAGGGCCCGCTTAGTGTCTTCCGCTTCCTCCTAGCTATATGGAGTTCCGCACAATCTCGAAAAGCGGCACCACCCTAATCATAGGTGGAAACTACATCAAGATCGTCAAAAGAAGCTAACCATCCCGCATCAATATAGTTCCTTGCATTAGAAAAGAAAAATTGTCCGAAAACATACATAAAAAAAGCAGTTGCTACTCTTTCAGCAATGGCTTTATCTTTTTCAGCCGCAAGTAATTTTTCTGGTACGAAATATGAACTCAAAAATTTAACTGTAATTGAATTAGATTTCCATGACGCGCCTTTTGCACAAAGCGAGGCATCTTGGATATCTGGAAAAATATTATCACGTACATATTCAAATTGGTACTTTTTCGAGAATCATACGGAACATCAACCCCATCTCCAATAATCACTCCTGTCAACATGACCCAATCAAGAGGTGTGAACCCCATCTCACCAAAAGGAAGTGAGAAGTATTCGTCGTATCCCAAAACCTCTCCACAATATATTCGACCATGGCATGGGGGGTTTCGCCCAATTCCATGTTCAATAGTCTATCCCATCCCTCTCTTTCAATAATATATTTGACTCTAGGACTAAGTCTAGAAATAACCTTATAGTGAGTAATGATCGAACGAAGGTTACCACGATGTGTATACTGAGAGTTATTGTTTTCTGCAAGTATGATATCCGTAGAAGCGTGTGGTTTATCATCTTCCACGGCAGAAACCTCCCTAACCCGGGAACATCAATCTCCTTAATTTGACCACTAGAGATTAAATTATAATCATCATCGGTTACAGATTTTTGTTTCTTGTTCGTTTTTATGCGATTATTGAACCTGGAAATCGACATCTGTACACATACAATAAACAAAAAGTTAGCATCACGAGATGAATCAATAAAAACAATAATCAAATTAACCAAACATTAATCACCCCAAAACAGTAATAATCCTAATCAAAACAATCAAAACAATAGTCAAATTAACCAAACAATAATCACCCCAAAACAAAAGAATCATCCTAAAACTAGACATAATGAATCACGAGTGGGTCATAAAAAAATTCTCAAATGCAATTATATTCACCATATGTCTACGTTTAGGGTTTAAATTTATTTATTTATTCTCTAAATTAAAATTCGATCTCAACCCAATACAAAATTTTAGGACTTGGGTTGATCTCTAATCAACAAATAATACGATTAACGGGTGATAATAATTCAATATTTTGATCTTTATTTGCTGAAATTTAATTCACAAAAGATTGAGATCACATACCTCATCGCACGGCAAAATTGCACGGCAAAATTAAATTAAAGTTAATCTTTCTTCTAACGTACGTTGTTGTTGTTGTGGTGGGATACTGAATCTAACAGTAGAGAAGAAATTGACGCAAGGAAGAGAAGAAGGTCTGAGAAGAAAGCAGAAGAAGTGAAACGATGAAAACGATGGAAGGGTTACTATAATGCTGCCATATCGATGAAAACGAGGAGATGAGAAGGGTTTTACAAACGTGCGGGACGAGTGTGCGGTGGGACGCAAATAGGAGGTACGTCTCACTGATTATCAGGCGTAATTTAATCATTACGCCCCATCGGGCGTAATTACCAGTAACGCCCCATCAGGCGTAACAAAATATTTGCGTACCATATTTGACCAGGTGTAATCTATTATTTGCGTCCCACCACCAGACGTATTTTGTAATTGCGCCCCGTTGGGCGTAGTTTTGGATTACGTCTCTCCATCAGACGACTTTACAAATTACGTTCCACACCAAACGCAACTTTAGACTCCGCTCAACATCAGACGTAAATTCAATTTACGTCCAACCCAAACGCATTTATCATCTACGCCCCATGTCGATGAACCTCCTCGCGTAACTCCGTTCCACCAAATTTACTCCACAACGTAGTGTCTCACGACGGACTAAACCCATTTCTTTTACTTTTTTTTTGGTTTTTAGTCTTTAGTTTTACTCGTCCCACTGCGGTTGCTCTTAGGACTTAAATAGTTATACTCCTCCGTCCTAATTTGATTGCATCTTTTGTTTACATTTTTTTCGGTTTTCTTTAAACATTATTATTTTCTGATTATAACTGAATAATCTTAAAAAAATAATTTTTTTTTCTATGAAACATTAATTTTATATGGTTGATTGATTTTAGAGAATCGAAATTTTAATTGAATTGATTCCGTCTAGAAAATTACATACATAGTTTTATTTCATGTTTAGAAAAACATATATAATTTACTGCATTTTTGTTAGCATACATGATGCTTTGGTGAATTTTTTTTGATTTAGGTTATAAATATTTTTTTATATCCTTGCGATTAGTTATCCGTTTGTGTAGTATAGGATTACTACACAATATGTAAATAATACTTGTCCTTAAAGAAAAAAAAAATAGAATATGCCTTCGGCAAATAGTTTAATTTTTGTACCAAAAAATTATTCGTTGCATACTAAAGCACTTTGAAAAAACTCATTTTGAAGCTCTTGAAAACAAACGTGATAATGATAGTGAATCACAATGGTAAAATGATATGAATGTGATCAAATTTCTGCTTAATATTCTCTTTAGCGGGGCAAAACATAATATATTGGCTTTGGGGCAAAAATTCCGGGAACGGCCCCTGCCAGAATTTGAAACAAAATGCAGACTTCTCCTTAACATGTTGCTTCTTTGCTAGAGATTTTTTTTACACTTGTCACAAAAAGTCCATAAATCATTAGGCAAGCTTTCCGGAAACCGAGGTTAGACATATAATCAACGAACATCTGGTGCCATCGGTCGTAATAATGGAACTTCTTTGGAGAGCATGTTAGTTAGGCTTAGTCCTATGGGCTAGATATCTAGTTGCTAGATTGGCCATCACGTTAGCACAGCAACTTCCTAAGTCCTATGGTATTGCTAATCTAGCAAAACAAACGCCCGAATAGAACAACGCTAAACGCCGAATGGTTCGGTGTTACATAATTTTATTTTTAAAAAACTAATCATTATCTATCTCTCTCCACCTTTTCCTCTCTCTCTCCAACTTTTTCCTGTATCTCTCCCTTTTTTTCCTCCCTCCATCACGTTCTCCCTCTTTTTTCCCTCTCTCTCCCTCTTTTTCTTCTCTCTTTATCACATTCTCTCTCAAAAATTAGGAAAAAATATAGAGCGCCGAATGGTTCGACTTTTATGTCACTTTTTGAGCGCCGAACGGTTCAGCGTTTCAATCTCGCTGATAGTTGGAATGCGAGCACTTGCTAGGTGAGAGAATTATCAACTATCACTGTTAATTTTTTTCCAACACTTTTTTCTTGATTTGCAACACTTTTTGGCCAATCTAGTACTACAATCTAGCCCATATGGGTTAGCCTTATCGAAGTTGTTTTGGAAGAGGAGCTGATGGTGTTTATGCTGGACGTACTGTTGCTCAGGGTAGTGGCGATGGTGATGGAAGTGGTGGAGGAGCTGGCAGAGCTCAGGGTGGTGGTTCCGGTGCTGGAGGTGATCAACATGGTGGTGGGGAAGCTGGAGGAGCTTTCGGTGATGGTTATGGCAGTGGAAATGGTGGAGGATCTGGTGGTGGTTCTGGCTATGGTGCCAGAGGTGAACACAGTGGTGGCGTTGTTGGTGGTGTAGGTGGCGCTGGAACTCATGGTGGTGGTTACGGTGCCGGAAGTGGAGAAGCCGGTGGTGTCACTGCATACGGTGCCAGTGGTGCACATGGAGGTGGGTATGGTGGTGGAAGTGGAAGTGGTGAAGGAGCTGGTCACGGTGGTGGTGGTGGTTGTGGTGGCAATTAAAAATTGTTGACTATCTCAATTTGGCCAGTGGATCGAGTTAAGAGACAAATCTTATTTATTACCAAAATATAATATTATATGAATAAGAGTTTGAATCAGAAGGAGTTTAATGGTGGTTACATCCACCTCCATGTATGGCGAGTTGCTAAACTGGCTTCAGATGTACAAATCGTCTATCTAATAAAGTGTGCCTTTCTATCCAAGAGTCAAGACCACCTTTCGTGGTTGGTCTTGGATTAGGGAGGTCCTGTTGTCTATTATGTTTAGCTTGTTTCTTCTTTGTGGTTCTGGAACTTCCCGACAACTATAACCGTCAGAGTTCTTCTTTCAGTCCCAACGTCTGCTTGATCCAACTATAACTAAAGCCTATGCTCACTGTTGGAGTCTTATAAACTACAAGTGCAATACAGTGTGTCACTTTACGATTTTTAGCCAAACTTTATCAGAAGCTTTCCATACACCAATTCGCCCGAGAATAATTCAGTTGATTAAACATTTCACCCTCATATTCATTCTTCAGTTTCTATGTCCAGTCGATGTGAGAATCTCATCCCTGAGTAGTCAATACCACAGCTCTGGTTTCCTCTAGTGCGAAAAAGACTTCTAAAGTAACTGACAAAAGTTGAGAACCCAACGTGAAAATAACTTAGAAATCCACTACACCAAATATGGGGTTTAGCAACAGTGCCTGAGCGTTTCAAATCGGGGTTGTAACAGGTTTAAGCCGTTACAAAAGGGGGTGTAACAAATTTTAGTAACGAGCATGTCGCCGTTAACGGTTGTATAGCAGTTCCTAAATTTTTACATGTGTTGCTAATATCTTGACTTAGTCAACGTTGATGACTAGCGCTTTTAAGGGTAAAAAATAAGTAAAGAATTCGCCGTTACTAAATTTTTACTTTGAGTTGCAAAAAAAGTTGACTAGGTCAATGTTGACCGAATCTCATTTTTTTCATTAACAAGTTTAGTAATAGTGTATTCCATGTTGCTAAATTTTTGCAACAACAAAAAAAGAAAAAAAAAAAAAAAAGTCGGTCTTTGTTGACCTAGTCAAAGTCAGAATCCCTCCCATTTCAAAATATCCCGCAAACCTCATTTTTCTTCAATAATTCCATTCAATACAATTCATTCTAAAAACATGTTATCTTTCAACCATCAAAGTAATTACACAAGAAGTGGAGGAAAACATTGTTCTAATCACTATGTTTATCATACTTTTGAATGATACTTGACCGTATGATATTTAAGTTATTGCCAAACATTCTAACGTTAAGGTTTGATAGTTCTACAACATATAGACCAAGTATAAAAGAACTCTCACTTGTTCATCTTCATGTTCACCAAAGATGGTTGGGCATCAACTGAGTTCAACTCCTCTGCGGCTATATGTCAACCCGCAACATAGAAAATATTTATGGTGATTTCATCAACATATGCAACAAAGATATATATCTCCTAATTGACAAACTAGAAAATAGGAAGTCTATAAGTATTAAGTGCCCACCTATGAGTTTGAAAAAGTCGAATTTGATCAGATCCCAGTGGAATACTTTCGAATGTACTGCAATTACCAAAGAAGCCGAGATCAAACATTTTGCTGCACTGGGAGAAAATGTGAAACAAAGAAAGAGAGACAAGTCTCACTCCGTATACTCCTCATTATCTTCAAGAAACATTTTACGCCTGTTCATTCAAAGCTGATTCTGGAAATGGTTATATCAGTAAGCATCTGTTCAACCATATAACTTTATTATTTAGGAGAAATTTCTTCGAGCTTAATAATGTAACAGACTACAAGCCTCATAACTCTTCGAGCTCTTCAACAAACAAACAAAGGTGGCATGATAAAGAGTAGAATTGAAAAATACTCACCATAGATGTAGAATCCGAGATGTAAGGAAGTCACCAAACTCCTACAGATAAAATGCTAAGGTCAGTACATACACCATAATCCCACAACAATTTGATCATTAAGCATTGTACCTCGCAACAAAGTGTCAACTGAAAGTTAATATACCTAAATTTTAAATCAATAAAACAAACAAAACAAATTCAATATTTACCAGGGATTGACATTCCCCCGGGTGGCTACATTCGCTTTGTGAGACCCTAATTGCATTTACCTACACAACTGCAAACATATACACCAACAAAAACCACATACAAAAATAAAACTTCATCATTATGATAAGTAGCACAATTGCATCCACAGTCAATGTTTTTTCAGCTTGCATAATTAAGAGTTTGCCTTGAACACAATTGCATCAGAGTTTTTACATATGCAGAAAAGCATATGGGTACATGCCAGCATGTTCAAGTGTGAATCTTAGCAAAAAAAAAAAGATAAAAGACAAAGGATGATGTCTGAGATATCCATGAAAAACTTCATAGCTTCTCCAAAAAGATAGATAGACAATTCTAATCATAAAAGACAAAGGAAAATGTCTGAGATATCCATGAAAAACTTCATAGCCTCTCCAAAAAAGATAGATAGACACTTCTAATCATGTTGGATGCAGAATTTTGGATGAACCACATAGCCTCCAATTCCAACTTCTTTAAAGGTCCTCACGAATCGGTTAGCTTTTATGGTCGCTTCATCCTCGCATGAGAATCTGGTCCACCAAGACCTTCGCATGAGCATCAGATACAGATGAGCCATGACACATACGTCCAAAATCACCTGTACAAACTCTACCAACAACAATAGTTTCAGAATTCAAGTTCAGCAATGAACATCGCGGCATATCAGAACCTACTGCAGATCGAGCTGGTGATATGGTGGCATCAGGTGGATTTTCATAAGCAGGTGAACTAGTATGGGTAGCTGAAGTAGTGTGAGCAGGTGAACACGCAGGACCAGTAAAACTGCCAATTTGGTTCGAGTTCGAGGCAATAAACGATGCTTGTCCAGATTGCATATCCTTCACAATGTTACATAAGGATCCAAACCTGGAGCGAACCTCTATCTTGCCACCTAAATCCCGCATCCGATGCTTAAGCTATCCATCCTTACACTTTAATTCAAAGAACCTTGGCACGCGCAGAGAAGAATAATCATATTGCGTTTAGAAATAGGACCAACAAAGACGAACCCGTCCCCTAGAATCCTTTCCAAAAGCTTTAATCAATGCATCCACTTCGTCTGCAGTTCACCCGCTTCTAGTTTTTCCTTGATCTCTTCTTGCGCCTTCTTAAGTTTATCCCGTAACGCCGAAAAATAACATTCTCCGTAATTACACAATTTACTAGCTGGCTAGTATGAATTTCATCAACCTGTCATAATATCTATGAAATTCAATCAAACTCACATGGTATGGTTGCGCACTAGGTAAGATGTTACCACCCTCTTGTGTATGTGCTTTAATCCACACATCAGAGGTAGTGATCTCCACTCCAGGATTCTGTCTCCTAAATCCACAAATACGAACAACGATTAGAATTAATCAATCAATACATTTACACCTTCTTGTCCATAAGTTATGAGATCCATAAATGACAGAACATTGTTGAAATATACATACCAGATTCTGCTTTCACCAAACTGTGAGGTTTGCGACCCGGTATGAGTGTAATCATATCTATCCCTTTTCCTCTTATGATCGATTCTACTTTGTTGTTGGCGTTCATCTCTTTCATTTTCGCAGAACTTATCCAGTCCTCTTCTTTCACATTTGGAGGATATGTGAAATCCTCTCTTCATGGGTAGGACGTGGATCATAATAGTCTTTGCGTAGCTCATACTTGCGCCTTCTCCATATAGCAGACATCCCGCTTATCATAACATCCTTGGAGGTTTCGGGTAATAGATATGATAGCTGAAAAACGGAATCAAATCCACTAACTCGTGAAAATATAACAAATTATAAGTATGTATATAAATTAGATTGGGGTTAGTTTATACCAATGGAAGACTTTCCAGGACATCATCTTTATAGTTGTCCTAACTTTCTTCCAATTTTGGTATGAGATAGGGATGTGAGTACGAATCAAGGACCCCTTCAGTGGGCCAAGTTGACCAAAGATTAAAAGAAATGGGAAGTCCATTTTCATCAACCTCGATACCTTCCATAATAACCTCGGGAGAATATTGTTTAGCAAACATATATCGGTCCCTAACAAAACCTACTAAGATTGCACAGGATAGAAAAAACAGAGCAATCAAACTTTTCGAACAAAAAGAACATATTAAATCAAAATCCTTTAAGAATCGACACACATCACACGTCACAATGATACCATCCATCATTCTAAACTACGAATCAACACGATAATCTTTTTTTTCTAAGCTCTCATTGTCAAGAAGAGCCGATTTGATAACCGACAGAAATTCAATATTGTCTACTAGGGAAGTTAATCCTTGCTGCGAGTGCAAGACCAAAGACCAACCCACTTCGTAAAGATCCCGTGAGTAAAATACTTGGGTTGCTTCACCGCATTTAATAAACGAAATTTCATCCACCACTCTATTAGTGCTTTGTGCATCTTAAAATTAACCTTGATCAAATTTGAGACTGGATCAACTTTGCACGCGGTCTTATCTGCAACTCTAACCCAATCACAGTAGAATACAACTTCCTCAAATTCCATATAATTCAACTTGATAATCTTTTTAATGACACCATAATATGTAATTTCTGATTCCACCAAAGTTCTGTCATTTGGTTGTTTCTCTATGTCTCGTAATGGCTTTCATAGACACACCATTGTTTTGTGACACATGCTTCCTCATAATCATGAGAGCTAAAACTAAAGCCGTTGGCTTGGTATTTCTTATACCATTGCGCCTTGAAGAGTGGTCCCCGAACTAGTCTCCAAAGTACCGAATTTATATCTTTTGGCTTCTCTAACAACTGTAAGAGAACATGTGTCACCACTTGCACAACCAAAATCAAGATTGTTTGTCTACAAACCAATTCTGAAGCTAAAATATAATACCTCTTCGCGTAACCATAAAAGAAAGCACTTTGTCCTATTCTGACTATCGAACATGTCGTTGTTAACATATGATTCTGCATTCCTAATTAAGATCTGACAACAATCCAAGAACAATTGTAACAATAAGCTAATAATCAATCAACAACTAATAGGTGTGAAAGTAACAAGTCTACCTTTGCCATTCATCTACTCCAACATATTTAGAGAGAAGCCACTTGCGAGCTTGTTCAAACTGTACTTGAGTTAAAATAATATTCTTGTAGCACTCAAAGGCATCTCATCAAAGAAACTCATCATCATCATCTAGGAAGGCCTGTTGAGTGTGTTTATGAGTACCATCACCATCATTTGACACATCTTCCATACAAAAGATAAAACTGGCTTCTCGCAACACATAGCCTCTGCAATGCAGCCAACAATTTACCTTTACGCACCATTCCCTTAAACCTTTCATTAACCCGGCAAACACCAAAGAAGAAAATTTTTAAATCTAATGACAACAACTAAATTACACATTAAACAAACAAGGTAAGTTTTGGTAATTACCTCTAAAGGATACATCCACCTAAATCTAACTGGACCACGATTAAAGCTTCATCTGCTAGATGCACCATCAAGTGAATGCTGATAACGAAGAAGGAAGAGGAAAATGCTTTTCCAAGACACACATTGCTTCCACTAGGCTAACTTTAGCTTTTAAGAGTTGATCTCTCGTTGATAACTTTCTCGCACAATATCTTGAAAACAGACTTATCCTATGAAGAGAAAGACGTATATCTTTAGGGCAAAAGAAGGCGCTGATGCATGAACCAGAATAGAAAACAAGTGTTGTATGATTACATGGTAATCATGAGACTTGAAATTTTTCAACTCGAGGATCGATGCCGACGCTCGTTGCGAAGATTGGAAGAGAAACTCTAAGGCACCTTTAAGTTCTTCAAAATAGTACAAAAGGCAACTCTTCTCTTTCTTTGTTATGGAAAAGGCAGCGGCAACCATTGTTGTTTTACCAGTCAATTCATCCACTTTCAACCACAGCTTATTAATCCCCATTGCTTGCATATCTTTACGTGCACAAGGACCATCCTTTGACTTGTTATTTCCCATAATAGTGTGAAGATGATGACAGTTATATTCTTTTTCGTGTGCATGACATCTATAACATGTCGGACCGGATTTGAACCCAATTTGGAAGATCATGAAGAATTGACCTTCGTGAAAACAGTTGAGTGGTCATGAACTTGATCTTCGTCGGCATCATCTTCATCTTCCATTGTGCTCTTCTTTGCGCTTTCCCCGACTTGCTGTTGTCAAGCTGTTTCCTTCCCCTTCTTGGTTCTCATTAGCAACAATCTCTTGAACTTGCTCTCCTGTCAGTGGCCATGGAGCTAAAAACCGTTCTCAACGCTCTCCATGGAAATTGATTTTATCATCTCGATACTTATGTCTCACCGGAAGCCATCTCATGTATCCCATGTAACAAATCTTCTTGCTAAATGGAAGATATTCAGAAACTGTTCCTTCTCCACAAATTGGACAAGCATTGTAACCATGACACACATCCGCCTAAAGTCCCTAATGCCGGAAATCATGAATTGCCCATATTAATCTTGCTTTCATTAGAATTAGGTTTAGTGAAAGAATCGTATGTGATGACACCTTCATTCCATAACTGAATCAACTCCTCTATCAATGGTTGCAAGTAAAATATCTATGTCTTTTCCGGTGCTCTTGGACCCGATATCAAAGAAACATAACATTGAAAACTCCACTTCATGCACATCGAAGGAGTGTAAGTTGTAAGGCTGAGAATTACTGGCCAACAGCTGTGACTTGGACCAAAACATCCATTCGGTTGAAGGTCAGTTGATATCCCGAGCGTAACGTGTTCCTTGGCAAACTCCGGTGAAAAATTATCCGCACATCTCCAAGTCAAGAATCAACTGGATGGCGCATAACATTTATATCGGATTGTGCTTTAGAATGCCAATACATTGCCTCAGCTATCCACGTATACTATAGAACCTTTGCAGTGTATTTATCAAAGGGAAAATGTCTTAAAGTCTTTCGAGCTACTTGTGTAAGTCTTTTCATCATTAAAGACCTTCTCATACCTAGGTTCTTGACAAATTGGGACACTTAACCGGTGATGCATGATCCTTCCAAGATAAAAACAATCATTTATGCATGCATCATAGGTTATGTAATCCATTCCCATTTCTTGAATCAACTTTTTTACTTTGAGAACTTAGCCGGAAGTGTGTTTCCATCAGAAGCAACTCCTAAAACATTCTAAGAGTGCAAAGTGACACCATTGTCTGAAAATCCATATTGTGTCTTTATGTTATTCAGTTTTATAGCCGCGTATAATGGTGTTTTTCCTTTGTCACATGAAGGGTATAATGGTTCTCTGCACGCCATAGAAATATCTTTTTTGTCAGCCGCTGTTCCGGCATCATTGGGAACCCTACCGTGTAACCCATCATTCTCATCTACACAACAAGTATGATCGCTGCTTCTCAAGAAGAACTCCTATATCCCCAGCTAAATTTCCTACATTGTCAACTCTAATTCCTACATTGTCACTAGTACTATTATCCTCTCATCGTCTTTACCTACTAAATTTTCTCCGTGAAACCTCCACGTTGTATACGTTAATAAATACCATGTTTCAGCAAATGATAATCTATTTCACCATTGATTTCAATCCTTTACCATTCTTACAAATGCAGAACAAGGACATGAGAACGATGTATTCCCACTACCATTTTCACGACAAACCTATGAATGAATGTACACCATCTATGTATTCATCTAGTTACGGCACAACCATCCATCGCTTATCAACCATGGATGACATTTCATTACCCTACAATGTGATAACTAAAAAACGATACATATGTTAATACTAGAACATACATATCAACAATAATATCTATCAAGACACATAATCAATTGTTTTATAGCCATATATCTATTTCAAGCTTATAACCATACAAATTATGATTGTTCAATTGTTTTTTAGTACTGATTACGATAGAAAAAAAATTTGGAGAATTCAGAGATGGAGATTTAAAATAGAGAGGATTTAGAGAACCTTAGGGAAGGGGTAACTTAAAGTAAACCGTGATGAGTTATAGCCATATATCTATTTCATTATAACTATACAAATTATGATTGTTCAATTGTCAATTCTCTCAAAAGCTATTGATTTTGGTTAAAAAAATCACAGAAAGTAAATCGTAAACCCTAATTTCTCTATTAGGTTAAAAAGACTAGTTGAGAGAACTCAAGTTTATATTGATTTCTTAGTTCCATAAGAAACCATTCAAAATCGAAAATAATTGAAAACCCCTATCTCTATTATACCTAAATGACCTAAAATTAAAAACACGTGAGATAAATCTAGAGAAAAATGACCATACCTTAATGGGATTAACAGTAGCATCTTCAAGAATATCCAAGAAATAAAACCTAAAAATACCGATTTAGTGCTTCTATCTCAGTATTATCAACAAAGGCATTAACAAACATATAATC
>JAJJWW010005390.1:0-176908 GCA_023531295.1 Papaver armeniacum | reverse complement strand
TAATGCACCCATCGTATCATGCCGAGAGAAACTAGAAACTTCTAAGCATAAGATCAATAAGATTGTATGAAATTCTAACATCGTCATGGCAACAAAAGCCCTAACTAAAAAAACACAAAGTAAGAACATAAGCGCTTCATTAAGAATCTGGTCCTTAAACCCTAACCCAAACATTGAGCAGACATATTAATCTTCAGGGGATAAGAAAGCATGCATAAACTCTACAATCTTCACTTTGCCTATACAGTAACAAGAATAACATGCCGTTCGTAAAAACAATCCCCTAATTCAAAACCAATTTATACCAAATAATAGATTCTAAGGGGTGGATGATGGCAATAAGCAACAACTACCCATGACGACCACGCGATTTGCGAAGGCAACTTGTGTAATACAGAGGTTCTAATTGAAGCTAGCCCTTGCAAACCAAGAAGAAGAAAAGGACTACATCATATATTTCTCGTCTTTTCTCTCACAAGCACAACCTCACATGTTTATACTCACCTACAACTCCTAAGTTCTAGTGAGCTATCGGGATAATCTTAACACGCGATACTGTAATTTTAGCTTGTCCCCTTTTAAAGAAAACAAGGACAAGGATCTCGAACACATCTCACAACTTACACACTTAGAATTTCACATACACATCCATCAATTCCCATATGAAGGTAATAGACTACTAATACGCAGGCATTAACAAATTATGCCTATCTTTTTCTAAATTAAATATCATCACAGGTTACAATTCTTCACATAATTTTTTCGTTTCACATCGATATCCAAAGAAAAATACATCACAGCTTCAAGGGAGGTTTAACACATCTGCGATTAAAGGGTTTGTTACATGCACCTACCCAAAAATAAATTAATTCAACAATTCCTCCCAGAACAACAACAAATTCAACTTCATCCATCAGATTTTCATAACATAAATTCAAAAAAATAAATCAAAAACTAAGTAAGAAATCGTTACCTTCTTTTGTTGAAAACTCTGAATCATTCTTCTAGACCTTCAATTTCGTCTTCTACATCATCTCAGAACCTGTTCTTATGAAACCCTAATTCTTTAAATTTTTTAGACTATTCTTATTTGTAATCGAACTCTCACCTTCTTCATGTTATAATCTTCAAAACCCATACACAGTTTTTTTCTTAATCATCACCAAAATCAAACCCTAATTCCTATTCACAGAAAACCCTAACTTCTCAATTGAATTCTTATACTTAAATCTCCGTATTTTCTCAATTCCTGATTCAACTGTTCTTTTATTGATCCGAGTCTTGTAAACTTCGTCACTATATCAACTCTCTCAAAACCCTATCCCTGATTCTCAATGAATCATCTTTCTTCTTTCAATCAAAAATCCTAACAAAATCAAATCTAGAAACTCATCATCATTAGACTTGATCCATCTATCTCACTGGATTTATTCATCGACGGCATCAAGAAGTTTTAGAGATGATGTTATTACGCAGATATGGAGAGGAGATGAAAGTTTAGAGATGGAGAGGATATGAACGAGTGGAAAAAAAAATGAGATGTTCTTCTCGATGGACAAGGCATTATAGGTTAACTTGGCTGAAGGGTGGAAAAATAAAAAGGAAGGCTTGACTGAAGTTTGACTTGGGTGTACTTGGTATCCCTAGTGTCCCGACCACATGCGTGCCGCACGCTGAAAACACTACAGCTTGCAAATTCGCAACCTCGCTAGTGAGGTTATAAAATTCGAAACAGCAGATCTGCGTTGCGAAAAAGAAGGGCGTTGCAATTAGCAACTAAAATTTTGCAACGGCCCCTATGCCGTTGCAAACCTTGGTTGCGAATCCCTAAAAATGGTGTAGTGAATTAGGCTTATTGGTACGGCTATTCATTGCAAATCTTTGGATTACCAATATGTGTGAGATGGTAGAACTGATCGTAAATATGTTATGTATCTTGGTATAACTAATCAAAATGCAAGACTTATGATTTGGTATGACTAGTTTTTATTACCATGAGATGGTATGATCAATATTTGTAATTGGTGTGACCGATACTAGTAATTGGTGTAACCGATCCTAGTAATTGTTGTGACCGATCACATAGTATTGTGTAATTGATCCTTGTAATTAGTAACCGGTCCTGGTAATTGGTGTAACCGATCCTAGTAACTGGTGTGACCGATCACAAGCAATACAATGAGAATATGGTAACCGGTCCTTGTAACTGATGTAACCGGTCCTGGTAATTTGTGTGACCTATCACAAGTATTTCCATATTGAGGTATAACCGATCCTAGTGATTGGTAGAACTGATTGAACCCGTGTATGTGATTTCATATTTGATCAATCACATACTTATCTTGGAATACAGGTCAACCAATTCTAAACTTGTTTGGGAGTGTGGTATAACCGATTCCAAGAATCTAAATAGATGTAAATATGAATAAGGATTTACAATGAACAGATGTCAACATACTTTGAACACGCACAATAATTCTTATCATTTAATGTTCAAATATATTCCTTAGTACTAAAGGAGATCCTGTGCCGAAATAAATTGAGAATATTTTAATTAAGGTTTTTGGTTTTATATGCTTTAATTACTAGCAATTAAATGCATATCTCTAGAGAATAAAAATTAGTAATGTGCATTTACTGATTTGAGATTTTCTATTGAGATATTTCAGAATTTTGGACAAGCATTTATTGGAATTAAGAAAACCGAATTTTGCTATTCATTGCATATCTTGAGAATATTTTTGGTTTTGGAAATTCCTTAGTGTCCAAACATACTTGGTCTATAAATACCTAGTTTGCATTTCTAGCAAACTATCCTAAGAGCCAGGAAAACTTCATTTCTTGTTGTTTCTGGTGGAGCCGTCTATTCGGAGAGGAAAGTATCATAATTAGGTGAAATCTCTTACGACCGCTCGTTCAAAGACTTCTGTGGGATCAAGAATCTCTACGAGTACCGTTGGTGGGAAACTAGATAATTGCAGTGTTATTAGTTTTCGATTGATTTTATTGACTAACGGTTGTTGAAACTTTGATTGCACCTAGTTTGTTTATTCTTGAGAATCTTCTCTTCTGATATAAGATTCACTCAAACTAGATCAAGTATCGACGAGATCTTTATCACTGTTTGTAGATGATCTTGTGATAATCCATTGTTAACAAACCCCATTCTGTATGTGATTGACCACAAGAGATTCAAGTGGTGTTATGTAGGTTTTTATTGAAGATTAAAGAAGATTTCTTATTAGTTCTCATATCTTTTTGTGTGCACAAACCTTGATCGGCTGGGATCCAACTAGAAGATTTCTTATTTATTCGATTGGTTAGTTGCGTGAGATCGGCATCACTTTATAGCTTCTTGTTGAGATCTATGTTGATTGATTGCGAATATAAACTTAACCGGGTTTTATGCTTATTGGATAAATTGATCTAACCAAGCAAAGGAGTTTATTAGATTAAACGAAAGAGCCTTTGTGTATGACTTGAGATATCTTTATCTTGAAATAATCAAAAGAGTTGTTACCAAACAGATTTGTTGTTCCTTTATCAATTTGAATACGATCCAAAGGAATCATACCGGTGCGTGACTTTCAAATCGGAAGCGGGATACCGAGGAAACTAAGTGAACTAGGGGTAGTTTCTTGGTATCAACTATACGAAGTTGGTGTAGATTTTGTATAGCGGCTTAATTCTGAGAGTATTCAATTATGGACTAGGTCCCTTGGTTTTTTTGCACTTGCAGTTTTCCTCGATAAAAATATCTTTCCGTGTGATTTACTTTTGTTTTCTGAAATTATATTTGTTCATATAATTTAAAGTTAAATTACACAAACGTTAACTCCGATATACTTGATAGTGATCCTATAGAGTTTGGTTAAGTCCGAACCTATTATCAAGTATCACACTTTGGTAGTCGTATTGTCTCGATCTCGTATCCATGACAATCATGTAATGTGTGAATATCGACTTGTTGTATTGTCTCGACTCTCCATAGACGGTCACTTTCGGTAAGAGGACTTATATGTTGAAAACTAAAAGATTCTGGTGTATTTGGGTACCCCCGTCTTTTCAATTGGTATCCAAGCAGGCAAACACGAAAATATCTAACAATCTGTGTTTGTTGCGATCCAACCTATAAGATTTGTCCAATGGCTGATTTAGTTAACGTAGTAGCAGGATTTGTCTTCTTCAAAGACTCGTGGTGGAAGACACGAATGAAGTATATGATACTCTTGTTCCTAAATTTGTTAGGAATTGGGATTAAGTCTATGTATGTCTTGAACGACTTACATAATCCCTCAGTTATCATAGAATTATATCTCATGGTATTATTTACTAACAAGTTTAGAAACAATGATACAATACTCTGTGTGACATATTTTATCTTGAAAATGCTTAAGATTCCACATAAGATTTTTTTATGTATGAACCATGACTATTTTGTTCTTGAAAAATCTAGGGTCTTAATTATATTTTGGATTGGTTACCCAAATATGTATATGCATAGTTTCATATCTAAGACTGTCAATGTATCGCTGATTAGGATGTGATTTTGGGATCTTTATAATTTTAGAAGGAATGTTTTTTCAGTTAATAATTATATTGGCAATGGATTGCTTCATACACCCCACAAATTGTTTTAATGAAGCAAGTGATCTTTTAAAGTATTAATGGATTTCTCGATTCTAAAGGTATTTTTATAAATATCTTGTTATGTTCAAATTTGTTATTGTAAACTCTATTGGAAATTTCTTGAATGAATTAAAAAAAAAAATCTTTTGGTAATTATAGAGTTAACAAACACTTGCACATAAATAAAGAATTGCTCCATAATATAGATCCGGTCTAAGAAAAATCGGTTTTCAAAAGAAAGACCTAGTTGCAAAATCGGATTTGTTTCCCCACAATTCAAAGTTTCCGATTTTGAAAGGATTTCCTAAAACTAGTTATTTCCGAAAATCGTTATCTTCACTCCCTATAAGGACAACTTTGCCATTATATATATATATATATATATATATATATATATATAAGGGGCTTTTAAGATTATAGTGGCCCTATTTTATCTCTATTTGATATGCCTCCAAAAAAAAAATCGACATGCCTCAAAATAGGTTTCCAGAGGGCAGGTTATAACTTATATGAGATGTACAGATGGTTAGGGTGAAGACCTGAAACCTAAGACCGGTAAACGTAGAAAGTTGTTCTCCATTATCAACCAAAACATTTTTTGTTTGCTCGATAATAATATTTTCATTGATTACTAAAATTTACCAAAGTTTTATAATAGAGTACCCAATAAAGGGATTTAAAATAAAAGAATACAAAAATAGTTACTACAATTTATATAAATAGATGACCATTTAGACAGTTTTAGCTAGAAGATCATTCTAACTAAACCTGTAGTAAGGTTGTTGGTTCTAACTAAACCTGTAGTAAGCTTGTTGGTCATTTTCCATTTGTGTAAGGAAAGGTGGTCTATGATTGTAGATGATGCACTCACCCCTTTGAAGATTTGCACCTTTTTTTGCCAATGTATCTTTACTTCTGCGTGACGGTGTATGAATCTCCAATCCAAGGTTTTTTTGAGATTTTCTTCCATCTTGATGTTGCAAACCAGGGGACATGCATTGATCTGAAAGCTTCAATTACTGATTGTAAATCTGATCTAAAAATGAGCTGTAAGTGACCATTATCAACCAAAGCAACAATCATACATCTGAATAAATTCCTACAAACAGTGGATTTTCCGTCGGCTCTTTATTTATTTTATTTTATACATAATAAAATCCCTCCTAAAATTTTAAATCCACCCGAGTGACCGGGCCACCAGTGAGAGCCTGGTGGAGAATACTTTCAAATCAAACCCCATTAGGCTTGCGTCTAAACAACCGATTAGGCCTGTCAATGGAAGAATATCCGTCGGATATTTAGAAATCCGATATCCGACAGGTTAAGCACTACCGGATATTCGATATCCGATAATATCCTATAGGATTTCAAAATCATATATCGATTCCGATAGGCTAAGCTGTCGGATATCCGACAAATATCCGATAATATCCGGTTATACCAAAAAAACTTAAAAACCCTTGTAAAACATTTTCATAATTGACACTTATCGGATATTTATCCGACAATATCCGATACTAGACTCGAAATTAGGATAAATTACAAATAAGTTCCTATACTATCGGATATCGGATATTAACATTTCGGATGGGTCTAATCCGTTTCCGATATGTTAAGGAAGAAATATCCGATAAAATATCCGATCCGATATCCGATACAACGGATAAAATCTTATAGGATCTCGAATATTCAGAAACGGATTCCGGATATCGGACAAATATTGACAGGCCTACAACCGATCTTTCATATGTCCACCAAGTAGTGCATTTATTTCCTTCACGCATTACAGCTATCATGTTTGGATAAGAAATTATAACCAGTTAAAGAGAACTCATCATCCTTGAACGATTGGACCTCCAAGCTAGCTATAAGTGTGTAGGTAACACCATCCGGCCAACTCAATAACCCGACCTAGTTATCAGAAAACCAAATGGTGAGAATATAGTCACTCACGCGATGAGTTGCATATGGCTTCTCTTATGTGCTCAGTGTTTCTAGAATGAGCAATCGGATATTTTGGCCTATCTTTTTTCATCCGGCCCTTTCATTTTCATTTCAAGAAATCCCTACTTAAATTATTTGCAGGTGTCATTGTGGTATAATGATAAAATTACTGAGTGATGATACCATTGACCTGAGGTCGAAACTTGTTAGCACCAATGAAACTTGTTAGCACCAATTTTTTTACCGATCAAAAATAAATAAATAAGCTAGAGCAGGCCGTCTACCTCGCCTTTGGTTTTCCGTTTTCTGCAACATGTCACATATACATGTTTAGAATCACTCGATACAACATAAATGATGTGTTCATCATATTTATTTCATTCAGTGATTGCATACATCCGATTTGCTCACGAATTATATCTTCTATCCACAATGCTCATTTCATTCAACATAATCAAGATCCATATTATAATTCATTGCAACTTATATATAATATAATCAAGACCAACTATAATAATCAGCAGTTCAAACACATGCAATTACACACACATACATGGTAACAAATATCATAAAAACAGAAATATATACTACTATTATAGTAGTGCTTCCTTTTAGGCATCGCTAGCTAGCTCATTAAGATGCATGCATGCGCAGACACAACACTGAATATAGACCATAATTTCGTAACCATATTCTATCTGTACAAATTTGAAAGAGCTCGAAGTAAATCGAGTTTCAACTTCAAATGCAATATGTAGTCGGCAGTTTGAAGGAAAAGCCGATCAGGTTGTAACCCTTTCCCACCTGGAACTAGCTTTTGAAGTCTCTTCACTTTCTTCCCAACCGATCCACCAATAACAACAACCCTTCTCCCCATTGATTCTCTAATATTACAAGCACTTTTACTTGCTGATGATGGTGAAGACAGTCTCTTATTAGATAAAATCACTCTCATGTGTCTAGCCATATCTCTCTAGCTAGCCTAGATCTATAGAGAGAAAGAGAGAGATGAAGATGTTGCTGAAGCTCGCAGCTCGCTGTTAGGAATGGAAAAGAAGAGAAGATGAGTATGGGTTATATAAAAGAAGAGAAGAGAAGAGAAGAGAAGAGGTGAGGTTTATTAAAAGGCTTGATAGATGATGAGACTTTAGAGAGAGCGACAAAAGCCATGTGCTCATAAACCTGCTAAGCAACAGGTGTGTGAGAAAGGGGACTATTTAGGAGGGGCAATATTTTGTATTTTTATTGGAGTTTTCATTTTTAACATTGCATGCACACGCACAATATTTTGTCATATTGTTTAGAGAATAGGGCCACAAATCTTCTCTATATAGCTTTCAACTACCTATGCACGTGTCTGACAGCTATATCACATATTCTACTCTTCAATCAATTGTGTAATTGTGAGCAGATTAACATTTTCTGTCCACTCGGTAGGTATGCTCAATTTTGTATCATATCTTTTAGCTTAGCCTAAAGTCTCTACGGATAATTCTCTCTACTCGGGCCAAGTCCATGTTGCATGCGAGATTAGAGATCGATGTGCCCTAGAACGAGTAGGAACATGCATCTCGCGTAGAGATCTAGCTAGCTGTACTCATATATGTACTGTAAGAAAGATGCATGCGGTTTTAGTAGCTTGTCTTCATGGTAAGGTGTCGAGGAGTATACTGGCTTCGTGGCTCGGATACCCGACACACCGCTCTTGGAAACTCCCTAATCAGAAGTATTGCTTAGTAAATAAAAAATAAAAAAAATCATGCATATATGCACCTGAAAGGGGATTTCAAATGAACCATTTTATAACATTTTATTTTTGATCGATATAAAATTTGATACGGATGAGTGATGACTTTTGAACTTAGATCATTGGTTACTACCACGGTATTACCGGCTCTACAACACTTGTTTTTCGATTATTTCCGAACTTCTATGTTTGGATCGATGGACACCTCCAATCATCCCCATTACGGCATTACCTACGAAAAACCGAGTGACCCAAATTAAGAGGGGCATCTGATCGCAAGGTCTCAACCAACATATTCCAGACAACTTTAAAATGCCCATCTGGGATCCACTAAATAATACTAGTATTAAGCATTTCCGCTCTTGGTTTACCTCCGGGTCATTAGGGTAGGAATCATCCAAATCAGACCTAAATGATTTTCCCCGATTTGAAAATATCTTTTGTCTTTTACGTACCTGTTTTCACGATGGCCATGCATGGTGCATGATGCAGTGGTCCAAAATCTGCCTGATTCCTGGCATATTGATTAGATGATGTAACAACTATCTAAAGCAACCATCTCAACCATAGATAATGGAACTTAGAAATATCACGTCTTCAACCAACTAGGAATAGCCTAGTTGGTTAGGGAGTCTGGCTTTGATCAGGACTCCAAGGATTCGCACTACAATATTCTTTCCATACGTAGAATTGTTAATGACTGGCTTGCTAGCACGCCTCTACATACATTTTAGTTCAGTTAAAGAAACAATGGATAAACAGATTAGTCATCTTTAGCTACATTCTCTGTAAACGTAAAATCACAAAAGTAAACATCTATGATGATGATTCAATATGTGGCCAAAATGTTGCCAACCCTCAAATAATTCATCGGAGGATGGGGTCGGTGTGATCATATATGTCTAGAGGTTGGGACAAGAAAAGGACCACAGAGGTCAACTGCTACCATGTTTAACATAAATAAACGCCAAAAGATGTACACCATTATGCATGCTGACTCAACTAAACGCCGAACATCCAAGAAGTCCCATTTTGCTACAGCTTTCAAAGGTGTGGAAGTGAGTCGTTTCATGCTTCATTCAGTTCCTACCATGTGGAGCATTTAATGCATAATGTACGTACCATATGAGAGCATTTGAGTGCAAGGGGTCAAGGTCATCATCCTAGGTGGAGATCTTATTGATACTTTTCTTTTCTTGTGGATCATTGGTAAAAAAAAATAAAAGTTTTTATCTAAGGTTCATTTCTAATCTCCGGAGTATTATTTCACATTTTTTATTTAAATTTAGAGACAAAATGATGATGTGGACTTAAGGTTCAAGATCATGAAGAAAGTCTTCTTTTTATTCTCACTTGGTCATATCATTTTTTTTTATGACCTTGATCTTTGTATTGGAGATGAAAATTTGGTGGAAAAGGTCTTTCATTTTAGGTGTCATGTTATTTAAGAGCATCTCCAATGCTTGGGGTCAAGGTCTTCCTATGTGGAGGTCTTATTAACACCTTATTTTAGTGCGTCATTGCTAAAAAAGCATAAAAATAAAAATAAAGCTAAAAAATTTCATTTTTTTTTTTTTTTTGATAAATCTCATAAAAGTTTCATTCATGATAAAATAGATATTAAATGGACTTCAAGAACATCAAGTTTAAAGATCGAAACACAATTAAAAGGTACTAACAAAGAATAATTCGTGAAAAGAAGTAACAAACTACCAACAAGAGTTCCAAGCAATCTGAAAATTGAAAGAATGGTTTTGGGATTATAATCCGACCATTTTGATAGGGCTTTTTCTTCTTGGAAAAGAGATCTCCTCATAAAAATATGTGACCATTTATGCAATGCCTGAAAAATCTTATTCCAGCTCTACAAGCTTGGCAGCTTACTCTTTCTGACAAAGCTAGAACTGAGATTTGGAGACTTGTTCCTGTGGCAATAATATGGTGTTTATGGAAGGAAAGAAACAATAGAGTTTTCAACAACAGTCCTACTACTGCTACAGCTGTTGCTCATAAGGCAATTTATATGGTGTTTACTTGGTATTTAGCTTTCAAAGATTTTGAGAATGTAGATTCTAAGGAGGTGATGAAGTATTGGTGTAAAATTTACTTTGATGTTTGTTAGTGCTCTTAGCTTGTTTTGAGCACCTTTTTTTTTTTTTTTTTTTTTTTTTTTTTTTTTTGGCTAGGGTGGTATAATTCTTTTATACCCTCTTTTCTTTATCGATCAAAAAAAAAAAAAAAAAACAGCCCAAAGTCTTGAATCTTGATCACCACACTTGAACTTCCACGAAAAATCTCCATTGAGATCACAAAGAAACGCCATGAGAGCGCCTAGATAATTTCCATAAACGAGAATACATAAACAAAAGGGCAAAACCCCGCAAGAACACCATATAAATATCCAAAAAACAATGGAGATTGGAACAAAAACTTAAACAAATCTAACTTAAATTATTAGCTATCTAAGAAAGCAAAAAAAATAGGAAAGAAACAGATCTACCCCACAAATCTATCCCAAAATGGACTAGATCTGAGCAGTAAGCTTTAATGGTGGAGAGATTTTTTTTGGGTGTTCTTCTATATACCCCCAAAAATACTAATGGTACCCCTTGATCTGCGTACCCCAACAATTTATCTTACTACCCCATCAAACTCTTAAAATTCGTATACCCCCAATACTAGATTACAGAAATAGAAATACAATGAAAATGTCAACTTCTTCTGCTCTCCCAGATCCGAACTTCCGAAGGAAACCCCTCTAATTTATCTTCTGATAATCAACCTTAAATTTTATGCAAAAAAAGAAAAGAAAAAAACAAACCTAAAAAGCCTTAGTTTCTTTTCATCTTGATGTCTCTTCTTCAGTTGAACCTTAGATGGATTTCTAATGTACGTAGAGAAATTATAACTTGACTTAAAACAGAAGAAGTCAAGAATACAAACGATGATGGAAATAGGCTAACATATAAAAACTGAGTTAATTAAACCATTACGTGTGTTATAAAAAGGGATTCCTAAAAAACAATTGGAACCAGTTACATTCCTTCATCATGTTTTTATTACTACCGTTTCGTTAGAAACATGTCATTTGGCTATATCTTTGGCAATTGGGATTTCATAATTCTAGACATATTTTTCCAAATCATCTTCAATTGATGTTCATAACAATCGTTTCCAACTACTTAAATGGTCGATTCCTAAAAAAAGATCAGTTTCATCAACAAAAAAGCTAAAATATTTATACTGTTGTGCGTCGCATATGGTTTATCAAAATCTGCCTCAATTTTAATGGGTTTTCTTATGTTCTTCCATGACATGGATTTTTTAATTAACTACTCTGCAAGTCCATTCGCGATTGTGCCCTTAAATTTTTGGAAACGATATTTTGTACAGATTCTCTATATATTCTATAAGCGTATGTGGGGAATTTTCCTTATTCTCATGGGGTATAGATATAAACAATTTCAAATTATTTAAACATTTTCATGATAACCAAATTACAACTAACATACCTAATTAATTGGGGTACCATTAGTATTTTTAGGGGGTATATAAAGGAACACCCTTTTTTTTTTAGGTTTTGAGAAGGGGCTAGAGAGGAGGGAGAAACTTATACCTAAAGTTTATCTCGAATATTCAAGGTCTTATCTAATAAACCTTGTTTAAATTTAAAAACAAATGATGATGCGGACTTAAGATCCTAGGTCATAGAGAAAGTCTAATCTAGACTTTTCCCTTTACCCCACTTAGCCATGTCATCATTTTTATGAACTTCAACTTTGCATTGGAGATAAAACTTTTGTCGAAAAGGTATTAAATCGTAGGTGTCATGTAATTTTAAGAGCTTGACCCCTTGCATTGGAGATGCTCTTATATATTTTCCAATAAAATGTGCTACAAGGTTACAAAAGCATATTACAAGAACAATTATAATGGGCCATCGTGTTTATAAGAGCACCACCACCAGAGTGTTCTCATGGGTCATAAGCAGGGAAATGTCAAAACAAAAAACCATGTCATTTTATGGATGGGAAATTTCCAGACGGCAAAGAGTATCCGACCCCTGATCGTGCAAATTCTTTCATTATCTTATCTTCATCTATGTTTATGTGGATCTTCTTCACATTACCTGTAGAAAAAGTTATCAATTTTTAGATCATATTTACCATATCCTTACAATGATATATTTTTACCATATCCTTTTGTTTGTACCCAGAAATATTTCCAGGCACTAAACACGATGATTTTGATGATGGTGATCAGAACTAGGATTATACACAAAACAAGCTTAAAGATGATAGACACGGATTTAACGTGGTTCGGCATGGTTTTCCTACATCCACGGACGAATCCCCGTAGGGAGATATTTTATTCATGAATGTGTTACAATCGCTTTATGATGTATATTTTTTCTCATCCCCTAGCCCCCTTCTAAGGGTTATAATTCCCCTTATTTATACAATTGCGAATTAGGTTCTTCCTCTAATTTCATGGAAGGCATAAATTGTATTAGGTTCTTCCCTGCATGCCTACTGGCATTAATCTGCCATGCATGCCTCCTGACATTAACCTTCCATGTAGGGCTCCTGGCATTAATCTGCCCTGCATGCCTCCTGGCATTAATCTTCCCTGCATGCCTCCTTTCTGCTGTTGACTGTGACTATCAAGCTTTGCATGGTGTGACCGCCGTGCATCGCCTTGACTAATCGACATGGCCGGAAACGGATGGAGGTCGGCCGGGCAAAGACAACCGTCGGATGGATAGAGACCGGCCGGGCAAAGTCGGCAGAGTACTTATCTGGAAACTGGTTAGAAGCGCGACTGGCAACTCGGCTTCGACAGTTGACCAACAGTTGAATTTGACCATTGACCGGGCCTTGACCTTGACCATTGACCGGTCGTTGACTTCATGGAGCACTGGACTTGCTGGTAGACACTTCAGTGGGTAGGCTGGTGGTAGCTGAATAGTGGCCCAAAACAATATTCTGGCCCAATATGTGGTATTTTTACTCATGGTACTGTTGATGGTGGATTTTCGTTTAAGGTTAAATTTGTAAATAACCAGAAAACTCATGCGCTGACATCTTGTAAAAGATAAAGCCATTTATAAAGTGTTGGATACTCCCTCACTTAATTCACCAAGAATGGAGCATGTAGCAACAATCCCATTCTCGTGAATACATGAAATTCCTCCAGGTTGGAGCATGTGGCAACAATCCCTTCCCCGTGAATTTCATATCAGCCTTGTATTTCCATTACTCATTATCGATTGTGGCATGACGACCGAGTGTTACCCTTACGAGTAACACGAACCTCCAAGCACTATAATGAAACCATGTACGAAATACCCGTGCAGCCGATTCTCGGTGTGTTATACTAGCCCGAGACCTCTCGGTGTGTTATACTAGCCCGATTGAGCCCCTCTCGGTGTGTTATACTAGCCCGATTGAGCATCCGGCACTGACCATATCAGTCCGGATATGATCTGATCGCAGCCATCCAACTCCACAAGCATGATTGGATGACCCCAGATCAATTCCATCACCCCCAAGCAGGTATGGAATACACACAGCCGACCCGCATGGTCGACCATCACCTTCGCTTGCCAAGAAATCGTCCATACCAAGCATTATGGACGGAAAAACCCTAAATTAGGGTTTGCGGCATATTACATGTGCCGCAAAACGGTCTCAACCATCCATCTTCGCAGGTATAGAAGGAGGGTGTAGATGTAGACTCAAAGGGCCCGGAGCATGTCGACACAATCACCATGTGACCGCCACACACTTGACCAATCGGTCAAAGCCAACCATGATTGGTTACAACAAATTCGTCCGCCTAAAAGAGCATGGTCGCACGGCTTTGAAAGCCAAAATTAGGGTTCAAGCCATCACGCGCGTCCATCTTCTCCTAAGACGAATGGAGGGTCACAGATTAGATTAAGCGGTCCGGTTATACCAAGCATGACCACCGTGGGCCCATCTACCTCCTCATGTGGTCGGCCAAGGCATATCATGCCCGGTTAACCCCAAAACGCCCGTCAAACTTGTGTGGTTACACCTCCCGTTGCAAACTAATCTTGACCACTCAACTTCACCTGACGAATTGAGTGGCTTAGATCACATTTTCATGGGATCGGTGAGACATGGGCGTGAACACCAGCCTACCACCTACACGCTAGAGTGACCGACCAAGACCGACCAAGGACGGTTGTCTTGGAACGTGTGCGGGAATATCACGCGGTTACCAATTCCTTTGCGGTAAGAGATTTCTACCGCAAACCGATCTCAACCACTCCTCTTTGCCGGTCAAATTGAGTGGCCCAGATCGCGCTTTCATGAGGGAACGGAATACAGGCGCCTACACCATCATGCCGTCAACACGCATGTATGGTCGGTCCTCTCCAAAATCCTTCCCATGCTTGGTTTTGACCAAGCTGAAGAGTGATGCTTGCACACCTCTTCAAAAACCCTAGTATTCATTAACGGTCACAGATGAGTGTCTCAAACATCATCTCATCCGTTAAACTTCACCAAACTTGGTTATATAACCCCAGTCAGAGTTATTTGGTTAGTGAGGAGTCATTACCCATCACTTTACCACACCACAATGCGGTACCGCATAAAATACACACGATACTTCACAAGTATCGACTTTCCGAATAACGCAGCTTATTCAATTCAGCATTACATGCTATCTTTCGTGGATCCACGATCCATATTCCAGAGACATCAATCATGTCACAAACATCAATCATCACAAGAACGTGTCATGGAAAAGAAAATGGCGGTTAGAGATGAACAGAGAAGTGGGCAAGACAAAAATGACTTGTATAAATAGGTTCTCCGCCCTATTTCCAAACACAAGTTCAAACAAGAACAAATCTAAGGAACATTTAGAAAATCAACACCTGAACCCTTTTCACGCCTCCTTATGGAACAACCTGCGGCGAAGTACATTAACAGATGTATGTTAGCAACGGGAGAATCATGTAAAATATTTCCACAAGCCCGCTTTACTTTTCAAGTCGTAAATGGGACGTCACAAGTCATAAGCAAGCCAACACCTTCACAATCTCAATACCTTCTTCGCTTCTCCCTAAGATCAACCCCATCTCCTTCACTTTGTGACCGAAAACAAGTCCGGGGCAACGGCCATTTCTTGGTTTAGGCCGGGACTTGCACACAATCAAGATTTCACACAACGTGATTGATCTCTCGAATCTTCTCTCAAGCGTGCCAAAAGGAAGAAAACATGACCCGCTCGCTGGTTGTGAAACTAGAGATTAACCCGATACTCGCTGATGGAGAAGATGATGAGGCGGTAGCTTGGTCAAGGATCAACCGATCTGGGGGATACATACTGGGGTATTGGTGTTCTCCACCTGGCTGCTTCTTAAATTGTTTCTTCAACTTGGAATACTTATTATTACGGCGGTTTAATTTTCGAGCGACAAGCACTCACCGCGCAGTGCATTTGTTTAAAGGTTTAAATTCATTCCTCATCCACACCCCAAATTACCAAATTCTGGGAGTAGTTTTCACCCATAAACAATTGGCGACCACAAAGGGAGATTAATCTCTCGGTCCGTAAAGTCAATTTCTCCGAAATTCAATTTCGTCGCCTCAAAGGGTAGATCTTAGAATCAATTCAATCAAAAATTCATTATGGTGGAATTAAGGTCCTGGTCAGCAATCAATTCCGATGGAGCCAAAGTGTGGATAACAATCGGTGTTGAAGTACCAGCCAGTGGAGCTACCGTGGTCAACACATCTCGTGGAGCCGTCACTTCTACCACCAAGACTAGCGTAGCGAAATAGATATTCCAAAGAGGAATAACTCCTCCCATCACCAGAGCCAGAGCAGCCGCAAATCCCGGCATCTCCTCAAGTGTAACGCCTCCGGTAGTCACCAGAGCAGCAACTTTCGCCCCCCCCCATCAGGACGAGGAGCCGGAGGCGCAAGAGGAGGACCACCGTCCATTACCATTTCAGACTTGATGGAGAAACAAGAAGTTCTTGCCAGGACTCAAACAGACATGGCCGCAACCCAGAAAGAGGTACTCACTTTACTCAAGACCTTGACTGAACGATTACCGCAGGATTCATGTCGATCTTTGGAGACAACAAGAGATGCCTTCAATTCACCCGAGCAAGCGTTTCCACTCGGACCCACATGAGTGAGGGAGTTCGTGCTGCTCCCGAATGCTCGAGAGAAAGGGACCAGCCACCCAACTTCATCACACGTGAGGATCCGGAACGACTCCTCCGAGCCGAAGCAAAGGAAATCGACCGATGCGCACCAACACCAACCGCCATACCCTCAAGATATGCAAATAATCCCTCTTCCAAGAGGATACACCTCTCCCCAGTTCTCCCTCTACGACGGAACTAGTAATGCTCGTGAACACATTTCTCGATTCTTGGAAGCCTTGGGGGAACATGAATACAATCATGTTTTACGCCTAAAAGAATTCTCAAAATCACTTACGGGGAGGGCATACACCTGGTACAATAACATTGCGCCTAACAAAGATATCCAATTGGAGCGAGATGGTCGGTGCTTTCTACAGAAGTATTTCTTCGTATCCGAACAAATCACGTTTTCGCACTGGAAGAATTCTCCACACAACAATGAGCATCCCAACGACTTCGTTAAAAGATTCAGACCCAAGCACCGGATTGTCACGACCCAAATGTCACCGAACGGCAATTGGTGGAATCATGCATCAATGGGATGATACCCATATACCGCGCCTCTGTTAGAGAATCTGGGCTTTCAAACGTTCTCCGAACTCCACGAAGCCGCAAAACGCTCAAAGAACAATCGCACGCCGCGCTGCTAGAAAGAACCGAGTTGTTCGGAGTGAAGATTCCCGTGAAAGTCGAGGAAGCGGGCGTCTCACGAACAAGCAATACAACACCGGTCCTTCAGAAGCGTGGTGGGCGGAGGAGAAAAGGAAAGCTTCAGTGGACAGAGCCACAAACAAAGCGAACATTCCCGGCACACAAGACTTCGTCTCGAAAAGGAACAGACAAAACTCCCGCACAAAACACTAAAGACACAAGGTTTTCCTTTTCCCATGAATGAAGTGATAGAGCTCTTGGAAGCGTGGGTCCAAGACGACGCCGTAAAGCTACCCCCTATCGACGTCCTCCGACCGAGGAAGAAATGGAAGATCCCCCATATTGTTGCTACCACAGGTTCGTCCATCATCCAACCAAAGATTGTAACAGTTGAAACAAATATTCGGGGAAAAGGTAGAGACTCGGCGAGCTCCGGATGGAAACGAAGGTGTTCACAGAGACCCCCTACCTATCAGGAACTGCATGATTTCTGGGGATTCTGTTCGCAAGACCGTGCAATCTATGATGGAGCACATATGTGAAATCTTGTACTTCTCCAAGGGACAAACGTCAAGACATATTTGCGGCCCTCAACCACGTTGTGTCAGGTAGACGTCTGCATCCAGCAGCAGTCCAGGAACCCCAGTCTTTCCTGAAGGATACGAGCATTGGAAACTGGGGACTTCTAACTGTCACTCGTTTGAGAAACGTTGAGTTCGACAACGTGTTAATCGATACGGCTTCCGAACTTAACATCATCACTGTCAAGACCTTGAGAGCGGCAAAGATTTCTAAGCAGGAAGCTACTCGTCACCCAACTGCGATTGAAGATTCGGCAGGAGAGCTCAGAGATACATATGGATACATCGATCTTGAAGTCAAATTGGGTGATGCCTCGACGCAAGCAAAGTTCTACATAGTCAAAAATCATCCCAACTACGACATGATCCTAGGGAGCTCTTGGATGCATGATAACAAAGCCATACTGGAAGTCTGTCCTCTACCGGTTTCGACACCTGAAAGAATCTCCAACACGCCTTCTGGATCTCCTGACTGTCTGCTGCCGCACCAGCAACTTGCCAATATGACACAACTTCCCGGAGAAAGCCTGTCGGCATACATTAAAAGGTTCCGATCTCAAGTAAGTCTCATCACGCAACTCTCTTTGCAAACTACCGCTCCTCATTCTGACAAGTCCTGGGGACTGACTCCAATCAACAAACCAACCCCGGCTAAGAGATGTGAATGGGAGGCCACCCCTTTCAAGCGTTTTATCAAGAGCGTGGAAGCTGTTTTGGTCAAAAACGACAAAGCTAAAGTCCAAATATCTGCACGGCCAAACCCATTTGGAATTGGAGACTTGGTGACAAAGATGACTACGTTCAATGTTGGAAGTGTGACGGTGAAGATGACTACTCCACCTGACTCACCCACCGAAAGAGAAGATGAACCATACCTGGTAGCAGATGTTATCTTAGGCGGCTACTGCAAGCTCATCAACGCTGATAAACTGGAGGGCATAACAATTCACTCACGATGGCTCAAACCCCACCGAACTTAAGATGCTGTGATGCCACTTCACAGCATCCCGTACACCTTAAAAAGTTGTGCTATTTTTTCCAGCGTATTTCCTTTTACAATTCCATATCATATTTGTAATTCCTCCAGAAAATGATTACAATACTTGCATTCATAGTTAGGGTTTCAATTTCCAATTTTCAATTTTCAATTGAAGCATTATTTTCATCTGAGAACCTCTTTACTCCTAAAAAACACAAATTCCTGAGTCATCTTAAATCAGTCCACTGGAGCAAGAAGGGAAACCCTAAGCAAACATCTCACGGGAAGAAGGAAACAGAACGTGTGCGGAAAATGATTTGAGCCATTTGCCCAGCAAAGCCAGGAAGATATTGCATCACAGGTCCGTGGATATTCCATTATAGTATAACTTCTTTTACCACTAAGGATTACATGTGAAGGCGCTCCTTGCGCCTGAGAAGGTTCGGTGGCAGCCTTGGCAAAGGATTGTAAAGGAAAACTTTATTCAAATAAAAAAAAAAAAAACCTTGAACTCAGCCGCCACTGAGTACAAGGGAGATGTTCGAGCATGCAGAATACACTTGGAAAGAAAAACAAAATAAAAGAGGTTTTAATTGTCAAGAGAGCCGGCCTCGCCTACACCATTGTTGGTTTCTTCTCCATCACCTGTTGATGCACCTCCCTCCGGATCTCCCTCAACTTCTGCATCGGGCATCCCCGCAGCATTAGCAGCGCACTCCATCCCAACATCATCAGCAGGAGCATCAAAGGGCATAGCAACACCAGGGGCCACGCAAATTGCTTTCGAATGTTCAGGTTCGTCTGTATCAGAATCAAGGATTATCACGCCGTCCTGGATCGGGTAATCACACTTGTCTTCATTCAGTGGTCGTTTATGCTCGACTCTCCGCCTCTTCAACCGCGCTGCAAATCTCTCTGCCCTTGCGCTTACTAGCGTCTGCAACGTTTCCTCGCGCCTCCACCGTTCCTCCATGTCAATTGCAGCTGAAAGTGCACAAATACGTTCTCTGAAAATGCGAAGATGTGAGATAGGCATCCCCTGTATAGCGCGGCCGACTTCGCGAAGTGGGAGATCGATCTTAGCCATTACTTCTTCGTGTGCATGGCTTTTGGGCTTGTCAACTTCAAAACTTCTTTCTGGGGAAGCAACAGAATGATTGTCCACCGCTTCCATGACAAACTACAAAGGAGAGGAGGTTATGCACACGCAAAAGAAAAAAAAAAAAAAAAAGAATCAAGTTGATTGATCAGTTAATCAGAAAATCAGAGCAGTACCTGAGATACCTGGGATATAGAATAAACGACCACGTTGAGATGATTCTTTATAATCTCACAAGTCGACAGAATCCCAGAAGGAAAAGAAGTCTCTACTTACCACCTATGAAGGCTACTAATTCGGGATAGCAATCGACGAGGCTTATCAAATATACCTGAGGAAAGCCGTGTATAACTAAGGAAGTACACCTGAAGGGGCGGTCGAACTCACACATGTACAAGAGGAACCGAAGCGACTCACCGGATCAAGTCCTGCTTCCTTCGCATCCTTAATCAAGACCAACCGGATCAAGTCATGCTTCCTTCGCATCCTTAATCAAGACCAACCAGTTCCAGGAAAACGCCTGACAATGTGAAACTATCCGGTAAATATGTATTCACTCTAGCTTGGTCATTTCTGTATGTCACCATCTCATGCCTACCACACAATAGTGTAACCATTATGTGCTAGGCAGGGGACTTAATGTTGATGGTGGATTTTCGTTTAAGGTTAAATTTGTAAATAACCAGAAAACTCATGCGCTGACATCTTGTAAAAGATAAAGCCATTTATAAAGTGTTGGATACTCCTCACTTAATTCACCAAGAATGGAGCATGTAGCAACAATCCCATTCTCGTGAATACATGAAATTCCTCCAGGTTGGAGCATGTGGCAACAATCCCTTCCCAGAATTTCATATCACCCTTGTATTTCCAAAGTACTCATTATCGGTGTGGCATGAGACTGAGTGTTACCCTTACAGAGTAACACGAACCTCCAAGCACTATAATGAAACCATGTACGAAATACCCGTACATGTGCTGATTCTCGGTGTGTTATACTAGCCCGAGCCCTCTCGGTGTGTTATACTAGCCCGATTGAGCCCCTCTCGGTGTGTTATACTAGCCCGATTGAGCATCCGACACTGACCATATCAGTCCGGATATGATCTGATCGCAGTCATCCAACTCCACAAGCATGATTGGTGGTAGGCCTCGAGAAGTGTTATATTTATGGCCTACTTGTAATACCGCAAGTGCACGGCGTCTATCGGAGACGCGGCAAGTACGGGTCGATCCCACAAGGACTTGTGGTGCTTATGTTGATCAAGGCTTGCTAACTGAATTCAAGTGAGTATGTAACATAAAAGTTTGAGTGTCGATGCGACTGAGATTTAGTCATGACTCTAAACTAAAGAGCAAAACAGATTATGACAAATGGAAAGTGACCAGGGTGATTATTTCCACCACCTGTTCTTATGCTAAGGCTATGCAAGCTAAATTATGATCATGTGCCTTCCTTTGAAGGTCTTAGCTAGATATTCATTAACTAAATTTGTTAACTCCCCCTAGTATGAGTGGTCTTCTTACAGTACCACTCATCACAGGTTTGTAAACTCAATGGCTAACTACTAATCTTAATCATGTAGAACACAACAAAACCATATCAAACAGACATGCTTCACATAAGAATCAGGGGTTTCATCAAACACCCCTGTGAATTAAATTAAAGCATTACAAAGATAATAAAACACAAATTAACTCTAAACGACGCTCTGGCTAGCCCAGGCATGCCCTCAAACATCCAATTACACCTTCTATTTATACATGCATAATCCCCCAAAATATCAAACCCTAAATTTACTTTAAAATAGAAATTAAATTCAATAATCTCTCACCCACGTCTCTGAATCGAGTGATGGCTCTACTCAATCGTCTCTGACTCCATTAATTGATTGCTTACACACCCTAACCCTAACCCTAGTTCCATTTATCTCTTTCATAGCCTCTAGAGTTGTTGAGAGAGGCTAGGCAAGGGATAACTAAAACTAGAGGTGGCGAAGATGGAGCGGCTGTTGCAGGAGTGGTTGTTGCGGCTGTGGCAGGAGATGGTGATGATGGAGGTGGTGAGGGCGGCTCTGTCAGGGAGAGGGAAGGAGGTGGCGGAAGAGCAGAGCTCTGCTCTGTCGGGTGAAGAGGTATGGGGGAGGAGAAGAGAATAGGGTTAGGTTTTGGTGATAGGGGCTTATATAGGTGGTGTGATGTGAAGCGGGTGCATCAGGATTTGATGTGAAGGTCGGAGCGAGCGCGTCGGATGTAGCGGGTAAGATCCGAACGGCCGAGGTAGAGTTGGGACGATTTGGTGTTGCACGGGAGCAGCGAACTTCGATGCGCGTGGAGGCAGCGACCGTAGGATGTAGCCAGGTGTGATCTCAACGGTTCGGGTTGGATGGGCTCGGATCCGGGTCGCGGGTCGGGTCTAGCTCAAGCCCATGTCTAGTAGCTGAGTTGCTACTTGTTAGGTTGCAACTGTTGCGCGCGCGGGCTTTGGCTATCTGCTCCATAGATGCTCGTCTCTAATTCTTCGCTCTTTGGGCTCTCGGTTTCTCCAAGCTTTATTTATTACCTAAAAACACAAAATTAATTAATACAAATATTTATTCTTGAAAACAAAGAAAACACAGAATGCTGGGATAATATCGATTTCTAAGCGCAAAAGATGAGTAAAATGCCAATAAAAAGGTGTATAAATATGCACTATTTGGCACTCATCAAATACCCCCAAACCTGAATTTTACTTGTCCTCAAGTGAAACATAAAATAAGAAATCCTAACTATACCCCCCGTCGCAGTCTCTCTGAATGCATTTAGCGTATGCACTAAGCCTTTAAACCCCTAGGTGTCCCTAGTGGACGAGTTGTAGTCTCGTGAGGGTTTACCAGAGGTGTACCCACAAAACCTTCTCCAACTTCAGAGTGTAAAAGAGTCTCAAGCATCCAAGGAGCTATGAGGACATAGAGTTTCGCATGCTAGTAACGAAGTTAGAACTATCAAAGAACGCATTCTCATCCTTAAGTCTTTGAGCGAGAAGTAACCATACCATATGAAAGAATTGGATTCGATTGTGATCATAAGCCTCGACTTCTGCCTCACTATTAGGGTTTTATGATAATTGCACTCAAAAAGATCGCTTTTTAGTCTCTCATGTGTGCAGCGGGAATAAAGAGAGAAATCCCGCACACGTTGTAGGTAAGAAGGATAACCTTCCGAAATAAAATCTGAGACTCCACGAAACGTGGACAAAAAGAATCTTTTTCCGATGATCTCTAAGAAAGGAAATCAACCATTAGCAAGGGGTGGGAGTACTCACTCACTTCTCACCCGATCGGCAATTAATATCACTCTCTCATAAGAACCATAGAAACGTCTTCAATCTTCGGTCTTCGGTCTTCAAATGTTGATGACGAACTTCTAAACTTCACAAAACTTGACAATTTTTAACTTTTCTACTCAAATTCCTTGTTGTTTGGATTTTTTCTTCTTGAACTCTTCTTTACCATGGTGGTATAACTACGAAAATAAACTACAATATTTTTGGATTTTTTTTTTTTTTTTTTTTTTTTTTTTTTTTATAAGTGAAATAAAAATAACAAAAAACAATGAAACTACTAACTCCATGGGTGAAGGACTATATCACACAATTTCCATAACTTGTATTGTCTTGATTTTACAAATTTTATTAATTCTCATCCTATTTTCTTTTCTTTTCTTTGTTGCACGTAAACCTTGGACTATATCAACTTTTCTTCAAATATTCTGATGTTGCTCCGCTTGCTGACGATGATGTGTTTCTATGGATCTGTTGATTGAGAGAGAGAGTGATGCTAACTGCAAATCGATATTTAGAAGGAGTTTTCATCTTTAGACGTCACCCTCATGATTGACGGAATTAGCACTCAAGAGATCAAAAGTAGTGCTGAAAGTGGTGCGAAGTTGGGTAGCTCACCATTCCTACCCGGAATTGACGTACGGTGACACACACTCTAAAAGCTTTTCTAGAAAGTCACAAAGAGTGAAGGTCGGTACCTCGCTTGATGTAAAATGGGTAGTCTCCACTATGGTTGATCACAATTCTACTACCGAATATCTAAACAACACCTAATTCGCCCTCCGGTATGGTTAAATCCAACTTTAACGCTCTAATCAACTAAGAAACCCGATTGCGTTCTCCAGTACTTCCAAGTTCTGTTATTTCGGTCAGACTCTCTATGCAAACATAGCTAGAAGCATGCTAGTGACTCTAAAATCTCTAAAAGTTGGAGGTTTTTACAAAAAGAGTTTTTGAATTTTTTTTTTTTTTTTTTTTTTTTTGTGAAAATAAAAGGTAAAATAAAAGACTAAAAACTCTAAATGCAAATGCACCCCAAACCTAAATCAAACATTGTCCTCAATGTGTCGACAGATAGAAAAAAATTTAAACAGTCACATACCGAGAGAACTATGCGATAAGAGAAAAGGGAAGAGATTACCGGATGTCGGCGGGAGCAAGGTTGAGCTTCTTTAGTCAAGGCTAGAATCCAACATTCTCAACGGAGATCATATCGGATTAGCATAATATATGCGCATGAAGACTCAACCGATTCAAGAAAAGAAAATTTAACAAGTCCTACTGGATATATACAATGAAAATTCACCATACACTAACAATCTAAAGAGTTGAGGATCAACCCAATAGAAAATATATACAAACATCAGCAGCCTTACACAGATATAATATGAGAGTGCAAGTAAGACTGTGTATGTGAATGAGTTTCCCCCAAACCTAAACTTGTGAACGGGTGTGTTTGGGAGCACAAAATCTTGCAATTTTAAAGGTACGTCATGCAAAAGGTCTAACTCAAAATGAGTTTTGCTAAGAACAGAGCATATACACATTCCAACCGTGGCCCCTTAAGAGTGTTATACTTTGATGCAAAATAGTCCAAGAGGACTTGGGAAGCACAAAGCTCTAGGCCTAAGTTAGGCATTTTTAGAAAAGTTGGTTTTGCAATTTTGTGACAAACTACACCTAGGTTGGGTGAAGGAGTTTCAATTTGTGACTCAAGAGAGAGGTTAGGTACATCCAAGTTATTTTCATGTATAAAATCATTTGCACCATCACACACTTTCCTAAAGTCAGAAAAGGGTAAATCATGCTCACCAGCATAGAACAATTCATCAATCACCATGTCATACTCATCAGAGGAGGCAACATGTTGTGACATGGGCAGGGAATCAGACACAACAATAATATCATGATCCAAAAGAACATTAGTGTCAATAGAAGATTCATCTTTTCCTAAGTCACAAACAAGTTGTGTAGCATGCTCACATTCACTGAAGAATTTCACAAACCCAAGCTCAGAATCAATATCACATATATGAATGTTAGAAGAAGTGTCATTCATAGGGTTCACATAAGAGACGCCTAACGTCTCTGAACTCAAAGATTCTATCATATTATCTGCATACACATGCTCTTCTAACATATCATATTCATCATCATCATCATCATAACAAAAATGCATTTCCCTATTAGCATTTCTAGTATACTCATTTACCTCTAGATTAGGTTCATATTCAATGTTAGTTGCATGAGTAGGAATAGAAACACTATTTTCAAGATTTACTTTATTAGGGACAATAATCATCCTATCATGAACTGCCTTCCATTCTTTTTCTAAATGAATAAGGTTCATCTTTAAGAACATGTGACATTGTTCAATGGAGGGAGAGTCTTCAAGAGTGGGTATGCATGTTTCATATGAATAATCATTAAATGGTTGTGCACATGGTTCACTAGAGAAGGGATGATCATGCATGTTGCTATATGGATGGTCATGTATTGCATTCAGTTCAAGCCTAGCATTTTGTTCCATGAGCGTTTCCATTAGTGATTGTAAACAAGGAGTCGGGGGAGTATAAAATTGTTCAACTCCCCACTGTGGTGATTGATACATGTGCTCATGATGGTTAGGGTATGAGTACTCAAGGTCAGGGCCCTGAGAAGGCTCATAATATGCCCGAAAATCATTATGGTCTATGGGGGTTTCATATGGTGAAGCGTACCCGTAAGCGAGTTCTCTAATGGATCTGTTTCCATCCCCAGATGCAGACCAAAATCATGACATGATTTATCAACTCAAATTGAACTCAAAGCCCAGTTGAAGTGGACTAAGTTTGGTTTTGGTGGGATTGGTTTGGTTTATTGGGTTTCATTTGGTTTTGTTGGGATTTGGTTTGTTTGGGCTTTGGTTTGGTTTTTGTGGGTTTCTTTGGTTTATTGGGATTAGTTGGGTTATGTGCAACCCAGCTATGTGAGCAAACCCAGATAGATACAACCCACAAAAGAAAATGACACTTTATTCTAAGTGTAAGCCCAAAAGGTTGCTTTTTGAATTTGCTAAGCCCAAATTGAATAAGTGTATTTCAGCCCAGATGATGTGGGCTCAGTGTGTGCAGACAGCCCAGCAGTGTGAAACTGCACAGCCTAGGTTGCTGAGGGCTTAGTTTGGTTGCAGCCCAGGTTGGGTTCAGTTAGCCCAGCTGGTGTGGGCTGACGGGTTCGGTCTAGTAGCTGCACGGCCCAAATTATGTTGAAAAATGAAAACCGATTCAACTCGGTAAATCGCTGAGTTAGGTGACTCAGCTATTCAGGGAGTCAACTCAACTCGGCCGGTTCAACTCGGTGAACAGTAACCAGCTCACTCACTCGCCTCTCCGCTCGTACTTTTACTCAGCTGAGTCAAAGTTTTCTATTCAGCCCTCACTCAGCTCACTCAGAGTCAACAAGTGTAGTTGATATCAAGCAAAATTTTGAGAATTTCAGCTCACAACTGAGAGCTTCAGTTGCTCAAATCTGGCAGGGCTAAGTCCAGCCAAATCTCACCAAATTCTCACAAATCAATCACAAAACACCCACAAAACTCTCAGCTGATTATCAAATTTTTCACTCAGCAAACTCTCAAACTGATCTCACTCAAAGTTTTAGCAATCTCAGCTCAAATGCTGTGATTTTCAGGTTTTCAATTGGGTTCCAAACAAATGTGCAGTGCACAACTCAGAGCATGCACAGGGAAAGCTCAGATAAGGTTTAGCACAAGGTCAACAAGCAAGCATACATATTATTCATTCATTCATGCAAGGTCTAGCATGCTTGGTAACTGGCTCAACAGTCAACCAGGGTATCACACAGATTTGCGGCTAAACAAAGACAGAAGGCACACAGATTGCGCTTCGGGGTCGGCTAGGTTATGCACTTCCTCACGAATGCTGGGCTCAATTGCTCAATGGTTCACACTTGGCTCAAACTTGCAGCTTGGGGGCTAGCAAGTGAGCGGTCCGGCTTTTAACACAATGGTCAAACAACACAGGTACAGGGCAATCATTCAAGTGCTCCACGTACTCACAAAATACAATATTTGGTGAGCTTACCTTATCCACATGGCAATGAGTAGCACAGCCTCACAGCATAGCAAGTACCTCAAGTCTGCAGCACTGTGGTCTGCCTTGGGTTTGCTCCACAGTTCACAGGTACCTGCTAGCTCAAAATGAGAGTTTAGTTTCAAAAATGTGGATGTTACAGCAGAAGATCAAGATGGATACCAACCCAAGCCTGAGAATCAATTGGACTGACACAGGGATCAAGAGTTACAAGGCACTAAGATACAGGGCTGCTTAGTCTCCTTGTAAACTGATGACAAAGCTCAGCTGAGCTAATAGAAAGAAGCACTACAATGCAAGATCATACTAAGTTATGCTAATTTATGCTAACAATGCAAGACTACAATGCAAGATTACACAGATAGACAATTAATAGCTGAAAGGAAATAAAGTATGAAATGCAGGGTGAACAGCTAAGATGCAATGCAAAGAAAAGAAAACTAAATGCAATGGTAAAACAAGCTAAGTTACACTAATTAAAGAGCTAAAAGAAATAACACAAGGTGAATATGTACAAGGTGGAAGGAAACTCAGTAAAGAACTAGCCAAAAATCAGCAAGGCACGCGCCAAGTCCCCGGCAGCGGCGCCAAAAACTTGGTAGGCCTCGAGAAGTGTTATATTTATGGCATACTTGTAATACCGCAAGTGCACGGCGTCTATCGGAGACGCGGCAAGTACGGGTCGATCCCACAAGGACTTGTGGTGCTTATGTTGATCAAGGCTTGCTAACTGAATTCAAGTGAGTATGTAACATAAAAGTTTGAGTGTCGATGCGGCGAGATTTAGCCGTGACTCTAAACTAAAGAGCAAAACAAATTATGACAAATTGGAAAGTGACCAGGGTGATTATTTCCACCACCTGTTCTTATGCTAAGGCTATGCAAGCTAAATTATGATCATGTGCCTTCCTTTGAAGGTCTTAGCTAGATATTCATTAACTAAATTTGTTAACCCCCCCCTAGTATGAGTGGTCTTCTTACGGTACCACTCATCACAGTTTGTAAACTCAATGGCTAACTACTAATCTTAATCATGTAGAACACAACAAAACCATATCAAATGACATGCTTCACATAAGAATCGGGGTTTCATCAAACACCCCCGTGAATTAAATTAAAGCATTACAAAGATAATAAAACACAAATTAACTCTAAACGACGCTCTCGCTAGCCTGCATGCCCTCAAACATCCAATTACACCTTCTATTTATACATGCATAATCCCCAAAATATCAAACCCTAAATTTACTTTAAAATAGAAATTAAATTCAATAATCTCTCACCCACGTCTCCGAATCGAGTGATGGCTCTACTCAATCGTCTCGACTCCATTAATTGATTTCTTACACAGAACCCCCTAACCCTAGTTCCATTTATCTCTTTCATAGCCTCTAGAGTTGTTGAGAGAGGCTAGGCAAGGGATAACTAAAACTAGAGGTGGCGAAGATGGAGCGGCTGTTGCGGGAGTGGTTGTTGTGGGCTGTGGCGGGAGATGGTGATGATGGAGGTGGTGAGGCGGCTCTGTCGGGGAGAGGGAAGGAGGTGGCGGAAGAGCGAGCTCGCTCGTCGGGTGAAGAGGTATGGGGGAGGAGAAGAGAATAGGGTTAGGTTTTGGTGATAGGGGCTTATATAGGTGGTGTGATGTGAAGCGGGTGCATCGGGATTTGATGTGAAGGTCGGAGCGGCGTCGGATGTAGCGCAGGTAAGATCTGAACGGCTGAGGTAGAGTTGGGACGATTTGGTGTTGCACGGGAGCAGCGAACTTCGATGCGCGTGGAGGCAGCGACCGTAGGATGTAGCCAGGTGTGATCTCAACGGTTCGGGTTGGATGGGCTCGGATCCGGGTCGCGGGTCGGGTCTAGCTCAAGCCCATGTCTAGTAGATGAGTTGCTACTTGTTAGGTTGCAACTGTTGCGCGCGCGGGCTTTGGCTATCTGCTCCATAGATGCTCGTCTCTAATTCTTCGCTCTTTTGGGCTCCTCAGTTTCTCCAAGCTTTATTTATTACCTAAAAACACAAAATTAATTAATACAAATATTTATTCTTGAAAACAAAGAAAACACAGAATCTGGGATAATATCTGATTTCTAAGCGCAAAAGATGAGTAAAATGCCAATAAAAAGGTGTATAAATATGCACTATTTGGCACTCATCAATTGGATGACCCCAGATCAATTCCATCACCCCCAAGCAGGTATGGAATACACACAGCCGACCCCGCATGGTCGACCATTGGCCTTCGCTTGCCAAGAAATCGTCCATACCAAGCATTATGGACGGAAAAACCCTAAATTAGGGTTTGCGGCATATTACATGTGCTTGCAAAACGGTCTCAACCATCCATCTTCGCAGGTATAGAAGGAGGGTGTAGATGTAGACTCAAAGGGCCCGGAGCATGTCGACACAATCACCATGTGACCGCCTACACACTTGACCAATCGGTCAAAGCCAACCATGATTGGTTACAACAAATTCGTCCGCCTAAAAGAGCATGGTCGCACGGCTTTGAAAGCCAAAATTAGGGTTCAAGCCATCACGCGCGTCCATCTTCTCCGGCACGAATGGAGGGTCACAGATTAGATTAAGCAGTCCTAAGTTATACCATCATGACCACCGTGGGCCCATCTACCTCCTCATGTGGTCGGCCAAGGCATATCATGCCTGGTTAACCCCAAAACGCCCGTCAAACTTGTGTGGTTACACCTCCCAGATTGCAAACTAATCTTGACCACTCAACTTCACCGGACGAATTGAGTGGCTTAGATCACGTTTTCATGGGACGGTGAGACATGGGCGTGAACACCACCTACCACCTACACGCTAGAGTGACCGACCAAGACCGACCAAGGACGGTTGTCTTGGAACGTGTGCGGGAATATCACGCGGTTACCAATTCCTTTGCGGTAAGAGATTTCTACCGCAAACCGATCTCAACCACTCCTCTTTGCCGGTCAAATTGAGTGGCCCCAGATCGCGCTTTCATGAGGGAACGGAATACGGCGCCTACACCATCATGCCGTCAACACGCATGTATGGTCGGTCCTCTCAAAATCCTTCCCATGCTTGGTTTTGACCAAGGCTGAAGAGTGATGCTTGCACACCTCTTCAAAAACCCTAGTATTCATTAACGGTCCACGGATGAGTGTCTCAAACATCATCTCATCCATTAAACTTCACCAACTTGGTTATATAACCCTGGTCGGGGAGTTATTTGGTTAGTGAGGAGTCATTACCCATCACTTTACCACACCACAATGCGGTACTGCATAAAATACACACGATACTTCACAAGTATCGACTTTCTGAATAACGCAGTTATTCAATTCAGCATTACATGCTATCTTTCGTGGATCCACGATCCATATTCCAGACATCAATCATGTCACAAACTGGGGGATACATACTGGGGTATTGGTCTGGCGGTTTACAGCGTGCAGCGTGCAACGCGCCATCACAAGAACGTGTTAGGAAGTCATGGGCGGTTAGAGATGAACAGGAGAAGTGGGCAAGACTGGTCATGTATCACCGACACACAACTCCACTACTCCATCATTCCACTACCTCCACTTCCCACGAGAGACGTGAATGAGGCTCAAATGACTTGTATAAATAGGTTCTCCGCCCTATTTCCAAACACAAGTTCAAACAAGACAGAAAATCAACACCCAGAGCCTCCTTACATTAACCGTAAGCCTGCTTACTTTTCTGTCACAAGTCATAAGCAAGCCAACACCTTCACAATCTCAACACCTTCTTCGCTTCCCTCCCTAAGATCAACCCCATCTCCTTCACTTTGTGACCGAAACAAGTCTGGAACGGCCATTTCTTGGTTTAGGCCGGACTTGCACAGATTGATCTCTCGAATCTACAAGCACTCACCGCGCAGTGCATTTGTTTAAAGGTTTAAATTCATTCCTCATCCACACCCCAAATTACCAAATTCTGCAGGAGTAGTTTTCACCCATAAACAGTACAAACATCGCCCTCTCTTAACCTCCAATTGTTGGGGGTTAAGAAAATTTTATTTCCCTTGATCAATGGCAAAATTCTCCCCAAAGTGTGGATTATTGCTACTGAAGTGATTGGCAACCTTCCCTTGCTGTTTACAACAATCATAATCAAGACGCCCCCAAGTGAGGCTGTTGTGATTGGAAGTTTGGCGGGCAACAGTTGAGCATGAACCATTGTTGTATGCAGTAACTGGGCTGAAGGCCGAACTGGTCTGCAATGAAAGCGTGATATTGGAGCGTAGTAGTTGCTTGAAACTGAAGTGCAATGGATGCAAGCGAGAGATGGACAGAACATCTACTGGTGAAACTGGATTGCATATGCAGAAATAATTGTTGAAAGTGAGTTGTAGTTGTTACCGCGAGACGGGGCTGTAGCAGTTGAATCGAAATTGGGCTGCAGCGGTTAATGCGAAACTGAACTGTAGTAGTCATGTAGAACTAGACTGGTAACAGTCGTTGGAAAAGATGAGCTATCGTTAAAGTCACTGAGATGGAATCTGTATCGGCTGTTATTGTAAGCGAAACTTGAATTTGCAGACTGATAGTGATTTTCGACCGAACTGGGTAGCGGTAGTTGTTGGCACTAAACTGTTGTCAACTACAGGCTGAGATGCGGCAATTGTGAACAAAAATGCGACAGTCATTGGTGAGATCCTTCAATAGTGGGGATGGTAATAGACTTTTGGTGTCGCTAGAGCTCCAGCGGTTTGGGATGTGCTACTGGATCTGACATCGATCTTTATATGTCGTCAGGATAACAACGATGACTAAAACCGAAATGCACAATTGCAGCGGGACTAGAACGCAATGAGCGCAGTAAACTGGATTACGACTGTCATATAAAACTACTCTGCAGTAGTAATGAGCAAAATTGGATTGCAACGACTTGGCAAAGGCTGACTCTGCGATGAACGCGATCGGCTGAACTGCAGAAAATACGAATGAAGTTGCACTGCGACAGCTGCGATTAGCTGGATTGTAGGAGCGACGAGAAAAGATGCACTGCAGTAGCTGTGACCAGCTAGACTGCAATAGCTTCGATCAGCTAAATTATAAGTCTTGCGAGTAAAACTGGACTGCATCAGTCGCGTCCAACTGAGTGCAGCAGTTGCTAGCAAAACTGGACTGCATCAGTTGCGTCCAACTGAGTGCAGCAGTTGCGAGCAAAATTGGACTGCATCAGTTGCGAGCAACGAGTCTGGCGATTGAAAAAAGCGGACTCCATCGATTCGTCATCGATTTCTTAGGAACTGGACTACAACAATTCGATCAATCGATCAGGTATGCTGATTATTAATCTTCCTGTGGCGATCAAAATATTAGGGTATAGTGCAGCAGTTGCTAGCAAAACTAGAAGCTGCATCGATTGCGTCCAATCGAGTGCGGCGATTGCGTCCAAAATCGATGCATCGATTCGTCCAACTAAGTGTATCGATTGCGAGCAAAAGCGATCGCATCGATTACGTCCAACTGAGTGCAGCAGTTGCGAGCAAAACTGGACTGCATCAGTTGCGAGCAAAACTAGACTGCATCAGTTGCGTCCAACTGAGTGCAATGTGATTAGGAAGGCTGGACTACAAACGATTCGATCAACCGGATTATGCGATTATTAATCTTTCTGTGGCGATCAAAATATTAGGGTATATGTTTGCTTCCTCTTAATCATGTAACTTGTTGGAGGATTAAGAAGTTCGGGTTACCCTTTGTTTTGATTTTCAGCGGCTGAATTTCGCATCGCATTTAGGCTCTACGTAACTCGCCCCCAAGCGTGTGGAGTGTGACGTAGCTCGCCCCAAAAGTGTTACTTTAGACCATGAGGTGTTACATATCTTGCTCCCAAGTGATGGTCATCCACGTTGAAGTGATATGCAACTCGCCCTCAGAAGATAGTGACCGCCATGCTGCTCAATGCTCGCACAAGGGTGCACAGCCTTGCTGCATCTTGCTTACGCATGAGATGAAGTTGAGGGTTTCTGTTATCTGGAATCCGTGCAGGGGGCCAATCCCACTATTCCAGATGCGCGCAGAATAGAAATGTGTGCATCTTCACATGCTTTGCATGTGAAAATGCTCGCCACATTGTAGATGTCTCATTGAACAGAAGTATGCATGATCTGATAAAAAGATTCGAAAATATTTAAATTGTATAAGCACCGTATTAAAAGTGTTACGATGTCATGCTGAAGAAGACGGTTCGAGCATCTCGGCTCTATAACAGTTGCTATGTCAGTTGAATCAAAACTGGACTGTAGATAGTTGTCGTGGAACTGGATATAAACAGTTGTGATCAGCTAGACTATAAATGTTGTGAGGAAAGCTGGGCTACAGCAATTGCGATCAAGCTGCTGCTGCTGCGGTTTTTTTGCCCGAAACTGACTACAACAGATTCGATCAAGCTGGATCATAGCATTCCTTTGATGATTGAATGCGGCCGTTTTCGATGTTGCCATTTTAGATTCTAAAAATTAAATTTTCTCCAAGAATTGAAATTCACCCCTCATGATGTTGGAAATTAACACGCAATCGCAACGAGCCAAAAATCACCCAATTCGGACGAGCGATGAAGAAGATATCAAGGAAGCAAAATTGAAGACCAAGCCCAAGAAGAATAAAGTGCTCAAGCCCACAGGGGGCATATAAATCCGCAAGGCCAACTGAATGGGGCGGAAATATCCCGAGCTTATGGCTTGACTAGCTTGCAACTCGGCTAACTCGGCTTAGCGCAGCTTGGCTCGGCTCGGGTGGAAACATCCACGATAGAAATGAAGTGGGGCGTAAATATCCTAAACGATGAATAGTGAGCTGGCCGTCGGACGCCGCCGCTAGACGTTGCCGCCGGGCATGGCCGCCGGTAAACTGCTGTTGTGTCGCTGCCAGAGAAGACGACTGTCGCCGGAGAAGATCATCAATGCTGAAGATGGTGACCGACTGATGATGACGTCATGATGACGCCAGCCGCGGAATATTCTGACGGCGTTATAACAGAAACGAAATATCCTGGGCATATGCTGACGGCGTCGTGGTTTGCTGACGTCACTGTACAGTTGTCTGTTGATTGTACCTTTGTGCTGTTGTGGCATATTACGATTTGCCCACTCTTCTGACGTGGCATCTTGGTTGCCGACATGGTGCGTCCATGCGGCACTTATTGTTGATGTGTCATACTGAGGTGGCATGCTGACGTGGCACACTGATATGTAACATTTTGCTGACGTGGCACACTGATGACGTGGCACTCTTTTTTTAGTAAGCATTGCTGACATGGCTATGCTGAGGTGTCACACTGATGACGTGGCACTTTCTAGTTGGTGTACGTTGCTGACGTGTCGTGCTGATGTGGCAGCTATGGTTGAAGCAGGTGAACGACACCTAAACGTGGGTGACAGGAGTTGGATGTGGGTTCCGTAACCTCTAACGAGGGTGATAGAAATTTAAAGTGGGTGACGAGTTTTGTTGTGGGTGAACGTCACCTTCGCCGCCGGGGTTGGCCGCGGGGTAGGCGGCTCTGTTGCCATTGCTTTTTTTTTTTTTTTTTTAAAAAAAAAACCTTTCGCCACGGTTCTTCTGAATTGTTGCCATTGCTTTTGAACTTTTGTAACAGTCCCTCTGAATTGTTGTCTTTCCATCTGCCCGTTTGCAACAGTTTTCTGTGAACTGTTGTCGTTTCTTTAGAACTTCTCTGCTACAGTTTTCTGTAACGGTTATTCGGGATGCTTTTGTTGACCTTTTCAGGAGCCTTTCGTGATGCTTTTCTGGAGATTCTCTCTAGGGTTTGCAAGCGCCTAAAGATGTAGGCAGCTAGACAAACCTGCGAACATGATATAGTGATTTTGACATACTACAAACTCGAATATGTGGACGTTGCGTTATCTGGGAAGCAAACTCTTCAAACTTTTGATTTGAACATGTTGCGGATCGAACATCTAGCTAACAGTTTTAACGATCTTTGTGGTGATACAGTTCTGATGGCTTCTAAAGGTGATAATTTCAGCAGAACTCAAACTACGAAACTGGATTGCATTAGTTGTGATCAACTGGACTGCAGTTATTGCGATTAACTGGGTTGCAGCAGCTACGATCAGCTGGACTGCAACGATTATGATCAAAACTGGACTGCAGCAGTTACGATCAACTGGACTGCAGCAGTTACGATCAACTGGACTGCAGCAGTAATTGTTGAAGGCGTCCAAACTTCCTATCTCTCGAACACGATTATGAAGCTTTATGTACCACTTTTCTCAACGACGATTCTTTTTCTCGTAATTCCCTTAGTCGGCGCCAATGTTTGTACCCAAATATTTCCAGGCACTAAACACGATGATTTTGATGATGGTGATCAGAACTAGGGTTATACACAAAACAAGCTTAAAGATGATAGACACGGATTTAACGTGGTTCGACATGGTTTGCCTACATCCACGGACGAATCCCCGTAGGGAGAGATATTTTATTCATGAATGTGTTACAATCGCTTTATGATGTATATTTTTTCTCATCCCCTAGCCCCCCCTTCTAAGGGTTATAATTCCCCTTATTTATACAGTTGCGAATTAGGTTCTTCCTCTAATTTCATGGAAGGCATAAATTGTATTAAGTTTCCCTGCATGCCTCCTGGCATTAATCTTCCATGCATGCCTCCTGGCATTAACCTTCCCTGCATGGCTCCTGGCATTAATCTTCCCTGCATGCCTCCTTTCTGCTGTTGACTGTAACTGTCAAGCTTTGAATGGTATGACCAGCTGTGCATCGCCTTGGTAGTTGACATGGTGGAAACTGGATGGAGGGGTGGGCTGGCAAAGACAACCTGTCAGCATGGATAGAGACTGGCTGGCAGTGCGGCAGAGTACTTATCTAGAAACTGGTTAGAAGCGCGACTGGCAACTTGGCTTCGACTGTTGACCATTGACCGGGCATTGACCTTGACCATTGACCGGGCGTTGACTTCATGGAGCACTGGACTTGCTGGCAGACACTTCAGTAGGTAGGATGGTGGCAGCTGAATAGTAGCCCAAAACAATATTCTGGCCCAATATGTGGTATTTTTACTCATGGTACAAACACCTTTCAAAAAGCATTGAATTACATTATTTCCCTATTCATTCAAAATAGGTAAAGCTTATACTTTATCGCATCTACCGTTACCCCTGTAAATTTAATTTCTGGCATTTTCAATGGATCATGATTGTCAATATTCTGGTCCAATTAACTCATTTCACTCACAAGCACTGAGCCTTCCTTATTTTCAACATAAAATGTAACACCTAAGTTTTTGGGTAATCGACAACAAGAATCTTTCTTATGTTTTTATATCTATCTTCTAATGCATCTCATATTGCATTAAATGTATGTCAAGATACTAACTCACAAGTTCGGCAACATAACGAATACAAAAATATGGTGCAACATTTTGTTTTATTGCATTAAAGAAAAGTTACAAAACTTGCCCAAAACATGACTACATAGGCCACCCACTTTAAAAGTGATGTATAACTCTCTCTAATTTGAGACTTATTCTCTCAAAGCCGAACCCACTAATTTACAATGTCTCTTACATTATTTATATAATAGCTAGTTACATGATCGAAACTGTGCATAATTGTATGCACAATCCTTGGACAACCATTTGTCCAAGGAACCTTTTCCGTAACCAATTAAAGTACTGTATAATTGACCAGTCTTATCCAGTTCTCTTCGGGAAATCCACTCATATCCCAAGTGTTTAAGAAACTTCTCTTGCAGTTATAAAGTGCTTTCCACTGTTTCAACTCGTCGCATAATCCATCCACATGCATAAAGCTTTCAAATGTGATCCTTTTCTCTCTCTTCCTTTCCTCTCTTCACTTTGTAACCGTTTTTTGTTTTCAATTCCTGATCTCCAAATCTTCCCTAAATATTTTCATTGTGATCCAAATCTGTTGGATTTGTCTGAATTTTTCAGATCTTCTTCACAGATTGGTTGCAAGTAGTATCTGTATATATTATTAGTATTAAATAAAACATCCCTGATTCAATCGATATTTAGGGTTTTCTATTAACCTGTTTCTATTTTATTTTATACATAATTTCTTCTCTAATGGCTTATATATGCTTGTTAGATGTTTGTAAAGCAGTTTCTCATAGCCTTGAAGGTGTTTCAATCGATTGGTATAATCTTTTCATGTATATCAATAGGGGCGATTTATCCTGGCAGAAAGTGATTCTCCATTTTGTGAAGATCAACGGCTACCCAAAGCAATCGTAATGATGTTGTGTGCGTATTACTCCCTTTTGGGACAATTCTATCTTAATGAAGAAAATAGTGAAGAAGACAGTTTCTTCAAATCCTCCAAATGGTTGAATCTTAATTCAATGGTCATCCATCAAAAATCATCAGTTTTCTCTTTGAAATCCATGTTATTAATATATATGTTGGTGTATTACAATGTACAATACATTTGTATTTTATCATGCATTTCACTTTTGATGTATCTGGGATTGATTTTATCTTATAATGAAATAGAGGGTTACCTCTTTCCTTAAATGTGCATAACCACCACTTTGGAATCTTTTCTTGCATTAACTTCTATTATTGACGTCTTAGCTATCTGAGAGCGAAATATATTCTTTTACAATCCATTCACAAGGATATCATGATTAAAAACATTTGAGAGAAAATGCTTCACAAATTTTGGAATTTCTTTTGGAGACTCTAGGGTTTCATATAAACCCCATAATTTCGATGGATTTCTCATATGTTTTTCGTGATGTGATATTGTTGTTAACATAATATTCAAGGTTATTCTAACATATGTACATTAGGCATAGGGGTGTACAGAACGCCCGAAGGCCTATGGCCTGACATGTACCGCCTGGGTTTGAAGGAGTTTATGGGCGCCCGTCATGGGTTTGTACGGTTATTTTTGGTGGGACGACGCAGACTTTCATTCAAATTTTTGACCACCGGCTACCCGATAACCTGTTTAAGTTTGGTTATACTTTTTGCAATCACAATATTATGTTTTTATGTATATTTTTTTTATTACTTATAAGATATAAATAATATGGTTAACTAACTGGTAGTAGAAGGTGAAGATAATTATTTAGATTTTTCATGTATTAATATTAATGATCAGTGAAAACATCTAAAGTCTGTGGCCTGGCCGAAGATTTTGATGGGATGGGCGGGTAATGGGCACAAAATTATTAGCATTACCCAGCCTGCCCGTACCCGATAAACTTTACGGGCACCTTAGGATCAAGCCTGGCCTTCCCGTCCTGATAGAATAAATGAGCCGGGGAACCTGGCTTGGCCCGTTGTATACCCCTAATTAGGCACATATATTAAATTTGATCTTAGTTTCCTTTTATGTTGTTATGAATTGTATATATAAAGCATTGTATTATTCCCTCTTAATCAAAAAGATATTATGTACATCCGTTGTCTTCATTGATTACATGGTACAAGAGGAAAACAGTGATACTCCTTATCTCTATATGCTCCTCTCCTTCTTTAGTCTTTGTTTTATATTTGAGTGAGAAGAAAACAAAGCAAAAACATATCTGTTTGTTTCAACTGTCTCTTACAGAACCTACTGATCTTTAAAGGGTTGCTTCATTTGTAAAATACCGCGAAGAACATCATCTTGTTCAGTTCTTAAAGGATCTTCATGATGATTTTGAATCTTTAAGAGGCCAGATTTTGCACCGTAATCCACTACCTTCTGTTGATTCCAGTGTTAATTAGTTACTAGCTAAAGAAATACGTCTGAAATATCAAACTAGCAAAGGAATTTTTCCTCTACTGACAGAAAGTATTCTGGAGGTACCTTCAAAGCCTAAGTATGTTTACCAGGGTCGACCACCAAAAACCGCTATTGATGAGTGTAATTTCAGTAAAAAAAAGGGACACTGGAAATCTCAAAGTCCACAAATTTAAAAAAGCAACAAGAAAGATATGTATACAAGCAATCCCATATTGCTGCAGTTGCTACTTCTAGAATTGAGAACCAATCTTCATAATCCCTCATTGATCAGTTGCAGAAGATTTTGGAATCACAACAAGTGAAGCAAATGAATTCTTCTTTTGCAGGTTTGTCTACATCTAATGTATTAGGTATCACCTCTTCCATTTGGTTTTTTAGTTCAGGTGCTTCACATCATATGACTAAGGATATCTCGCGTTTTTCGTCGTTATTCTTTGTTCCAAACTGTCCACACTGCTGATGGTACTACTTTACCTATAGATGGTTGTGGAGTTGTCACAACTTCTCAATAATCTATTTTCGATGTATATTTCATTCCTAAATTAACCTTGAACTTAATTTCGGTTAGTCAACTATGTGATTCAGGTTATAATCTTCTTTTCCCTTACTTGTTATGTTGTTCAGGATCCGCGGTCGAAGAGGGTGATTGGGATACGCTGTAGGAAAGGAGTATTATATGATTCAATACAACTCTGGATTCCTGATGTTGCGGCTTTCGCGGTTGATTTATCACCTTTTCATCTTACTGAAAAATCTAGTAATTTTTATTTATTGCATTCTCGTTTAGGTCATGTTTCCGCTTCTCTAAAACAGGTCTTTAACAAATCATCAACCAATAAACAAACTTTCTTTGAAAATTATGATGAAATCCAATGCTTCAGATGTCACGATTTTGGACATATGGTTGGAAATTATCCCATCAAAAGAGCCTACAAAGGACACAGAGCATATCACACTACTCTTGATGATATACCGGAGGATAAAACCTATGATGTAACATCATAATATGATTAATTCTTTGTCGAAGATAGCAGTGGTCATATGGAGGAGTTCGACATTTAACTCTTAGACGATATAGTTAAAATTGGAGTAATCAGCAAAGAAAACATCAAATTGAACAGGGAATGTGACAATTTAAGGAGATCACTGTATAATAATATCAATAGTTAAAGAATATATGAGATAAACTTTCTGACACAATTTTTCTAAAGATAGAGAGATTGACATCTTAAAAGGTGACTTGCAACATCTCTCAGGGAGTCCTAGCAAAGTTTTGGCTATGTTATTCGGACAAAATATTTTGGGAATATGTGTGGTATTGGGTACAACGAAAACATTTGTACTAGAAACAATACATTTATCCTTGCAAAGTCTTCTTTGCCAGAAAGCATTAAAGACGAAGATGGAACGAGAGCTATTGCATAATATCAAAGGATTCATATCTCAAGTTGTGTTCCTTTTGTAGAAGAAACACTCACAATTTCAATTCATGTTGGCATTCTAAATGGAATAAAAATTTCATAAAGAAAATCCAAAAGAACATGAGGAGAATGGATCCATATCTTGATGAATTTACCAGATTAGGAAAATGGATTGTTGAATCCCATAAGTTCAGAGAAAAAAAAACAAAACAAGTTGAGGACACAAGCTTCTGTGTTCATTGATCATCCTCAAAATGTTTACAACACCTCTGGTAAGACTATATCTCACCCAAACACTACCTGATTGTGTTGGATAAATGCATCCTCACTGGTTCCCCAGTTTTTCATAGTGAGGAGGCATAAAAATAAGCAATTGTTCAGAAATTTGTTCATTATTAAGGTGATATTTCGTAACCGATTTCTATATGGTTTGTCATTTTTTTAGTGCAATATCTTTCACATCTTTTTTAACAAATAAAAATCTTTTTCGATAGATTTACATATTTTGTTTCCGTAAACAAGATATGTTGCTCCTTATCTCTCTCAATTTTTCGATATTATATTTACATCTTGTCTCAAGAATGCATACTTGATATTGAAAGAAGAATCCCATGAAAGATGTTTTGTCATCTTCTGATGAATCAACACTATTTTCATGCATAGACTATGAATCATTCACGAACGATCGATACAAAGGATATTCAAAAACTTGGTGTTCGACGAAACTCTTTAAGGGAACATATTTTGTCTGTCAAATAGAGTATAAAATACTATAAACTTATGTTTAAGGATGCAGGGGAGATTCATGACGATCTTCAAACTCAACTTGTTGAGTTAGACAATCTTTCCACCGAAAAGGAATTTATGTGGAGGGGTTTGAATCTTGAGTTCGATCAAGATAGTGATGTCATAAACACTCCCTTTAGGACTCATGAAAATCTAGTTTGATAAGGTTAGACTAATTATTGATTGATTTCTATGTTTATGTAAAGTCTATCTAAGACTATCAATGAATATCCCAGTGGATAAGTTCAAGCTAATACTAGTTGTATACCAAGAGAGATTTTAGTACATGAGTTGGAATTTTAACAAAACCGAAAATAACCACTTATTGCATATCTTTAGTATTTTCATATTTGGTAATTTCTTGTTGTCTAAATTGCCTTGGTCATTATAAATAGTGAAGCTTGTAATTCTTACAAAATTATCCCTTGGACATACTGAACTAATGATTTGTGTGGGAATTGCCCACTAGAGTATTCTTGTAGTACTAGTTCGAGAGGAGAGTATCCTAATTAGGTGAAATCTCTTACGTACGCTTCATTTAAATACTTCTCTGGGATCAAGAAGCATCTACTAGTACTGTCGTAGGAAAGGTATTTAGTTTTCGATTACTGATTTGATTAACTAACGGTATAGTTGAACATTGACATTACCTAGTTTATTTATATTGTGATCCTTCTCTTCTGATATAAGGTCACTCGAACTAGTTCTAGGGTCGATAATTTAAGATCTGCTTTATTGAATCTATCTCAGTAGATATGACTTTTGATCATCCATTGTTAACAGACTACGTTTATGATCGATCATTAGTGTAATCAAGTTATTTGTGTAGGTACTTTGAATACTGAAGATTGAGAACTAGAAGAATTATTTTTGATATTATGATCTTTGCGATAACTTCGTGCACACTTGATTGACAGGGATACCACAAGCTTGTTTATCTCTTATAGACATTTATAACCTGTTGTAGAGATCGACAATCTATATTTTTGTTTCTAATTGAGATCTACTTTGATAATATTAATCTTTGTTGATCTAACCGGAAAAAGGAGCTTATATTGATCAAATGGGAGAACCTTTGTACTCAATTATATCTCTTATTAACTTGTTGATCCGGGAGATTGATTGAGAGGTTACTGAAACAGGTTAGTTATTTACTATTTTAGATTACGATTTAAATGAGTTGAATTGTTGAAGTCTTCGCAGTAGGTGAAGAGACTTAAGATAGTGAACTCTCTCTTAGGACTGACATGCGTAGACTAGATTAGTTGTAGGCGCAGGGATACTGAAGGAACTTAGTAACTTGGAGTTGGTTTACTTGGTCTCAACTATACGAAGTTGTAGTATTCTTTGTATAGCGACTTAATCTACGAGTATTGAAAACTGGACTAGGTCACGGGGTTTTTCTACCTTGCAGTTTTACTCGTAAACAAAATGTTGTGGGTTGTGTGATTTGCTTTACTTCCGCGTTTGAAAAGACGAGGGTACCCAAATATACCTCAATCTAAAACTTTTCCTACCTATAAGTCCTTTCTCCGAAAGTGATTGTCTATGGACTGAGTCGAGACAATACAACTAATCGGTTCACACTTCGTATGATCGTCTATGGATACGAGATCGAGACAATACAACAACGAAGTATGTTTACTTGATAAAAAGGTTCGGACTTAAACAAACACAATAGGATTACTTATCAAGTAAATAGGAATTAACGTTTGTGTAATTTACTTTAAATTATAATAACAACAATTATAATTGCGGAAAATAAAAGTAAATGACACAGCAAGATTTTGTTAACGAGGAAACCGCAAATGCAGAAAAACCCCGGGACCTTGTCCAGAATTGAATACTCTCAGGATTAAGCCGCTATACAAAATAAAACCAACTTCGTATAGTTGAGACCAAGCAACTAAACCTATAGTTCACCTAGTTTCGTCTGTATTCCCACGCCTCCAACTTATGAATAAGTCACGTACTTGGAACAATTCCTTTGGTTCGTATTCCAAACCGTAAAGGAACAACAAATCTGTTTGGTAGCAACTCTTTTCAACCAAGTGATGTGAGTTCGACAAAGGCTCTTCTGTTTATCTCAATAAACTCCCTGTCGAAACTTCGATCTAGTTTGAGTGAATCTTATATCAGAAGAGAAGATTCTCAAGCATAAACAAACTAGGTGCAATCAAATTTCAACCACCGTTAGTCAATCAAATCAATCGAAACCACAAGATAAACCGCAATTATCTAGTTTCCCACCAATGGTATTAATAAATCTTCTCAATCCCAAAGAAGACTTTAAACTGAGCGGCCGTAAGAGATTTCGTCTAATTAGGTTACTCTCCTCTCTGAATAGGCGGCTTCACCAGTAACAACACAACCGAGGAAGTTTGGTGTCACGAAGGATTAGTTTGCTAGAAATGAAAACTTCAAGTATTTATAGACAATGAAGTTTGGACAACAAGGAATTTCCAAAACCAAAAATATTCTCAAGATATGCAATATATTCCAAATTCGGTTTCCATAATTCCTGGAAATGCTCTGTCCAAAATATTGACCTAAAATCTCTTTGGAAAATCTCCAACTAGTAAATGCACATTACTAATTCTCATTTTCCTAAAATAAAATTAAAAACCTTAAATAAAAGATTTTTAACGTATTTATGTTTCGATCCTGGGATTTTCTTCCTTTAGCTATTAAGGAATAACTTTGAACAATTAAAGATAAGCGTTACTAAACATGTTCAAAGTATGTCGACATCCTTACTTTGTAAGTCCTCTTTCATACTTACAATCTTGAAACCAATTTGCCACACTTCCAAACAAGTTTAGAATTGGTTCATATGACTTTCAAGAACTATGTAATTGATCAAGAACACTCAATCACAAATCATGGGTTTCACGGTTTTACCAAAACAAGTTTATGTTCTACCTCCATGTGAGTACTATGCATAGTCACACTAGCTTTCCAAAATTCGGTTGACTAGGTACTAGGATCGGTTCCCATTTTCCTAAAAACGTGTTGCACATGTCCATAGGATCGGTTCCCCTTTTCGGATAAAACATGATGCACCTTATACAAGGATCGATTCCCCTTTGTGATAGGTTGCACCTCTTACTAGTTACGGTTTCCCTTTACCCAGAGTCGGTCTTACCAGTAACAAAAAATCGATCATACCATCTCAGGTGATTACTTAAGATCGGTTTCACTAATAAAAGTCATATCAATACAAAAGTCAGGCCTTTGTGAATATTTTTATCAAGAAAACAAACAAGTCATGAGCGGTTATACTAATCACACATATTGGTAGTTCATAAGATATGCAATTAATAACAATACCAATAATGCCTGGCGATTTCCTTTTCGATTCACAAAATAAGTTCATGAATTTACTTCCTTGAAACACATGTAAAACATTGTTTCCTAGGATGAAATCCTCACCTCATACCCATACATAATCACAATAGCATTTAAATGATTATGTCGATGTCTTATCTACAAAGTTTAATGGTTAAGCAATAAACCTCGTATTGTATTCCTTAATACTATGTCTAACTAGAGTGTTCATGCTTCGCAGTTTTGTTTTCAATATGCACGACTTGAAAGACACGTTAGGGAATGAAACAGTTCAAGTCAAATATCACTAACCTCAAATGGAAGGATGATGTTGTCGTTGTAGCTTCTTCACTTCTTCAAGTCTTCGCAATACTTGTAATGTCTCATATCCTAATACTTTCAAGCTAACCTATACGAAGTTGACTCTAGTACATAATCAAGCGACTCTTTAAATGAGTTTTGATTCACTAAAATATGACAACCAAACTTGACATACCAACGCTTGGTGGGTTCAACCGAGCTATGCTCTAACACCATTATATTTCTTTGTCTTTATAATTGTAGTAAATACACTTGTACGTTAATCTAAGACTTGGTTTGATTCCATAGTTTGGTTCGGATTCGAACTTACTATATATACTAAGTGTGCATCTTGTTTAAGTAATCTTCTTGACAATTTGTGTTTGTACTAGATTACATAAAGTGTGCCTTGCATAGGTTGATTCCAAAAATATTATCGTCATTTTAGTATCCGTGGCTTGCGAATAATATTTTGGATAGTAGAAGAAACGCCGCATTTACTTGATCGTGAAATTTATTCATATTTTTTGATGACCACTCTGAGGAAGAGTTTTTCTCAAAGGGGTATAATTATTTCTTTGTTGAGAATTTTAGTTATTTAGGTGTTTGGTAGAAACCTATACAAATAAGTCAATCTAATATGTTATCGATTTTGCTTATACAAATCTACACATATATTTACTAATATTTCTTTTAAAATTATAAAAAACAAAATAATTTAAATAAAAAAAATCATTTTTGTAAAGTTGGGTTTCGTTGGCCAAAGCAAAGGAACGGAGCCAATGATTGACTAAAACTTAGCCCCCTAGAAAACCCTTATTTTTATCTAATAATAATTTTTGTTTAGTCTACCGAAAATTTTATATTTAGTCAACTATAATTCACACATTGTTATAGGGACATTGGTCCATGTATGTGACCCATCTATATGTAACCACTTTGCACCCATATAGAGGCTTATTTCTAAAGGGTCGTATGTTTTTGGTCATATTAGGGTGTGGGTCGTAAAAGATGTCGTTGATGCGATAGGGTCGTAGACTAACTTTGACTGTTTGATAAGTTTACTAAAATATCCTTATATGAAATAGTTGAATGACCTATTATCCTAACCCAATTATATACTTGCCTAAACTAAACTTTACGACCACATTTTATGGTCCTGGTGGGTGGGTGCTAATTCGAGTTCACAGAAGACTTGGATTAATTGATGTTGTCGTTGTTTCTTGGTGGTTGAATGGCTTAAACATTACACACCATGCTATTGGTAAAAACAAAAACACTCGTCGGAAAGATTAAAGAGTGATGTAATATGATCAAAAAGAAGTTGCATATCTCTCACCTTCACTGCAACCTTCTCAAGCGTACTGCATTGAAAAATGATATCAAAACTGGTACAATTTCAGGTCTGTATAAGTGGATCCAATTTCAGGTTTGTATTTTAACAAGTAGAAATAAGAAAGACAATCGAGATCGAAGTTGCTAAAAAAGAATACTCAAACCAGCAGTTCCATTGAAGGGTTCCGTTCAAGATGTTACTACCGCTGACAATGGAGGAGATTATATATGAATGCTTTTGAGTTCCTGATGGCTTATGGTAGATGGTTTGTATATGAATTGAATTTGAAGGAGTTAAACAGCTAGAGAAGAGAACTTCTTAATGCACAACAACACCATCAGGTTGTGGTCGCTAGGTGTTTGGAGATATGCCTGAACCGTAAAAAAGAAAGAAATGGAAAAAAAAAGATTTTCCTCGGATGGAAGAAAATGGAAAAGGACCATAGGGTTAACTATTTTGACAATATTTTTATAGTCAACGCTAGTTATTTGACGGTCAAGGTTTTTCACAAAATATAAAAGTCAGCTAACAAATTCTTAACGGTCTTCCGTTAGTCTACGACCCTATCACATCAACGACATCTTTTACGACCCAGACCCTAATATGACCAAAAACATACGACCCTTTTACAAAATATCTCTTATTTCTATGTAATATATGTACCTCATATCTAATGAATAAGTTTTCTTTCTCTTGCTTATAAATACTACAACATGTTATAAGGACGACTCTACCAATTGGTGATTTTTTTCCCTTCGTGCGAGATTGTTGAAGAAGTGCTTATTGAAGATATCAGCGTGGTTCTGATCATATTTTTATTATATTATGGATGTGTTATCAGGTAATCCCCTTTAACTAAAGAATTTCATTTTCATAATATATATATATTAGGGTTCGACGAATATATGATTATCAAACATAGAGATTTCACCGTTAGATTTTCATGAAATTTTAATATGTTCAACCTAATTAGGTATTACTTACTAGTCTAAATTTAAATCAAATCGGAATATGATGCAATCTTTAAAACCTAATTTATAATGGAACTATGTACGTTCAGAAAAACCTTAATCGATAAGAGCGTTGTAAATCTAAATATTTAAGAATTACAACCGTTGGATTATGTTGTATTTTGAGTATGTGATATATATAATTCTTTTTGATCTACTGTAAAAATTTCATAATGATCTAACCATGAAAAGTATTCCAAAATACGTGATATTTCCAGCCATGTTCACAGAAACGTTAATTGGAACACTTATGCGGCTTCATGAATATCTTTTTATCTAGTCGCTGGATTACCTTAAAATTTTATTATATTTGGCGCAAAATTTTTATAAATATATGTAACATTTTGATCATCATTGGACATCGTCACGATTATTTGCCGATCACTACAGTTGGATGATGAAATTTCCAATTTTAGGGTTAACAATGGCTCACATGCTAATAGTTTCAAGTTTATTATAAATGAGCCTGAATAGTTCATATATAATGGACTATGTATATATATATATATATATATATATGCTTATATTCGTTAACCATGACCTGGTCAACCCCAGTGGACCGGGCCTTAACTAAATAGTTGATCGGACTTTGACTAAACCAATTCGACTCGAATTTGACCTTTTGGACTCAGAAGTACTTGATAAACATTACATGGTCTTTGATGTGGAAGTTTGTGTGAACACGTATGATAAGTGCATAATTCATATGATTTTAGTGTCCATTCCATACTTGTTTAAGTTATTATTCTTGCATGTATTCGTATTATTACTCTTGTTTTCTCTTATTTGCCTATAATAGGTGAATCGTCCAAAAAGGAGCTAAAAAGTGCTGAAAAGAGCTAGGAAGAGAAGTATTCCAAGTATCCAAGTGCCAAAGTCCAAGAGAAGTGGAAGAAAAGCGACGAAAAGGAGCAAAACGCTCAAAATCAAGGGAAGGAACAAAGACTGATCTTAACTCATTCAAATTAAGAATTTATCATCACCATCTTGAATATAATTGAAATATAAAAAGAATGCAAAAAGAATGAGGTCATTCCGAGTTGGGATGAAGAAGTTGTGGCCAAAACAGTTTTTATTGAATACCGAAGGCAGTGAAGTCCGCGAACTAGGTTCGCATACCGGGTTCGCAGACTTAATTTCGAAAATTTCTGTTGGATTTTGAAGTTCACGGACTAGGTTCGCGAACTTAGCAAGTAGGAAACGTGTATTAATACCTTGGAAGGCCTAAGGGCACTTTTGGATTCGTTATTTCATATTTTCGGGTCGGGTTCTTGAACTGAACTAAATACTTGATGGCCAAGCAATGTAAACCTATAAAAATAGGTTTACATTAATATTATATATGGAGAATCTCATATATTATACTTTTTTTCTTCATTAATATTTTAGGGTTTACCCCTTTAGGAGGAAACCGGGTAATTGTGTAATCATGAGTAGCTAAATCCTTTGTTGATTAAGGATGAATTCAATGTTCTAAGCATGAAGCTTTATTATTAATACAAACCTATTGAGAGGTTTTATCATCATCGTTTGTCTTCACTATATCTAGGGTTTATGATTGATTTATTAGATTGTTTGGAGTGCACGCTAGATATTACTATTGATCATTCTATTGCTAGTAAAGGGTTAGGATATCCGTGTAATTGTTGAATAACCCATACAAAAGTAGAGAACGTGAGACCTCTCAGAGGGATTCTTTGGAGCAATCGTGTGTGAAGACAACACTAGTAAGTGGACCTTGCGCTAAGAGTCTAACTGCTAGGATCAACCTAAGTTCACATAACTTAAAGCATCCGATTGGGTTACACCTTGAGTGCGCTACTACTTGGTGGTTCAGTTGGATAGAACTTGATATGCGAGCGCTTCGGTATCAAGTTACACAAGGAGCTTTGGGGATAACACTGCTCTAGATGTTATTCTACGGTTGGTGATGAATGGTTCTTACGAACAATAGATAAGTATTCTAATCCTGTTAACGCTTGGTAACGACGAAGGATTCCTTAATCATCTTTTTCTTCATTATTGTCTTTTGATTTATCTCACAACCAAACCCCCTTTGTTATTTACTTTATTTTGCTGATCAAATAACCTATCAATTACACAGCTCTCTGTGGGAACGATCTCTTACTACCGCTATATTACCAGTTAATTAGTGGGAAATATACTTATTAATTTGTTGTGCCTACGACAGCCCATACAACGTACAATACTTCCATCATAAAAAACAAAATATTCAACCTATGAAGATGCATCGTTCAAGTAGGAAGCGGTAGTTTCTACGCTTGTAAGACGATACATTAATTTTTTAGATTATTTTATGCTCTAAATGAAATTATTTAAAACATTCATGATATTTTCCCCAAGTTTGAATGTTCAGTGGGATGAGTTCCACTTGTTAGACTATAAAAGAATCAATAACTTCAACAAAGATATGTTGCAAATTAGCACCTCAGCTTTTGCGGAAAGAAATTTACAAAAGGTGACACGAGTCAAAAAAATCTTTCCATTTTTATCTTTTCAACTTCATTCATTTATATTAAAGTACCATTAGATGATGCTAAAGTATGATAACAAGAGATACATGGTCTTTAGTAATCTATTCAACCTGATGTAAATGGTTGGGAGGCATATGAGATTCTCTTAAACAACAATATGTATATCTGATGGGATAAAAAAAATTCTCAACTTAATTAAGGTAACTTTGCCAAGGCTAAATAAGGAAAAAAAAACTCGAATAACAGAGGGTTAGACGTGCTAAATCATACACACTTTGGTTGAAGATATTAATATTTTCTAGATAAAGGCCGGAGATATAATTATGGCTCAAGTAGTAACGAAGTAAATGTATCTACTGGGTATTGACAGAGATGTAATTCCGACTCATTTAAATGAAAGTTGGAAACTATAAACAATGAAATCATATAGTAGCACCCAACTACAAGATATATAGAGAGTTTAAAGTACATCAAACTCATTATATGTTAAAAGAAGGTAGTACCCTTTCTTGTCAACTTCAGTGGCAATAAGAAATTTTCCTAGTTAATACACTTACCCAATTTGATAATTTTATTATCTTTGTTCAACAGAATTTTGTATCATTTGATCCTGGACTATTGATTGTGTGATAGTTTGATAAACATTTTTTGTTTAAAAAAAAAACTAAAATATATAAAAAAAATTTGCGAAGAATTAAAATCATTGTTTGTACTTATGGAACGAAAAGTGTATCATTTCCATGAGATTGAAACACTATATAGTACTTGAGATATACTCAAAAGTACTTGAGTTATAAGGATCATTCGTACATCATGACGAAAAGTATATCAGCTTCGTGAACTGTAACACTCTAAAGTAAATGAGATAATTTTATTTTGTTACGTAATAAGGCCAAACCACATTTTACACGAAGGTCTAAGGAAATATATTAAACTGCTTGTCGAATCTATATTATAAGGATGAAGGTTGTCTGTCTATGAGTCAATTAAGACCATCGATTTTGGTCATCCTACGGTCGTGATTGATTGTTGGGGGTTTGATTACGAGTCAAAGGTAGCCGTTGATTTCTGGCATCGTGAGGCGGGGATAAGATGTTTAATTTGTACGGAGTTATAATACCGCGGACCCTTGTGGCTTCCATCTTATTTCTCTGTTGCTCACTCTACTTTTCAAGGTAAGAATTTGTGGAAAACCCTTTTCTTCAGCCGTTGCTTAATGTGTGATTTTAAGGGTTAAATTGTGTTATTCAGAGAAAGATTGGGAGTTAATGTCTCGATTGTTTGTACTATGAGCATCCAAATAGGTTGTTAAATTGTATGTGTAGAAGCCCGGTCGCAGAAAATGTACCCTAATCGATGATCAATCGTTCACTCCTTTGATTATCCACTATTTTAACCACAAGCTAGAATCATCGTTTTAAATTTGATTTGTGAGTCCCAAATGGTTTTACTATGCAATTTCGTAGGAGTTGTATGCTGATGCATTGCATATATACTATAGTATTAAGTTAAAGAAAGAGATATATGTCTCACTGTTCCATCTTACTTTGTGGTTGACTATTACGTAATTAGTAAGCTCATTCAAATTCTTTTTCTATGATAGGGTAAAGCTGATGAATGTGCGTATTAAGAAAATTCAAAACTGGCTTCAACTTCTCAAGTCTAAATTTTTAATAACCAATATTTTTTAATCTCAGACACATCGTAAGTATTTTGTTTTTTTCTATCATTATGTCGTGTTCTCGGCCGGCTAGGTATTAGCATTGTAGCTTCCAAAACATAGGGGGTTAAAAATCAATCATGTATCTCGCTTCAATGAAACTGAAAACGAGATTGCTAGGTCCACAAACCCTCTTATATCAGTTAATGTTTCTCTTATTTTTGTGTCTCTTGATTTCAGATTAGTTCATTTTTTTTTTTATCTAATCAAGATTTGTGGGTTTAATCTTTTATTTTTCAGTCTCCTACTTGTTGGATCCAAATCCAAACTCGCGTCGTGTTTGGTGTGTCAATTCCCAGGTCTAGGAAAGGGAGATATGGGCATAAAGAAGCAGCGTCAACAAAGGGAGAACATTGAAACTTTGGGCAATAGATAAGCCTAATAAGAGCTTGGAAACCTGATTGGGTAACAAATACCGAGAGATAATAGAGTTTTTTTTTCTTATATGCAAAGTTGGTATGTTGTTCTTAAATCTTATAAATTAGATTTGCGTTTATATGTTTAAGTAGATAGGCTGGCACCAGAGGACACTAATTGAATTTCTGAAAATTAAAAGACTGTTTCTATATGTTGTCTCAGTAAAAAAGGTTCTCAGCGGCTATTGATATGAGAAATGACCCAATGCGATATTTTTGTAACTGGAAGTTCAAGTGGTGAAGCAGACGTCGATGGTGAATGGATAAATATAAGTGATAGGTCTGACATCTAGGTTTTGTTTAGTATGAAAATCAGTATTTTATTGCGAGAATGTGGCGACCAACGTTTTTCAAATGAACTGTACTGAAACATTATAGAAAAAGACATTGTTTTCATGTTGTACGTAATACTTACATATGGTGTTATGAGTAACGGGAAGACACACATTGTGTATCCAAGTTATTTGTTGATGCCTCAAATTAGCAAAGGACCTCGGTAGGCTCAAGAAGCATTGGCCACTGGTTGTAACAGTCTTCCATTGAACTTGACTTATATTTTCTCGCGTAGAAAATGGGTCCCAAATTATTGCCATACAAAGTTTCATTTCTTCTGCTTTAAAGCTTGGACATAACCATCTTTCGTTTTGGTATTATTTAGAAAATTTTCACAGGCATTCCTAATCTGAATATTATTTAATTAATAGATCATTTTGGGTTTATGTTATATGGTTGATGATTAGGATAATGTAGGTGATTTTCTTTTTTTAATATCTTCGCATATGAAAGATTTTTCACATAATTAGTTCGTAATGCCATGCATCACTGATGAAACAAACGAGTCGTACAAGGCAGTGATTATAAAAGTATGATTGTTCATATATTTTTGTGTTGTTTTATTGCTATCAGCAATGCACCAAATATGTGCTTATAAATGTCTAAATAGTGCTTTCTCTGTATTGTTTTTTAGAAATTCCAGCACTACTATTACTCGGATGGTTCTTAAATTCTGCAGACAATGTTTTTCTCACATACAACCAAATATCGGTTAATATGGCCTGTAAGGATTAAAGACCTCTTAGTGCATCCTTACATTGACTGATGTTGCGGTACTCATTTGATTATATTATTCTTCATCGTTGGTCTCCAAAAACTTACCATGGGAGGTCCAATCCTAGCATGGGAGATAAATGTCGTTTTGTCCCATATTAAGATAAGTCTAACCATGGATCTGCCGCGTAATAGTAGAGCATCTAACTCCACGTCAATAGATTAGGTGTACGATTCATGCCAGGTCCAATTATCACGTCTTAAAATCTTTATTTTCTGTTTAGTCACAGAAGAGGTATCACCCCTTATATAATACCATGCGATGATTGGATCATTACCCCTAATTGGTATAAAGATTAATCACACTTTGTTAAGTTCTTACAAAGAGATAATCATAGCGATTAATCATAGCGAAGTTACATGAGCTCTGTAAGAACCAAGAGATAATCACACTTTGTTAAGTTCATACAAAATCTGTACAAACGGTTATCGTACGAAAACTCACTATGAGAATGGGAATGCATCTATAAATTACCTCAAATGAATGTGAAAGGATCACATTTTAGAGAAACTAATGAGTCAATTAGTCTAGTAAACTGTAAATCAGTAATAATACTTCGATAATTAAATCCATATTGTCACCGACAATGTATTGTTGGCTACTGATTCATTCAGGTTTTCGCATAACCATAAAGACACTTTGGTTACTACATGATGTTCCGTCTTGAAAGAACTCACACAGATATCCTTTTATGTGAGTGAACAAGAAAATCAGAATTACAAAGATTGAAAGAATGCAAGTGACATCATCTCTCACAATCAACATATTCTAAAGTACTAGATTCACCACCTCCTGTTATGCTTTTAAAGTAATAAAGCATCTCACTCATTTTACAAAGTCTTTCTTTAGTAAACAAGATTGAGACCATTCTAAGATGCAGATGGTAAACAACCCATTCTTTTAACAACAACAAACAAAAAAAAAACAAGATATTTGCAGACATATCCATGCAGAATGCGGTCCATTCAGGTGATTTATGGCTCTGGTGGATAATTCGAAGTGTTGAATTAATTATTGTTCACAAGAAATTATGTGTTCTTGAAACAATCCTAGCACATATTATACAATTTAAGGGCTCACCAACCTTTTCAATGCTATATATTACATCAAAAGGACTTGAAGAATATTGCAGATTTAATAGGATATGTGTTGAACATTCTACACCCTATGGTCTCCAAGAGTCTATCATCAAAAGTTTACAGATGAGGTCTAAGGATAGGTTATGCATAACAACCTTCCTATAAATGCTTGTGTGTGTGTGGGGGTGGGGGGTGGGGGTGGGTGGGGTAGTATGCAATATTATACGCATATTCACTTATTCGTTTTAGAACCCACAATTAGTCAATCATTTTTGCATACCAGTTGGTAACTGGTTATAAGCCTGACATTTTGTGTTCATACGCATTTTTGGTTGTGCTATATGTGCCATTACGACTGCACATCGTATTATAATGGGTTATCCAAACGATTAAGTACTTTTGTTGGGTACGGATTCCCGAAAAATATCTGCATTTTGAAACCTTTGGCAGGCGATCACTTGGTGAGACAGTCTTCGCATCGTTAGGGAGAGATATAGAAAATAATTTTTCCAAGGGAATGACATTAATTATCGTGGTATGTTCCCTCTTTGTCTCAAATTGATTTTTGTGCTCCATAATTGTAATTGTGAAATGAAAAAGAATTATCAATTTTCAGAATGTGCACTGATATCACTAAAGTGACAAGATCAAAAATACCATCTGCAAATTTGTCTGCGAAGTTATAAATCCTCAGTAAGGCGTACACCATAGACTAAGGTGTTTCAACTACAATTGGTGGAAGTGTAGTTGAGGTCGTGGATACATAAAGGAAGATAGAGAGACCACCAGGTTCGTTCAATAATCACCTAGAAAGGAAGTAGGTGAAAAATGCACAACCTAATTTACATCATTAATTAAATTATCTCAATATATAGTCTCTGCTATGTCCATCAATCAACAGGAAGACGCTCCAAAGTTTAATTATTCCAGAGAACAATGAAATCCTAAAGGATTGTGAGAACACACACGAGTCAATGGAAAGATTGTGCGAGCATATTAATGATTATTATTTTTATATATAGTTGCTCAAGGAAATAAAGCACGATGTGATCGAACTATGCTTTTTATTGTTTAATGTCAACAAAGAGAATATTTGGCTTACACAATCCATGTAGAACTTGGTTCTTTGACAAATATACGGGTGTATGGTGTGGTAGTGTTAAACAACCAAGTGTAAAGACTACGGGACATACATTAAATGGACTTGAAATGCTAAATATACATGTGTTTGGCTTATAACTTTTTATTACTTAGTTAGCTTGGTAGTTTCAAAAGGACTTGAAGTGCAACACTTTTATGTGGCTATTACATATCTATACAAGGATTAAGGGATAAAGATGTTTACAAAAGTGCATGATAGCCTTTTGTTGCCCAAATCAAAAGACTCTAAACGACGGAGTGTGTTTGCAATTAGAGTGGGACACTCACTTAAGGATTTAAATAATCAGGAGGATTTGGTATACCCGTATAAGTGACTATTTGATTGGGAGAGATAAACAAGTAAGGTATTATGCCATGCGTACTCACAAAGAAATTTCCTGAATTGCAATTGTAGTTATCTATGTCGATGATATGGACATGGTATGTACTCTTAGTGAAACAAGAGATTCTAGAAGCTGCTTGAAAGTCTAGGAAAATCTTGATCGGACAACGATATTGTGGTATATTATTCCATTAGTTTGCATATGTCCAAAGTTGTCAGGCAGTTTAACAAAGACATGCATCCTGCTAGCACTCTCATTTTTAGTTGAGGTTCAAATGTAAGTAAGTGACCATTTTGTCGAAAGGAAGACGACGAAGATGTGTTGGGAGATGAAATTATATTTCCAAGTGCTATAGACGCATTGTTGTACTTAGCATAATGTACTTGTCTATTTATTTCATCCTTAGTGATGAACTTTCTAGTTAGATATAGCTCAGTGCCGATGCAACATCGTTGCAATGGTATAAGGAATGTAATCATATACTTAAAAGGAACCATTGATATGAGTTTGTTTTATCTCTGCAAAGATAGGAAATGGACTGCTAACGGAAGTGAAATCCAAAAGTTGGTGATTATGAAGCAATAATAATCTCTTCTTCCATGAAACTAATCAGGCTATATTCACTTTTATATGACTAAAGGAACTGTCTAGAAGCTCCTCTGAATGGAATCATGGGGGATGCCGACATAAGGGGGGGGGGATCTAAGGATATCATGTCGACATATTTGACTCTGAAATGTGAAGCTATATTGTACTCCTTTTCCCTTCAATCGAGATTAGTTTTTCCCACAGGGTTTTTGTTACTCCGCAAGGTATTTTAGTGAGGCAACCATAACTACACCAACTACATGAGAAATGATGAAGACCTGAAGATCGCATTGATATAATTACTGAACAATATCAGAATAGAAAAAATGAACCTTGATAGTTTGTTAAGTGAAACCACTCCAGAATCGGCACAACAAAGCAAGGATTTCATAGCAACAGTTTTCGGCACAAGTCAACTAGTAGATACTACTATTGCGTATCAATACTAGGTTTTCGTCAATCATCTATAAAACATATAAATGCTGTTATGTATCGGTATTCGGCAAAGACATACTTCTGGACTTATCGTGTTGTACTCTTTTCCCTTCGTCAAGGTTTTATCCCACCGGGTATTTCCCTTGTCAATGTTTTAACGTGGCAAGATAAGCGGTTCCAACACTGTTTGAAGTTTTCTTAATGTTGTACTCTTTTTCTTTAATTTAGGTTATGTCCTCTGGATTTTCTTGGCGAGGTTTTAATGAGGCAATTGACTTAGATACAATGGTCATCGATGAGAGAAACTAGATCTGAAGAACTATATCTGAGGCGCTACATATTAAGTATTATACATATGAAGCACTACTATTGAGCCGCATAAGGGGGAGTGTTGTAGGGCCTTGGCTATATGTAACCAGGATTTGCACCCATATATATATAGAGGCTTATTCTTACGAGATAATCTCATATCTAATGAATAAGTTCTCTTTCACTTGCCCATCGATACTACAATACGTGTTGTTTATATAGCTTTTTTTTAGCCCCCATTATTTGTAATTTCTAGCTCCGCCACTGCCAAAGCAGAGCTTTGCTTGCCTTGTGTTGGGCCCGACCCTCTTCCAAGTACCGTATAAACGTACTTTGACTGTATCCAAATTGGTATAGTCATGTCATGCGATAGAGCTGGTGAAACACTGTTTGGAGTTTGGACTTTGGAGTTTGGAGTCTCTGGACGGTAAAATAATGAACTATTTTTTGAGGACCATGACTTTTTTGAGGGGACATGATTTGATTAGGCCACCTTCCCTATGATTATAAGGGGTGACCTAAAAGGTGGAGAAGACTAAGTTACCCTTTTATTAATTAAATTTTTAAATTTTTAAATTTTTTTTCGTTTATTTTTTTTTTCAAATTTTTTATTTTTTATTTTTAAAATTTTCTTTTTTATTTTTATTTTTGTATATAGTTCAGTTAGGGGAAAAATAATAAATCTAGTCGAACTTGAAGTTCGGCTAAGCGAAAATATATAAGAGTTTTTTTAGATAAGAGTTCGGTTAAGTAAAAAATTTCTAAAAATTTTTCAGTTCGGTTTGCAAAGATTTTTATGAATATAGCCGAACCATATTCAGTGTATTTTCAAATAGAAGTTCGGTTAAGTAAAAAAAATCTAAAAAAATTGCGAACGGACCGAACTCAAAGTTCGGTTAGGTACAAAATTTCTAAAATTTTTGCGAACGCACTGAACTATGAGTTCGGTTTGCAAGAAAAATTTTCGTTCTAACCGACGTGTTCTTGGTGTTTGTTTCAGGGAGTTCGGTTAGAAAACTAGGGTTATTTTAAACTACTCCTAACCGAACAATAATTTGTAACTAACATATTTCAAACATAATTTGATGATTTCTAATCGATTTTTTCAATCAAAAAGCAATGGGTTCGTGGAAAAATACCTCCGAATTCGCATACCACTAAAGGGTGTGCGAGGAAAATACTTGCGAATTTGTACTTGTCAAACCAAAGCTAATTAAAAAAAAGAAGAAAAAAAACTTAAATTTTGAAAAAAAAATTGAAAAAAAAAATCTTATTTTGAAAAAATAAAATAATATAAGGACATTTTGGTCATTAACTAAAATATGTGGATAAGGGGTGGCCTCACTTTACTACTAAATGTCCTCCTAAAATTGAAACCATGGTCCCCTCAAAAAAACCATGGTCCCCAAAAAATGGTTTAAAATAATTGTCCAGATATGGACCCAGTTTTGCGAAGGGAAAAATATGGTTTGGTCCAAAAAGCAGTCCAAAAATACTATTTAGCCCAGCTCGAGTCAACTAGGTACACATTAGTCCAAATACATGATAAATACACTAATACCCTTATAAATTATTTATTCCAAATATTTGCATTTTAGTCCAAAATAACTCATGATGATGTCAGCAATTTTCAATAATATACGAATAACTAAAAAACAATTTATCTTTCGAACCGCTCGTCCGATATTCACAAACTATATATATTCAGAAAGCATTTTTCGAGATCTATACAAAGAGTACCCATATGACTATATAATTTTTACTTTTTAAAATTTTTTGTACACATCGGCAAAAATACAGGAAATCCAACATTCATGATAGCCAGACTGCCACTCTAGTCAGCACAGACTGACAAAAATATCAACCACACCAAGCTCTTGCTGAATGATGGTAGGATTTGCATTGTAAACTAGTTAACATGCATCGAGGAAAAAATAATAAAACATAAAAACCACATCTTGAAAAAAAAAAGTGATAACCTTTCTCCAACCACATAAGAAACAAAGCAAAGAAAAAGATGAAAATAAAAAGTTAGGCAGTTATTAAATTAAAGAGACACAATGAATTTGGGCCTAACATCACAAACTTAATATCAGCAAATACGAACCAAAGTTTATGTTCCTCATAAATCAGTCACATGCTGCAAACCAAATTGAAACAAACTAGAGTTCAATACAACGTCCATAGAAAAACCATAATTTTCAAAACATTCATAAAACCGATCATTCACAATCACACACAAACTTATTTTTTCATGGGAATTACATAGGTGCACCAATATGTAGACCGATGTAAAACACGAGAAAATACACAGATGCACTAATATATACACCCCTGCCAAACATGCACAAAATCGATCACTCATAACCACAAAATCGATCACTCATATCTATGGACTGCAAAACATGCATAAAGACAATCATTCATAACCACACATAAACCTACTTTTTCTTGGGAATTCCACTAGTGCACCAATATGTACACCCCTCCAAAACATGTAGGAACCTAATTTTTCAGCTAAGATATCCTACTGCAAAAATCCTATTATCAGATGAGACCAACATTAAAGTGGGCATCAAAACGGGAATCAAGTATACAATTAGACCAAATACCTATCACCCTTTTGCAACATCTTGGGTTGCAAGCATGGAAGAATGAGATGAGCACCCATCTTTATCACCTTTGACCTATCCACAAAAATGAAAAGCAAGTAATAAAAATAAACAAACCTATCCACATCGGAGCTGTGCTTAAAACAAAATGAAGCTACTGAATCGATTTATCCAATTCTGGTCTTCTTTCTTTCCTCCCCGAAATGCATTTTAATCCAACAATTACAAGCAAATAGGTGCATAATATGCAACAACATATAATATAAATGAACAAGAAAACCTTTATCCAAGTTACCCTGCCCCTAGACCAAGAAGGAGATGAGTAATATCTTTCAAACCTGGGAGTTTCAAAATTCAGCATGCGGTACAACTATATACACATTATAATCAACCAACAGGTGTACATTTATGTGCACGTTAACAATAGCAGGTGTAAATTTATCAGCATGTGGTACAACTATATACACATTAAAATCAACAGGTGTACATTTATGTACACGTTAACTACGGGTGTACATTTATGTACACGCTAACAATAACAGGTGTACAACTATGTGCACATTATCAAAAAACATCGAACTTCTATAGAAGTATCGCTAATGCATCTCTAATAATTAGTAAAGGCATCCTATGTTGAATAGAACTCCAAAAGAAGAGCACGGTATAGGGGACCAAAAAAAATTTCAAATGTTCAAAAAAAAAATTGGAAATAGACATAGAAATAGGCTTCATCCTATTGGATAAGCCTAACACCTAACATCTATAGTTTCAATATCAGAACAAGTCTAATCTCAGAGACATCCAGTCATGTACACTGTTTCATTTCAGTTAGTATCATATCAACTGCATGTAATTAAAAGACTTAGCACAATTTATACAGTTAAGCACCAAAGATAAGTTTAAATTAGAGCATCTATACAACAGGGAGGAACATTTATAGAGAAACTATAAAGAAAAACTACATAAAACATTCTTTGCAACTTCAATTCAAACATTTGATACTAGAAAAGTGGTAATTGGAAAATACTTACATATTTAATTTGCCTCAGTATCTAAAAGATGAAGGCATATCACATTGAGTGATAATCCTTACCGTCTGCATCCAACCACAAATAAGTTTCAGAACAACAAAAAGTTGATGTTCAGAATAGATACAAACAAAAACAATACGTTGCAGAACTATGTTCAGCTTCAAAAATAATCAACACGTGCACTACTATGTGCACAGTAACAGCAGCAGGTGTACAATTATGTACACATATATACCTGTACGAATCAACATGTGTACAATTATGTACACCTAAAGAATCAACATGTGTACCGTTATGTGCACATTAACAATTCAATAACAAAGGCCACAATTGCACTCACCAGTCCTTGTGCAGCAAGAGTCTCTTCTAAGATAATGTGACATCTTCAAAAAAGTCACCTGCAACATATAAGCTCTTAACATAACACCAGAGATAAGCAAACAACAATAAAGCAAAGTAAAAACAGTGAAATACAGACTTGTAATACAAAAATTTAACTTTTTTTTCTTTTTTAAAGTGGTAGCACTTACATTTATTCATTTGAACCGTCTGACATTCGTAGTGGGAGATTTCCATTCACCATCTGAATAAGGAACCTTTGCTACAAGTAATCTTATTATCGCGCAACTCAACCGACCTAATTATACCAAAAAATTGACAATATAATCAACAAATTAACTAGATAGAAGAAAAAAATTAAAATGGACAAATATCTCATTTAAAACAGATATGATAATTTGCATACCATAAACGTTCAAGATCCGTAACTCTTTGTCTTAACAGTAGCAATTTTGTTGTAGCCTTTTTTTCATTCACCTAACCATGCATTTTCAAGTTTAAACTCACCAACATGAACACGATGAATTAAGAAAGATTCAAGAAAGAACAAACTGGGAATTAAAACCATCAGCATCATATTTTTCCAGTGCATCAATTCGATATAAAAGCATTCACTCTTGAACCCACCATCCCAGCACCATCAACTCATTCGTGTTATTAAATATTTTCATATTATTTTTACCATTTTGATAAATTAGTGCATCTATTTATATTCTGTCCAAACATATGTACTTACCTACTCAAAAACTTTTTATTGACCTTTCATCTTGTTCTCATACAATTTATTTCATATAAAATTTAGAGCATCAGCTAGTACAAGTGCTCAAAAATCCAACATCACCCTAGACACTCCTTAGTGGAACGCCGATGCTAAGCATTACTTTAAGATTCATGACATCTCATGCAATATCCATGATCATCACCTGCCAGTACCACTGCATTCCCCATGAGTTTACTAAGAAGTAGCCATAATATTGCTCCCCTCCGTATTCTTTAGTAGTAATTTTTAAGATTAAGAAACCAAAACCAAAACCCACACCTATACCTATACCCACTCCAAAGTAATTCCAACAAATCCCTTATAAATAGTGCTCATCCAAATTTTCCGACTCTATCAAACCCACTCTTTTAAAATCTCATTACTACTTAAATCCCCATTCACGTAAACAATACCACAATCCAGTTTACATTTTAATTAATGGCGACATTTTTACTCTATTTCCTCTGTTCTCTATCTCGTTTATAATTACACACTTTGATCATCAAGTCGAATTCAAAGACGAAAAAGAATTACAGGGTGGTAGAAAATTTTATATACCTTAATGAAGGAAGTCCAAGCAAGATAGGGGAGTTTCAATTGTTTTCCTGATGCCTTTAGTGTGTGCAATTTTTTTTTCCTATCTCTTCTTCTCCCTCACCTCAAGATGAAAGACCAAAACCAGCATTGTTTTACAAACTAAATCAGATTGAAAAATTTACACACAATATTGTGCTTCGAGTTCCACCTGGAGAAAAAAAAAATTAGATCTAAAAAATCAACAAACAACTATTGAAAAAAAAAAGTCAAGGATCTCAATCAACATACAAGGATACCAATCTCTATTCACTAAATTAAGCTTAAAATCAAAATTAAACAAAAAAAAATCAAAATTAAATCATAATCAAAAACCTAAAATAAAAAAATCAAATCTAAATAATTCAAAAAATAGCTGAATCATCCAGATAGAAAAACAATCAACGTTTTTCTCAATTAAAATTGAAAATAGTGATAAAAGGTTGAACATATTTTTGATCGATCCAAAATAGCAAACATCGAAACCGATAAAAATCGATTAGAAAACAAAGTAGAACAAGAGATAAATGAATAAAGAGTAACCAAAGTTTGACCTGAAAACTAATAGAATAAACATTGATTTTCATATATAGAAGATGCGAACCTCCTCTTTCATGTTTGATCTGTACATATAACCTCTTTCATGTCTGATCTGTACATATACAAGAGATGGAGATAGAAATCCTTGCAATTTGAAAGAAGCGGTCGATCAAACCAAAGTGATCAACTAAAACCTAAATTTTCATCGTCGCTGCAGAGCAATGCCGAATGAGGAATCGAAGTGAAGAAATGATTTGTGAACAAATGCCATATGAATGAGGAATCGAAATCGTGAAGAAATGATTTGTGAACAAATCCTTAGAGGACATTAGATTGTCCAAAGCCCAACAAGTTTGGGATTTCATATGAGGGTCATTTTTGGCATGGAAGAAAAAGAGTTTGGACTAAATCGTTCATATAAGGATTAACTCGTATCAAATTGTGTAAATTTGGACCTCCCAATACTAGGCCTTAGAGGACAGGATTAGATTGTCCAAAGCCCAACAAGTTTGGGATTAAACGTCAATTTCTACTTTTGCGAATGGGCTGGTTACCTGGGCTGTGATATTAAGTCTTTCTCAAGTCTCATCTCAGAGCTGCTTGCCCCTTCCCCTGTTCCACAACCAATGCAGGATAAGTTCCACTGGCAGTGAGGCATATATAAGTGGGAGCCAGTGACAAGTTCAAATGCAAAGAGTTCAGCTCATAATTTTGGATAAGGAACCCATCATTTATAGTGCATGTTTCACCAGCAGTGCTGCGCTGATTTACGGTGGCATTCCCAAATTGGTAGGGGTTGTCGTTTTGGTTACAGAGTGTCACAATATCCGCTCTCTAGCTAGAATAACACTATAACGTCAACGAGTCAAATATTGTGCATAATCCCAAAAGAGTGCTCAGGTGACGTCAGATTAGTTTTTGATATTTCCCTCTTTGAGATTCACTACCCATGGACCATGATTTATCTAAACAGTGTGCACAAAATCGGACTCACTACCGATGGTCTGTCCAAACTGCTTGAACAGTTTCCTTGAGCATTTATTTTTGAAATTTCCTTCTTATGCAGTAAATGTCGACAATTATTTCTTTTTGATCGATATGTCTCCCTATAATAAACTTTAACCTTATGCGGGGGTTACTACAGAACAGAGTACTCATTTTTCTAATTTTTGTTTCCAACTGAACAAATCGATCATGTACAAGTCTGGTCGAATATCACTTTCTAGTGTTTTGCAGGTAAAAAGAAAGAAAAACAGGCCAGGAGAAAAGTAGACAAAACTATGCTGATAATGTGAGAGATAGAAGCAACTTTCCGTTAGCACTACTTTTTATACTGGACAGTGAACGGGGGAGTAATGAATGTTTTTTTGTCAATTACCTTCTTGGATGAATAATGACCCAGGATTCCTAACCTGTACTGATATTTGTTTGCAAATGAATATGGAAGCTGATGTGAATATGTGATGAAATCGCATTGGTTCTGTATTATTCGTCCACCCACTATATCCTTTTTTTCTTTTATTTTTTGCTTGCCACCACTAACCTCAGGTTCAGTTTTATTGACACTATCTAAAATGTATTCACGTAATACTTCATTTGGTAAAGTGGCCGCAAAGGGAATCAATATTTGATCCCCATGCATCAAAAACCAAAAGAAATACTTGAGCCCCGACCAACGGGAATAAGGTGTTTTGCCTTCTGGCTGACTGATTTATCCCACTTCAATAGCAAATCTTGTATACTGATTTGTTTTCCAAGTTGTAATAGTGATGCACAGAGTCAACATAAATACAAATTCGATCACTAAACTTTTTTTGTTTGTACCTGAGTCTTTGGCTATATCTGACCCGATTCAAAATCAATTATAGCGCTACTAGTTAGTAGTGTACTCTAATTTTTGAGTCAAATGGAATAAGTCAACAGTCAAACTCAGTTAAGTCAGTTGAGCTTGAGACAGTAAAAAAATAAACAATATGTCAGTAACTTATCATGAAAAAGAAGGTGTTGTTATCTTGTAACGTCATATATATCTGCTGCCGTGCTACGGCAGACATGACAATTGCATAAGTGGAATTTCGCATGCCAGAGTGGGGATTTGAAGTTGGACTAACTTGGCTGTCAAAAGTTACTTTAATGTAAATCTTCAAACACTCTGATTTCCAATACAGAGCCTAAGAGATTTCTTATATATTTAATATGACATCTTAACGTACTGCAATGACGTTAACAAACTGGATGGATAGGGAGGAGATTAAAAGAAGACACTCAAATTACTAATACTATAAAACTAGCTGTAAAGAGTTAGATATGAATATTTAAGCCACCAATTTGAAGTATCCGATCGTTTAACCTGAATCGCATTTGTAAAGCACTAATTACGATTCACTCAGTTGAAATGTTGTTTTGATGGCATGGCACTGAAGTTAAATTGTTATGATCATGACCATAATCATACATCTCCTCTTTAGCCAGTTTCTTTGTTTCCATGAATGAAGGAGGCTTCTGTAACTGTACAAACTGTGGCAGTGGGGAATCGTAGTATCCTGACGATGGAAGAGATTGCGTAGGAACAACTGATGGGAGCTTAGAGAGAAGTGCTTCTAAGCTACTCATTGATGGAGTTATCTTAACTGGTTGAGTGCTGTATTGATCATTGTAGAACTCTAAGGCCGTCGGTGGTAGTGGCGCAATACTAGTATTATTAATTGCATGGACAGGCCAAGTCTCCGGCGCGATGAAACGATTCATAGGTAGTGCATTAGATGATGGGTGTGGTAAAAGTACACCAGGAATACTTTCAAGATAATTGAACTGCTTTTGAAGTGGAACAATGAAGTTCAAATCTTCCACAACCTTCACAAAAAAAAAAAAAAAAAAAAACAATTTGGTCAGCATTGGTTCACCGCTTCAAGTTCAAACGAGAGAGCGAGAGGGAGACTAGAACCTTGTGAAGTGATCCTAACTGAACAACTCCTTCTCTGACAGCAACCAGAGCTATAGTCATTAAACCAGACTGAAACTGGGCTTCCCAAGTTCTTGGATGCTGCAGATATCAAACAATCCAAATAAGAACTCAAATAATTAACAATTCTAATTTTAATTTGAAAGGATAATTAAAAAGTTACTAATTCACAATTCTTAATGGAAACAGCTAGGAAGAAAAAAAAAAAAAATCTTCTTACTGAGTCTCCTTGGTTATGCCATGCAGATGAGATGTTAAGCTCTTGTTCATTGTGTTCCTTATGTATATACTTATGGCTATGATCAGCAGCAACTTTACCTATCAAACTGTTTTCACATGCACAGAATAACAGTTTTTCATCAAAATGAATTATAACAACAACAAAAAAAAAAAAAAAAATCATCCAAAGAATTCTTGTTTTTATTTTCTACATACCCTTCTCCATAGCTATAAATTTCATGAGACATTTTGAAAAATAGCTCAGGTTGTAGGCCTTTAAGGTGCCGGAATTCCCCATTGCCATAAATCAACGACGAGTCAATGCATTCGCCGAAGTCATTCTCAGATGCCACTGAAGCAGCAAAGTTACAAAACCCATCTTCCCATGCTAGTATCCTACAACATGCACATAAAAGCATCAAATTCCACTCACTCAAATTGTATTACAAGAAGTACTCAAAACCATTGAAGTTGTGGTACCAGTTCCTCCTATTTCCTCTTGACCTTTCATACCCTCTTCCTTGGACATCCCATCTGTAAGGAGACATCAAAACTTGTTAGAAATTACAACCCAAAGGAAAAAACCAGAAAAACATATATTCTGATTTATTTTTTTTCTTAATGTTGTTGCTTACTTGGGTGGTGGGTAATTTCTAGGCAGAATTCTCCAAAAGACAGCATAAACCCATTGAGAATTTGCATGCATACATAAACTTCTTAAAGTGTGTTGAAGGAGATGAGTGACAGACAATGGGTTAGCATATTCTTCCATATTATCTTATCTACCCTCCTCCTCCTAGCTAGTAGGTACAAAAACCAACAAATCCTAGCTAGCTCTACTTGTTTACTACCAGTGTTTCTACTATAGAAGGAAAAACCCCAACAACATATCTTCTCAGTGTAAGATCACCAAGTCGGGAAACATACATTTATACTCTCTCCACCTCTCTCGACACATTTAATCATGCTTTAAATGGTACCAATTTAAAGCTTTTTCCTGCAGCTACATTCCACAAACCTTACCTGTTATTTTTGGAAGGGTTATTGTCTCTTCCTTGCATGTGAAGGGTGCATGCATAGCCATAGGTTTAGTCTGTTCATACCTAACACTCTCCTAAAATTGACATGTAAGAAAAAGATTGTCTAAAAGTCATACACCCTTGGCACAAATTCAGAGTGTTCAAAGTGATGCGAGGCCACACTATATTCGAGCTAGTGTCTAGACTGGAGCCACTCGATTCTGTACATTAGTCTATTATTGGCGCATTGTTCTACCTACATAAGTGGCTCTGCAAAAAAGCATCAGCGAGGACAACTATACAATAATTTGCCAACTCAACTGCCAAGTGTATAAAGAAAACTTGTAATGCAGAGGAGAGTTATGGTCTGAATGCAGGCAGCTATAGACAGTCCCCTCCCTTAAATTACCTAGCTAGCTCGTTATAGGTGTGTAAGAGCCCACCTTTTGTCTCAGTTCCCAATGGTTTCTTTTTTAACTAGTCATCACAAATTCATTAACTGTTCACCTTTCTTTTGCTATTCTTCTTCATGATTCCAAGTACTACAAACAATTATTATCACTGAGACCAAAAATTGTAATTATTGATGAACAAAACTCATCACGACATAGATAAGTTGATATTATTCCTTTTGAAGACCCATATCTCTACAACCGGCCTTCAATTATTCCCTGATCTGACACACCACCTTAAGTTATAAACTTTTACTCATTTCATCCAAAGAAATTACTTTAACACACAGTTAGATTCTCTCAAAATATTTGGATGTGAAGCCTGCTTTCGCCTCTAAAAAATTAGATTCTCAACAAAAAAAAAAAAATGATGCGCAAAACACATTTCTATCATTTTATTCCATTTCATCACAGGCATGAAGTCTTTTTATTCAATGAAATAGCAAGAAAGATGCCCTAGACAACAGATTTGGTGTATATATATGATGATGACAATTGGGAGTTTACAAGGATAGCTTTAAGATATGTGGCAGAAGCTTTTTTTGATTACCCCATTTTTCCTGACACCCATAGAAAAGTTCAACAATGCGTGGTGTACCGGGGAGGAATCCTGCAGCCACCACCGTGTGAGAGAGAGAAAAAGGTGGCCCCACCTTAGCCCCACCCCCTGCAAATCTCCCCTAGGGCTCCCCCTTTCTTAGCCATTGGATGATCCTGCGGGATTTCTCACGGTTATTTTGGCGGCCAACCTAGCACTACTGAGAAAAGTTCGGCAGACCTTTATAACCAACACAATCTTTGACTGATATTTCATTGTTCATACAAATTTATTCCATTAATTTAATAGCCTTGGGACCACTAAATTTTATTAATTTAAAGAGATATTAAATTATCGATAAATTAATAATTTATTATTTTAGCGAGTATTAATTTACAGAGGTTCTGCTGTATTATGGGTGTGCTCATACAAATTCGTTGTTTTTGCACAGTAAATTTTGACAGCTAAATATGTAAACAGTAAAATGTTGCTAGCTTAATGGTGAGAATTAATAACTACGTGCTTAAACAGAAAAGGAGGAAAGAATAACAAAGAATGTTGCAGTGAATCATTAATTAATGTTTAATTAGGTTTTAATTACAATAATAGTACTACTACTGCAACTCTATAATCAACAATTAAGGTGTGTACATAAAGTGCATAAATAGTGTAGATGTACTGTATAATGTGCAGGTCTAATAGTTGGTCTGAGCTAAATAGTAGTCATTTTAGCCACACATTTTTGGGTTTACTGAAGAAGCTGATATTGGTGGTGGGAATGGAACCATTTAAGAGCAAAATTAGATTTTTCATACCTAGTATTTACAATGCTCATGAAATGAAAGTTTGGGTGCGGGAGAAAGTAAGACAATATCATCGGCATTAGCTATGTGGTAGCAGTAGTAGCAATCTTGGGTAGAAGAAGCTTGGACTGCTCTGTCCCATGCCCTAACTTCTCATTTTTAAAATGAAGGAATGTGCTACTGAATAAAATATTTATACATACGAAATTGAAGTTAATAATAACTTGGTCGTTACAAAAACAACAATGAACATAGCAGAGATAAGATGTTTTAAAATATTGATCACACCAACCAATAAACTCATCATCCTAGGCGGCCAATTCCCAATCCCTACCCACCATGTATCAGGACAAACCACTGCTCTCCTTTTTTTGTGAAATGAATGGACGTTCTTCGTATTGTTCAGAATACTTGGTAATAAGTTGGTCGATAACTGGTGCGTTCAGGCCAAAATATCTCTACTGTTTTAGAACAAACGATTCTAAAATATTTCGTATTTCATGTTATTAACACTCAACGCATTTTAGCGAATGCATCCATGTACCTATCTATATCTCCTCGCAAATGCCGCATGAAGTGATCATATGAATCCATATTATGTGATCAAATGCATCCATGCTTATTACCTACTACCCATATCTCCTCGGCCACTGCTGCATGAAGTGATCAAATGCATCCATGTACCTATCCATATCTCCTCGGCAACTGCTTCACGAAGTGATCGAATGGAGCCCATGTATGTTTTATGCTAGACTAGATACAGTGAATGGAAATCATGACATGCAATACTCTCATCATAAGCATTAAAATCAATCGTATGGCTGTATGGGTCACAACCGTATGGGCTTCCATACACCTAAATAGAATTGTGAGACTGCATATGGTGTTCAAGATTCATCACGAGAAGCAACATATGTGAAGGAAATTAATATTAAAACATAGATGGAACACCGAAATGAATTAGGAAAATATAAGTTCAAATACAGTAAGGAATTACAGATTACTGTTGTGAAGTAATTATTAGTCAGAAAAAAGGCTCATAATCCAGTGCCTGTTTATATGTATAAATTCATTTATGAAATCAGATAGAGAGAAAAAAAATACCCAATTATTGTTGAGAGATATGAATTAATATCCTATTAACAAATTATGGTTGGGGTAAACATAATGGAACATTGAAAATCCTATACTCTATTCTATAATTAAAGTAAGTACCAACAAGATTTGTCGGGCACTGAACCAAGTTATTCAGCAAGAATAATTACCAACCGTGCTAGTTGCACACCTTTGAACACTGTGTATCTTTTAAACAACTACGGGTGAACTTGAAGATAAGATTTTAAACGCAGCAATGCAAAATAGGCCAGCGTGCATTTCGTTACAGAGTCGTAAATCATTAGAAATTTGATATTTCCGATTTAAAGAAGAGTATTACCGTTGCTTGATTTTATCGATCTCATAGTCAAGTGACTTAGTTAATGGTTAAACTCTTTGAATAAGGTTTGCTGTTCTGATTAAACTTTTAAGAGTTTCTTCAGCAAAAATTACAAAATCTATGATGTTGTTGAGAGCTGAGGTATAAACAGAAGCAGACCATAAAAAATACTCCAATACAAGAAAAATTAGTCAGAAACTGACCCAAGAATAAGGACTCTCTGAATCTGACCAAGATACGTTCCAGTCGAATACGGTAGTCATTGGTTCATAGAAGTAGAATCATAAAATTATGTACCTTAATCAGTAACCGAACAGTGGGATTTTGCCTATCGATCCACTTTTTCTTTCTTGAAGGTCTGAATCTCTTCATTGTGGACCACTACGACGACAGTGTTGTTCAGCTTATCGAGTAAAAGAAAGGAACATTTTAACAGTCAAGAAGACTCCATGAAAGGTTTCTATTAGAGCTTAAAGTGGTCCTTAAGAATTGAACAATCATGATCAAACTAGTCAGTCATGATACATATCCATCATTCTTTTGATGTTTCATTTCATTATCCATGAAAATGTACAAGAGATGGAATGGGTACAATAACCCTATCGTTACATTCAGTGATTAAAAGGACCTTCGTACTTCTACCATCACTTTGGTTTTGTTTTCATGTACAAACAACTAATGAACTATGGACTCACTACCCCTCTCAAGTTGAAGTGAAGGAGTCACTTTAAGCTTGGACTTGGGAAATTCAGAATGAGGAGAGCATAACCTCTTAGGTGAATATGCCAGTAACTTGTTAATCAGAATACCTGACCTAAATAAAGAGACTTGTTCTGCTACTTGTGCACCAATTCTCTAACAAAGTTCAAGACTACGGCCAAGCGCTTCATCTGAAACCAAAAACAGATGGTACTAGCCCTTTCTGTCCCTTTGTTTACCGGTATAATGGATAACCGTGTGTACAACAGAGCAATAAAACACTAAGCAATTCTACAAATCAAGCCCTAACCCTAAGTTCAAATCTCAATATCCTTTTAGAGATGAATTCAATTCTGAACAATAAAACTCCTAAGCACAGTTCATAACCCATTTCCAGGTTCCAAAATAAATCTCATAGAATTACTTGTATTAATACAAACATACTGTATTTTACTTTACTTTTAGGTGCACCATACAACTAGGAAATTTTTACAAAAATCCTGACTCAGTACACTTCAACATCTAACAGAGAATTGTATGTCCTAGAAATCTCAACTTTCTTCAGAAAAAAGTATCAACACTAGTTGATACGTATATTCCATCAAACAGAGAAAGAAAAGAAAAAGTTGATACAGATATATCTTTCTTATTGATCAATCAATCGGCTAAGGTTGTTTAGTTTTTTTTATTTTTGATCAGAAGGTTGTTTAGTTTTGTACAAAACACAGTGTGGAAAAACAAATACTGAATAAAAGAACAAATGAACACTGTAAAGAAGATAATTTCACTTGAGGCTAAGTGTCTTTACGGGTGAAAGTTTCGCCGTAGTAATAAGCAGTACCAACCATTAGTGCAACTGTAGCTCCCTGGGCAACTACACGAGCTCGCATTAGCTTCTGGCCCAAGTTAGAATTCCCTTGTCTGAAACTAATTAACCCAGCTGTAAGCACCCCCGCAGTCATAAGCGCACCTGAAAATCTATCAAATTAACTGAATGGACAAGAGATTTTAGCCTACACTCCTTTAAACAAACAAAATTTCCAGTGGATGAAGTTTCAAGTAATAAATTTAACCAAAGGACCTTGAAAGACAGACCATATCAGATCTCATATCTCAATTTCGAACACAAACAAAGTGTATATACACACTTGATAGTATATGTAGCATAACTTTCATAAGTTGTGCACCTGCAAGAAATGGAAAATGAAGTGAACCTGATTGTTTGAAATGTTTTAGCTACAATTACTGTCTCCGCTTTCATCCTTAAAACCTTATTATAAGTACTCACTATGTTGCATGGATTATTCGAAATTATTCCAGTATAAAATAAAAAAAACACAACCCAAAAATCCGGTTCTTTTGCTATTTCCTTTCTCACACTTTACGACCGGTCAATCCTAGAGTTTCAAGATTTTTCTAATCCAATACCATATTAACAGTCATGGCAATGACATCTCATAAGAAAAATGCTAAACGAAGTGCTGATGTGTGAATCACATATTTGTCATTGTAGAATTGCTTCCCTTTGAGGTATATAAACTAGCCCAAGTCAGACTCCACTAGTTTACCTGCTGGAACTAAGTAAATTAGTATCAAGATTCTATTCTTTGCGCATATCAAGATTCTATCTTGCCCAATGACATAGCACACAACCCATATACCTCACTCTGCATGTATGCAATATCCTTCGTAGCTTCTCTCTTGATCACCCAACATTCAAATCAGTAAGCGGTCTACGTGGCATATCCATTAGCAGTCCTATGCTTCAAAATTAACCATATCTCTCTTGTTTAGCCTCTTAAAATGAGATAATCACATTGATTTAAGTCCAGATCTATCTTTTACAACTAATTTTACTTAGGATAGGCAGGCAAGCCAAGCCAGTTCTGAATGCTCTAAACACTCTGACAACCATTATTCTTTCTCACTAAACTTGTTTGCTCTTTCTTTTTAATAAATTCAATTTACCGATCAAAAAAAAAAAAAAACTAGTTATACGTGTAAAAGGAAAAACTTGATCAACATTAAACAAAAGAAAGCAAGCAAAGGAAATCCTACTGGATAATGCGAACATAATAACAAAGATCCACAGATGAAGTCATGATCGTTATTAAATTATCAAATTGGGACAAAACCCAGTGCAAGTAAAGTAAAATTAGGGCTACTTAACCAAATTAGGGAAAAAATTTCTTTCATTGGAGAAAGCACACAAAAAACATCTATATATAGAGAAAAAAGAAGAAGAAAATGAATTTACCCATTGGAACAAGAGGGTTCTTCACACGTTTCTTCTGTCCAAACAATTCATCTAGTTCTGATTCCGCTGTACCCATTTTCTCCATTAGAATCTCAAGAAAATCTTTTTCTGTGTAGGATTTTGCTGTTGTATTTCACTGTATGATGTTAAGATGTGGTTCAAAATCGAAGACGTGTATGGTAACATAGTTATACCCACCGTACACAAATTTGTAAAATTAAGATGGGGTATACTGATCGGGGGCTGTCTTTTTTTCACCCACTACAAGGAACAATTATAGTCATGAACGGGACTAATGCTAAAAAAAAAAATTGCTTTTTCGGAGGTGAAGCGCAGTGGTGGATCTGGCGCAAGGCTGCTAATAGGGGTATCAAATTACTTGGGAGTGTACCAAAATACACTAAAGACAAAACATCTATTGCCTTTTGGTTGGTACACCCCTAAGCAATTTGGCACCTAGCAATCTTGGATCTGGCGGACTATTGTAAACGACTCGTGTTGAGCGGATGTATAGTGCGCCTATTAGCAATCTTGGATCTGGCGGACTATTGTGAACGACTCGTGTTGAGCGGATGTATAGTGCGCCTATTAGCAATCTTGGATCTGGCGGACTATTGTGAACGACTCGTGTTGAGCGGATGTATAGTGCGCATACGAAAGTGAGGCGTGGTTATAATCCACACCTGAATGGAGCGTACATATTGCGCACCCATAGTGTGCGGCGTGGTTATAGTGCCGCTTAGGCTAAGTCTAGTGGAGGAGAAGAGTGGGAAGACAACGACATAAAACCTTTCTCAAATGTGTTTCTCTCTGCTCGAAAGCAGGAACGTTGGAGGGGATTTGGCCAGGGCGAGGAAACAATTTGTTGATTTGTTGAGTGAGTTGGAAGAAGAGACGTGCGTGTGACGGAACATCGGACGGTAGTACCAAAAACGCCCGCGGCTCTTCCTCAAACGCCCGCGGTTGTACCAAAAACGCTAAGTACAATTTTTGATTATTTTACTATTTTTTAATCCTATTTTATCTCACTTCATCCTATTTTATCTCACCAAAATATTATATTTTATATTTTATCTTTATCCTACAAAATATTTTATATTAAAAAGAAATATTAGTGGGCCCTGAAAAACCAAATCTGTTCATTTTGCTCTAGTTTTCCATAGTGGAAAACGCAGTTTGTTCATCCACGTGGCTCAACAAAAAAACATATTTGTTGATTGCCATAGGAACTGCCCTTACGTGTCACCATTGTTGAACTACCCTCTTTTCTCCTTCACTAAACTCGGCATTAGTGTGAGGCGGATTTGAAATGTACGCCCAAAGGTTGGGCGAAAGTATTACAATTGTATGTTGGGGTATTCTGGCGTAAACTTTAACAACGTCTATTGTGAAGCGTGCGTTTAGTGACCGTTTTCATAAACGGAGATAATAACTGCTCCTCATTCAGACACTGCTTGTATTAAGGCTCCACACTCGAACGCTCGCTATACTCGCGCCAAAACCTAGACGCTCATTATACTCGCGCACAATCTCACATGTTGCTAATACCTACGACTCGCTATATTTGGGTTTGTTTGGGTTGACGAATACAGTCTTAAACCCTAGTTTTCCATGCCAAATATAACTATGGTCCGTCCCACTTCGCTTCACTTTTGGACCAAATTTGGGTATAGTCCCCAAATTTGGAGTAGCGTATTTTACATTAGTTATTCCAAATACTATCATCTTACAATGATTAAAGTTTATTTATTTAAATTTTATTTTGGAGATGATTGCAATAACTAATCTTTATTGATTGTCTATATGTATTGCATATTTTGTGCGATTTGTTATTTGCTATCAGATTTTTGGTGATTAGAACGGATATCCCATATGTTCTCATAGGTTAAGCTCTTAACTATTTATGTTTATAACTAAAATAGGAGTTAACTATTTTGAGAATTGAAATATTGATCTTCCCATGATTATACTTTGTGAATATATTGTACGGACTCCATAAGATGTTCTCTAGTTATCGCATTTCCTACCCAAAACCGTAACCGGCGGGGAATAAGACCAAGAAATTTAATCTCTACCTCCTTACATGACTAGAGAAGATATATTCTTATGTTCTCAAATTATCCCTTTGTTTGTAACTCGCCTAGAGAATAGTTTTTGTGAATGATTATTTTTCTCACGAAAGTAATGTATCTTGATGCCTCTGACATTAAGATCATTTTTTTAACTTCTTTGTTCGTAACTGACGAAAAGAGAGAAAAATATTTGGGATACGAGTTTACTTTGTTCGTAACTGGCAAGTATATTTTTTAATATCCAAGAAAATCCTTCCCTTGTAGTTAGAGTAAGGCCGCTGATGTTGTTCTTTACGGAATGACATCAAATGGGGAGAATTCAATTTGAACTTGTGCTTAATAGATATTTCTTTGTGGGGAGTGCGGATGTGGAGTTATATGATAGGATTCTAGGAATACCTATTTGTATAACCGCAATCGCACGGTGTCTAACTAGTAGACAGATGCAAGTACGGGTCGAACCCACAGGGAGCGGTGTAAATACCAATAATCAATATTTTAATCGACTAACTGTAGATGCTGAAATTTGGATAAGGGGCAAAAACGTCATTTCGAGACCATAGACAAAACTCAACTCTCACAGGAGAGAATAAGCCCTTGGTCCTCAAGGCACCAATACCCGCGATTTCTAGTATACGTCCCTGCGAGACACTGCTGGTCGTGATGTCGTGACTCCTAGTGCATATCCTCGACGAGATACTACTAGTCACGTAGGTTTTGTAGAGCGTAAAACGTCGTCAGTAGACTTATGAACCAGAACAGCCATAATTCCAGCATGTCTTCGCGAGACGCAGCTGATTGTGATGCCATGATTCCTAGTATACATCCACGACGAGATGATGCTGGTCATGTAGGCTCTGTAAATGCGTAAATACGTCCCTGGCGGACTTATGACCCAGAGTGGAGATATGCATATCTCATGTAAGCACGACTCACCCTATTTGAGATCGAGAATTGATTCCTAGTACATCATCGCGGGATACACTGGTCATGTCTACTCTAGGCTTTAACTTGAATTACTGAGGCTTCCAAATAACTCCTAGGACATCCTCGCGAGATACGCTGGTTATTCTGCCTCCGGGCCCTTTCGACAGACTCATAGAACATCCCTTCGAGATACGCTGGTCTTGTTGGCCCATCATATGTACACACAGTTGATTCCTAGAAAATCTCTGTAAGATACGCTGGTCAAAGACAAGTGAGCCAAAGTCTCGCAGAGACATTAATCAGGCATACAAAGCCCTTTCTCTCTCTTCAAAACAAGTCCCAGCTGACCACAGAAAGATTCCGATCCGTCAATCAATCTCGGAGAGATTCAAATCTCTCTGCAAAAATCTCGGAGAGATTCAAATCTCTCTGTAAAATCTCGAAGAGATTCAAATCTCTCAGCAAAAATTTCGGAGAGATTCAAATCTCTCTGCAAAATCTCGGAGAGATTCAAATCTCTCTGCCAAAATCTCGGAGAGATTCAAATCTCACTGCCAAAATCTCGGAGAGATTCAAATCTTTCTGCAAAATCTCAGAGAGATTCAAATCTCTCAGATAAGGCTGAATATTCCCCATGGCAGGCACGAGCCTCATGTAGGAATCCCATGCTTTTTCACGTGACTCAGCCTAGTCATTCTCACAAATTGGAGAATATCTCTACCTTGGCCAACTCGGTTAAAGACAATATTTCTCTCTCTCTTTCAACATGTTATCACAAAGGATGACTCAGCTTCACACAAATGGGGGGATAACAATTAGGGTTTTGGTCTGGCGGTCTACGACACGTGTAAGAAATAACTGGTTTATTTCTTACCGCAGAAGAGAGTAAAGGCGGTGGAATAATGAGATAAACTCAACCTAGTTTATCTTTATCTATTCCTGAAGAGACGGGAGAATTGTTCCGCACGGCACAGAAAGCAATCTTTATCTTCACCGACCTGAGATTAGAGAATTCAGCTATAAATAGGTCCTTTATTTTTCCAAGCTACGATGATTCTTATAACCTCTCAGAGCAATTCTTCTTCAAACCCTAGAATTCTCTGATATCTCTCTTCATCTGTTTCCCTCCCTAAGACTAGCCCTAACCTTTCCTGTGACTGAAGCAGCCTTTGAACGGCCACTGTGCGTGGTTTAGGCGAAGATTGTTCGTTCACAACCTCTCGTAACTCACTTTCGAAACCATAGAATCCCACTTCTAACCTCTCTCAGATTTTAGTTCGCCACATTTTGGCGATGTCATGTACCCGAGTACAATGACAAGATTGGGTGGATAGATTGAGGATAAACCTCACTTGATTCGTGAAAATCAAGCTTCACTGAGTTCAAAGAACACGGCCTAAAGAACAAAGTTTTGTTTTGATTAATAATTTGATACCCTTTTCATTACAGACTCTGGCCTTATAAAGCTAGGCTTCCATCTCTACATCCAATGGCTACCACGAGCCCACGTGGTCACATCTTATCCCCCATTACAACTGATAAACACACTTGTTATTAAGATAAATACTAATAACGACTAAATACCCCCTCTAATATGATATGGGCACTCCGATACAATACATGGTACATGACATTACCGACCCCTCGAAAAACATCCTTGTCCTCAAGGATGTGAGTTAAAGAATCAGCTTGTGTATTGAAGAAACGCACATTACAAGACCAGAAACATACTACCAGTGAGAACCTCTGTGAGGCTCGCCAGTACATCAGCTCCAATCCATCTATCCACTGTCCACGGAACTGCGAGGTAACTTGATCATACATGGTGGTAATTTTCCCCAGAAATGCAACCCACGAACTGAACTTGCTGGTGTTCGATTTCCCACAGTCAAAATTGGCAGCTTGGTAATCAATAATAAAAGTGGCGCTAGCAACAGTACTCATGGCCGCTGAGATATACACATGAATCTCTAGGTCTGGTTGAAAAATGACGGAGCAGAGCAGGATGTGTCGTTCTAACAGCCAATGTTGCCACTGTCTGCATAAGTTGTTTATCATATCACCTGACACCATGGAGATTGGAGTTCCCTTTGGTTTCTCTTCAGTGCAATTTGCATTACCTCCACTCTGAACTTGGACAGTGCTGACTACCGTTTGTGTATGTTGCCGAAGCTCTGGTACTACCAGTATCATTCCAAGAGAGATAACACAATCCATACTAATAATATTACCAGTTGAAAACTCAATCCTGGCCTCAGATATAAGAAGGAGATAAGATAGCTCCCCTACCACTCCTCGAGCTTCCAGAAGTTGACGACGAATATAACCTTTGACTGCCAGCCGAACTGTTACCTTCAACAGCTTGCAAAACTCAACATATGTCGTCACCACATTTGTGAATACTGTTAGAAAGGTGAAAAAAGGAATTGCAGTTGGTGCTGACCCATTGAAAGTCCAACCATACCCATGAGTACGCATCAGTACACAATAGAATTGAGCATCAGAGTGTGCTGCCATCTTCCACCTCAAAGAATTTTCCAACTCAATTGTTGGTGGAAAGTTCACTTCATTAGGCCTCAGATGGTTATGAGTTTCCCTTACCAAGATGAATTTTCTCCAGTAACAGTCCTTTGTAAGCACAGCATGCAGGTTAACAAGCAGATCAGGTGCCTCCTCAGTGAGCTTCACTTTTCCTCTATCAAATAAAAACCGACTACACCCCATAGTACCAGTACCATTACCAATACTCCATAAAGAAGTTGAAACCAATATGAATTTCCACATCAAGTATCCCACCAACAGCCTCATATGTAGAATTTGACTTACCATGAGTAAACATTTAGCCTCCATGATAAAGACTTTTCCTGTAAGGGATATAAGTACTTCAGCTCTTAGCCCAGCAATCAACTGACCATTTCTTTGCGATATACAATGCTCTCGATTTCCAGCCTGGGAATGGATGTGCTTGATTTCCGGCCTTCCTCCATATAATTCCACTCCTACAAACTCCCTCTTGATCTGATAAAACAAATCAGACAATTGATCGTAACAAGAATTATAATGTGGAGTATCCTTAAAAGTGGCGTGACCAAACAAAAAATAATTCAAGGTTGCCTTCATAAACTGTTTGCGAGTATTGTGACACACAGTCCATAGGCCTGTGGAAGACAATTTGAACTTCCACTTCAAGTAATTCCCTGACAATAAATACACCTTCAGTGCTTAAACTACCATGAGTAAAGCCTTAGTTCCCACTGTTCTTGCTAGAATTCATATCCAGGAATAACCCTCAGTCCCCTTTAGATAACAAACATCAAAATTAAATGTAACCAGGAAGTAATTTCGAGTCAAAAGATAACTATATATACTCATCATGGGATTGCAACTAGATGTAAGGTAGGGAGTACAGCAAGGCATGTGCCGATAAATCCAATAATGAAGAGTTGTCATAATAACTTCTTGAACCATAAGACTACCACAAACCTTAGATGTAAGCAATGGAAAATTCAAGAAGGAACATATTCTCAAGAGATAAAATTGACTGCTCACACTTGCGGAAATTAGAAGAAAAAACACCAAGGAAAAATCGGACTTTCTAGAAAGAATCTGAAGCAAAAGTCTATTTACGTCTGACATTCCTGCATTCAGTTTTCTAGTATCACAACTTTCCCTATCCTTACCCAATATGAGTTGCAAGAATAGATCATCTTTGGCACCACTCAAACTCTAGGGTCCTCTGCCAAGCAGTTTATCAGGCACTTGACAAAACAAATTATGTGCCTTCCTAAATCTCCCAACTTTTGTCCGATGTAGTGTCAATAAAGGCTCTGTAACACTATCTCCATGTGACATTTTCAGAAGTAGCTTACCATCAACACCATTATTACCATAGGGATCCAATAAACACAAAACCGAGTGCATAAGCTCAGATTCTGACTGGTACCCAAGTCTTAAATCCAGTTCAAAAACGCAATTCACATTACTTTCAACCATTAAAATTGAAATTGACTCAATTGAAACAAACAGACAAGAAGTAATTATAACAAAGTTGCATTCGTAATCATCATCGAAGCAAGAATACCTTCCCATATGTTCAATTCCTCTCCCACGATCAAATACGCTGCCAGTAAGGTTAACACCAATGTAAGAAGAGTGTTCACCAGCTATTTGGTGACTGAGAACCCTTTGAAGCATTTTACCAAACGCCTGCCAAGCAATACTAGAAATACCAATATACCATGAATCTGACCAGTATCCATGTTTGTGAATCAACTCTTGAACAAGTTCTCTATAGTAGCCATCCAAAATTTTCAAACACACATCAAATTTAGACCCAAACTCATAATAATATTTAGCAAAATAAGAATTCCCTAAATTGAGCTCGATCTTCTTTCCTCGATCGAATAATGAACGAGGAAAATCAAAAAGAAGAGTAAAGAAATCCTTACAATTCAACTCATTGTGGGTTATGATTAACTCCCTTAAGCTTTCAAGGATCTCATAACTGACCTCTTTCATTTGCACATGATTCTCTTTGTCGACATCATCCACCTCAGCCTCAGTAATTTCTGTAATTTGAGAATCAACCATTTCTTCAGCGACCAAAAAAGAAGGAATAACCAATTCATCTACAGAGTCATCTGATGTTGCTTCAGATGGAATTGAAGAACCTTGGCTAAAATTTGTAACTTCCTCTGAGTTGAAGGAATTCATAATTGACTCAAAGATTGACTCTAAGATTGAATCAATTACAATTTCTTCAGTGAAGATTTCCTCCTGAATCTGTTTAGCTTCTCTAACCCCAAGGAGTGACTCTAACTGCTTCTATTTTCTGCTAATGAGCTTCAACATCTGAAGAAGATTATACTCTCGAGTTGGGGAGTCATCTTCTTGTTTGTGAGTATCATACAACCATCGGAGACTAAGTAAATCATCCCTGAGTTTCTGCTCCTTCTCCATCGCAGCATCAAGCGTCGCCATGGATCGAAACAAATCTGATACCAATTGTCATGTACCTGAGTACAATGACAAGATTGGGTGGATAGATTGAGGATAAACCTCACTTGATTCGTGAGAATCAAGCTTCTCTGAGTTCAAAGAACACAGCCTAAAGAACAAAGTTCTGTTTTGATTAATAATTTGATACCCTTTTCATTACAGACTCTGGCCTTATAAAGCTAGGCTTCCATCTCTACATCCAATAGCTACCACGAGCCCACGTGGTCACATCTTATCCCCAATTACAACTGATAAACACACTTGTTATTAAGATAAATACTACTAACGACTAAATACCCCCTTTAATATGATATGGGCACTCCGATACAATACGGGGTACATGACAGGAGACCACAGTGGGAGGTTGTTCACTCAGTTATAGATATCAATCATGGTGTCTTAGGAAGGAAGACGATTCCACCAATCCAAACCCATAAAACGTTCCATTGATCAAGTCTCTGTAAATCCCTTACATGCTTAGCCGAGAGAGTTATCCCCACCAGCACTTTCTCTCTCTTTCGAGTTTGACCTTAGTGAATAGGTTAGTGCATCCCGAATCACATGGATCTCTTCCTCCATAATAAAACGCCCTAGTAACCTATTTTCATAAAAATCTACTGCTAATCCTTTAAAACATTGGGTAAGGACCAAGGAGAACTCCCAGAGACTCAACAGCCAACAGAATCTTGCAAAATCTCATATCGATATCAGACTTATCTGAGAACACCTTTAGAATTACCAGAAGGGATGGATCCAAAAAATCTAGATCGAGTACACGCTTCCTAAAGAAGGAGTACTAAAACTACTGAGAATAGCACTGACGGGATCTTTCCTGCAATCGATCTCACCGTAGAAGATAAAGCTTATTACGAACGCGACAGAGCAAAGGAGCAACCATCCAGCCGACCTTATCACTCTCAAGAACCTAAAGGACCAGATGACGTTATTAACTTGGAGATTCTAACGAATATTTGCTCCAAAATTCGTTTAGGTCAAGGACCGTCAACCTGATCACAGGTGAAAAAGCGGGGGTACAACAACCACACCCAATATTTCATTTGGCAATCTGAATAGACAAACTCCAATATACTTTCAAGAGAATCAACTAGACAGTCAGACTCAATCTATATAAAAGTATATCAAAGAGTTGTGTATCTCTATCTCTCAATTCAATCTGCAATCAGCAAATAGGAATTTGTGAGCCCGATTGAATATAGAGAAGTAACTTGAACGGTACCAAAGACCAATGTTCAAGGATCAATCAATTTCAATCAACAACCAAAGGTTGGATTTACCAATTGATCGATTCAACGCACAACCTGTGATATTTCAATTATATAACAAAATCTAATGCGGAAAAGAAATAACACACACACCAGAATTTTGTTAACGAGGAAAACCGCAAATGAAGAAAAACCCGGGACGTAGTCCACTTGAACACCATACTCGTATTAAGCCGCTACGCACACTAGCCTACTACCAATGAACTTCGGATCTGGGTATAGCTGAACCCTAATCAATCTCACATTGATTCAAGGTACGATTGCGCTCCTTACGTCTCTGATCCCAGCAAGATACTACGCACTTGATTCCATTAGCTTATCTCACCCACAACCAAGAGTTTCTACGACCCAAAGTCGAAGACTTGATAAACAAATATGTCTCACACAGAAAAGTCTATTGGAATAGATAAATCTGTCTCCCACAGAAATACCTACGAGTTTTGTTTCGTTTTTTGATAAATCAAGGTGCAAATGAACCAATTGATAAACCGGACTTATATTCCCGAAGTACAACCTAGTGTTATCAATCACCTCACAATAATCTTAATCGTATGGTAGCGAAACAAGATATTGTGGAATCACAAACGATGAGACGAAGATGTTTGTGACTACTTTTAATCTTACCTATCGGAGATAAGTCTCAAGCAAATCTTAGCAAAGATAATACTCAATCATGATCGAAGAAGTAAGATCAGAACACGCAACTACAGAGAAAATAGTTGGGTCTGGCTTCACAATCCCAATAAAGTCTTCAAGTCGTTAACCTACAGGATTTCGTGAAAAAACCTAAGGTTAAAGGAGAATCGATTCTAACTTATACAACTAGTATCACACAGGAGGTGTGGGGATTAGGTTTCCCAGTTGCTAGAGTTCTCCTTTATATAGTTTCAAATCAGGGTTTGCAATCTAAGTTACCTTGGTAATAAATCATTCAATATTCACCATTAGATGAAAAACTGATTAGATTCAAGCTAATATCTTTCAACCGTTAGATCGAACTTACATTGTTATACACAAATGAAATGTACCCTCATTTAGGTTTAAGTAACCGTACCTAAACGTGTACACCATGTTGGCTCAACAGTATTTAACCGAGGTTAGCTATATGAACACTCTCATATCAACCTTATATATCTTAACCATAACTAGTTCAAATGACTCAAATGAAACTAGTTAAAGAGTTTTTCAATTGCTATATTCTCATAGAAGTATACTAGAACACAATTGAAGCAAAATCGGTTTGATTCACTCGAATCAATTCATGAACGTTATAGCCACGGTTTGCAAAGAATGCATTACTTAATATATAAATGTATTAGTTCATGAACAAACCGATTTTAGAACTTTAAGCACTCAAGTATGCAAACGTGTACGCATACTTAAGTAGTCGGTCTGAGTATGGGTTCGCCAGTATGCGAACATGTACGCATACCTTAGTACTCTTCCAAAACCCAGCCGAAATTCCCGGACATATACCTTACGCAAGTGCGCGTACCGGTATGTGTACTTGGTACACGGAATTTCACAACTACAAGTATGCATACGGGTATGCATACTCTGGTTCCGATCATGGATCACATACATGCAAGAATGCATACTATGTTCATAATCCAATAGTTCTAAACTCTTATTTCAATCATTGAAACTTTCTTAGAGGATGACAATAGCCCTTTTCACACACTATTAGCATCAAAGCAATTTTCAAGTTATTGAAATAATCATAACGAAACATTCCAAGTCTACACCAAATGATTGTATCACACAAACCATGTAAGATGTTACTCGGCGATTTTCACATGATCATCTTTTGACTTTCGTCAAGAATATAAGATGAACTTGGTTGAAGCGAAAGCTTACCAGCGCATATTTTGAAAAATATGTAAGCGAGGTAATCTCAGCTCAAAATATCAAATGTGCATAATCGACAACTATATAGTAATACGACTTTTATCTCAAAATAGGAGATAGAGTAGAAATAGACTTTTCAAGTGATAAATGAGTTTTAGTCTCCACATACCTTTTGTTGATGAAGTTCCACAAGCTCTCCTTAGTAGTTCTTTGTCTTCAATTAATGAACGTCGTGAAGTCTAATGCGCAACTACACAATCTATCCAAGTCCGAGATATCACTATAAGTAGACTAGAAATCAAGACTTATAGTTTTGATCACTAACATTTACAAACAAGCTTGAGATAGCAACGCTTGCGAGTTCGACCGAGCAGTGCTCTAACAATCTCCCCCTTTGTCAATTTTAGTGACAAAACTATCAATACATATGGATTACAAAATAAATAAACTTTGTAGCTTCTCATCCAAATGCTTGATCTTCTTGGTTCTTCAACATACTCGAAATATTCGTCACTTCCAAGTACTCCAATGATTCCAAGTGTTCAACTCAGCATCATAGTTGTTGAAGATCCGTAGCAATAACAATGAGAAAACAGTTGCTCTCAATCATTGTTATACAGTGTCATAATATCATTACACAGCATCAAAGTTCAATTGTATAACAACTTTGACAACAATAATATGGTGATATGTATCGCTCCCCCTTAGTCAATACTTCATCTCACAATGAAAACCACTCCCCCTTACATAATGATCCGTAAACCATATGTATGTGTAGTGTGAACTACATATTAATTCTCCCCCTTTTTGTCAATAAAAATTGGCAAAGCTATGAAAACTAGTGGGATCCTCATGAAATTTTCATAGGGATACTTCATGACCAAAAGAGAACAACATATCAACTTATTTAGATGCCATCATATAGCCGAAACTAAATTTATTCATCAAGGAGTTTATATAGATAGAAGATAACCCCTAGAATATTCCACAGCCGCACTCCCCACAAAGATTTGGCAATTAAGCAGAAGTTCAATTAAGAACTCTCCCCTATAAAATGTCATTCCCGAAAGAACAACAAGAGCGACCTTACTTTTATAAGAAAAGAAGGATTTCTTTGGACAAACACTAAGATACTCAACAGAAATTCAACTACTGAAACAAATGCAAAATTAAAGTAACACTAAACTGGAATTCCAAACTCAATTGCCCAACAGATTGAGATAAGTGCAGGGGCGAGAGTTTAGGAAAGACTAATGAACCAAAACAACACCAATCGACTGTCGTAAGTGTTGAAATGTAGCAGTATCTAGTGGCTTGGTGAGAATATCATCCAATTGTTGTTCAGATGGCACAAATTCCATATTTATGATATCATTTTTATATAGATCTCGAATAAAATGATACCTTATATCAATGTGCTTAGTTCTTGAGTGCTCAACGGGATTCTCAGTAATTCGAATCGCGCTATAGTTGTCACAAAATATCTTCATTATTACAGTATCAATTCCATAATCAGTAAGCATTTGTTTCATATAGAGAAGTTGAGTACAACATGAGCTTGCAGCAATATATTCTGCTTCACATATAGACAGGGATTGTGAATTTTGTTTCTTGCTATGCCAAGCCACAAGATTCAATCCTACATAGTAGAAACCCCCTGATGTACTTTTTCTGTCTTTCACACATCCTGCCCAATCGGCATCTGAATAGGCAAAAAGATCAGTGTTCGTATTAAAAGTGTTAGATAGACCATACCCGACCGTGTGATTGACGTATCGTATGATCCTTTTTGTAGCTACAAGATGAGATTCCTTTGGATTTTCCTGAAACCTAGCACAGCAACCAATACTAAAAGAAATATTAGGTCTAGTGGTTGTAAGATATAAAAGGCTACCAATGATAGATCGATAGAGTTTTTGATCCACATTTACACCTTTCTCATCTCGATGTAGTTTACCCGTGGTGGGCATATGAGTCAGTTTTGGAGTTGACTTATCAAGACCGAATCTTGTGACAAGATTTCTTGCATATTTTTCTTGAGATAAGTAAATTCCATCCGTGTGTTGTTGAATTTATAAACCCAAAAAGAATTTTAATTCACCAACATTGCTCATTTCAAACTCCTTTCCAAGAGAAACTTGAAAATCTTTTACAAGTTTCTCAGATGTTGATCCACAGATGATATCATCTACATAAACTTGAGCGATCACAACATCTTTCCCACTCCATTTGGTATACAACGTTTTATCAGCTCCACCTCTCGAAAAACCTTTCCTAAGGAGGGAAGTAGTCAATTTCTCGAACCAGGCACGAGGTGCTTGTTTTAACCCATATAATGCCTTATTAAGCTTAAGGACATGATCTGGGAAATCAGGTTTTTCGAATTCCTTAGGTTGAGCGACATAGACCTCTTCCTTTAAATTTCCATTTTGGAAAGCGGATTTAATTTTCATTTGAAACAGCTTAACCTTAAGAAAACAAGCATGAGCTAATAACAACCGAATGGACTCAAAGCGTGCCACAGTAGCAAAGGTTTCGTCAAAGTCGACTCCTTCAATCTGTGAATATCCCTGAGCGACAAGTCTAGCTTTATTTCTGATAATGGTTCCAACTTCATCAGACTTCTTCTTGAATATCCATTTAGTACCAACAATATTGATATTGGGGGGACAAGGTACGAGCTTCCATAAATCTTGTCTTTGGAATTGATTTAACTCTTCATGCATAGCATTTACCCAAAAGGGATCGCTAATAGCTTCATCAATGTTTCTTGGTTCTACTTGCTATAGATAACAACCAAAATTACAAATATTTTGAAGTATTCCTCTCGTCTTAGCTGTAGAATCTCTCTAACCAATAATACTGTTATTATCATGATTTCTTTGAACCCAGAGATGCCGCGGAGGGGCGCGTTATTTTTCAACAGGAACATCCTGACTAGGGCTTTTCTCCTCATCACTAGAAACGTTAGGATTAGTAACTGTAGGAATAACTTCTACTGATTCTGGGATTTCTTTGATTTTCTCAATTGTCTCGGTTGGAGGCAATTCAGCAGGAGAGTCACCATGACGAAAATTACTTAGATCATCAATGATAACATTTGCATATTCCACCATGACTTGGGTTCTGAGATAAAAAAATCAGAAACCACGACTATCAGATGCATAGCCAAGAAAAATACCTTCATCGTTTTTCGAGTCAAATTTCCCTTTCTGTTCACGATCCTTTAGAATGTAGCACTTACTGCCGAACACTCTGAGATAGTGTAAGTTGGGTTTCTTACCGTACCACAACTCATAGTGAGTGTTAAGGTCTTTGACCGTAAGTAAACACGATTGATCAAGTAGCAAGCTGTAAAAACCGCCTCTCCCCAAAACTTCAACGGTAAGTTTTTGTTATGAATCATTACTCTTGCCATTTCTTGAATGTTCCTATTCTTCCTTTCTGCAACTCCATTAGCTTGTGGAGTAATGGGTGGAGAGTATTGTTGAATAATCCTCAGAGAATCACAGTATTCAAACACTTTGGTGTCCTTGAATTCTGTGCCACGATCGCTTCTAATTTTCTTTAGTTTGCAACTCTGTTCATTTTGGATTCTATTAACAATAATCTTGAATTCACTGAGGGTTTCATTTTTGTGAGCCAAAAAAGCTACCCAAGTGAATCTGGTGTAATCATCTACCATAACGTAAGCATACTTCTTTCCAGTTACAGTAGGTTGATGAATTGGGCCGAAAATATCCATATGAATTAAATCAAGTGGAGATTTAGTGAGAATATCTCGAGATGATTTATATGGAACTTTTGTTTGTTTACCCTTTTGACAGGCACCACATACACCATCAATCTTAGCATTAATTTTGGGAACACCTCTAACAAGTTCTTTGTAAATGATCTTAGTTAGAAGACGATAATTGATGTGACCAAAACGCTCATGCCAAAAATGTGTAGAATCCACCTTAGTCAAATTGCAACAATTACTGAACTGAGTATCCAACAGATAACAGTTATTTTTGCCACGTGATCCTTGAAAAATCACTTTTCCAGATTTGTCTACAATGTTACATCCATTATCATTGAAGACAACCTTATGGACTTTGTCACAGATTTGACTAACAGAAAGAAGATTAGCAGTCATACCTTTAACGTATACTATATCATGAATTTCAGGAACACCAGGTAAACTGATCGTCCCCTTCTTGCTTATGTAGCAATAGATTCCATCACCTAATGTTACTGGACCACCATCAAAGTCGCTTGTGTTGACAAACCATGAGAGATCTCCAGTCATATGCCTGCTACATCCACTATCAATAAACCATTGAAAACGTGATGTTGATTTCAGAGCAAAAGCTCCCATACTAGCACTACTAACCAAATTAGGTTTTCTTGTTAGTATTGATTGTCTTTTAAGAGCAGACAAAAGTTGTACAACATTCTTGTAAGATTACGTGCAACATTTAATCTTTTTCTAAAAGACAAACATACATGTTGAAAGTGATCATGAGAACCACAAAACACGTATGTACCAATATCTTTATTCTTGTTCGAAGAATTCTGAGCACCTTCAGTTTTCACAAAGCCTAAACCTTGCTTATCACCTGACATACGACAATTCTTCAATGAAGAATTAGAGGAGTTACTCAAATCCATTGAAGATGACTTTACATATTTCAAATCCTTAAGTTTTGCAATTTATGCAACAAGATCAGAGTTGATCTGGATTTGTTCATCCAACTTCTTTTGGAGATCAACAACCTCTTCAGAACGTTCTCGAAGCCCAGAATTTTTTATATAAAACTCGAAATGAAGTCCATCAATTTTCCTTATCAAACGATGTTTTTATAGACAAAGATTATTGATGATTTTTTTAAAATTAGGATTCTCAACCATATCGATGGTTTCTAGAACACGCTCGAAGTAGAGTTTATCCATTTCCGGTGAAGCGTTTTTAGAAACAAAATCGTCCATACTCAGATCGCTACAAACACAGACTTATAAGGTCTTTAACGTGTTTGCCTTCTCTGATACCAATTAAAAAAGCGGGGGTACAACAACCAAACCCAATATTTTGTTTGGAAATCTGAATAGACAAAGTCCAATATACTTTCAAGAGAATCAACTAGACAGTCAAACTCAATCTATAGAAAAGTATATCAAAGAGTTTTGTATCTCTATCTGCAATCACATCCAATATTTCGTTTGGCAATCTGAATAGACAAACTCCAATATACTTTCAAGAGAATCAACTAGACAGTCAGACTCAATCTATAGAAAAGTATATCAAAGAGTTTTGTATCTCTACTTTCAAGAGAATTCAATCTGCAATCAGCAAATAGGAATTTGCGAGCCAGATTGAATATAGAGAAGTAACTTGAACGGTACCAAAGACCAATGTTCAAGGATCAATAAATTCCAATCAACAACCAAAGGTTGGATTTACCAATTGATCGATTCAACGCACAACCTGTGATATTTCAATTATATAACAAAATATAATGCGGAAAAGAAATAACACACACACCAGAATTTTGTTAACGAGGAAAACCGCAAATGAAGAAAAACCCCGGGACCTAGTCCAGCTTTGAACACCATACTGTATTAAGCCGCTACAGACACTAGCCTACTACCAATGAACTTCAGACTGAACTATAGTTGAACCCTAATCAATCTCACATTGATTCAAGGTACAGTTACGCTCCTTACGTCTCCGATCCTAGCAGGATACTACACACTTGATTCCCTTAGCTGATCTCACCCACAACCAAGAGTTGCTACGACCCAAAGTCGAAGACTTGATAAACAAATCTGTCTCACACAGAAAAGTCTATTGGAATAGATAAATATGTCTCCCACAGAAATACCTACGAGTTTTGTTCTGTCTTTTGATAAATCAAGGAGCACAGGAACTAATTTATAAACCAGACTTATATTCCCGAAGAACATCCTAGTGTTATCAATCACCTCACAATAATCTTAATCGTATGGTAGCGAAACAAGATATCGTGGAATCACAAACGATGAGACGAAGATGTTTGTGAGTACTTTTAATCTTACTTATCGGAGATAAATCTCAAGCAAATCTTAGCAAAGATAATACTGAATCACGATAGAAGAAGTAAGGTCAGATTACGCAACTACAAAGAAAATAATTGGGTCTGGCTTCACAATCCCAATGAAGTCTTCAAGTCGTTAACCTACAAGGGTTCGTGAAAAACCTAAGGTTAAAGGAGAATCGACTCTAGCTTATACAACTAGTATCACACAGGAGGTGTGGCGATTAGGTTTCCTAGTTGCTAGAGTTCTCCTTTATATAGTTTTCAAATCAGGGTTTGCAATCTAAGTTACCTTGGTAAGAAAGCATTCAATATTCACAGTTAGATGAAAACCTGATTAGATTCAAGCCAATATCTTTCAACCGTTAGATCGAACTTAGCTTGTTATACACAAATGAAATGTACCCTCATTTAGGTTTAAGTAACCGTACCTATACGTGTACACCATGTTGGCTCAACAATAGTTAACCGAGGTTAGCTATATGAACACTCTCATATCAAACTTATTCATCTTAACCATAACTAGTTCAAATGACTCAAATGAAACTAGTTAAAGAGTTGTTCAATTGCTATATTCTCATACAAGTATACAAGAACACAATTGAAGCAAAATAGGTTTGATTCACTCGAATCAATTCATGAACATTATAGCCACGGTTTGCAAAGAATGCATTCCTTAATATATAAATGTATTAGTTCATGAACAAACCGATTTTAGAACTTTAAGCACTCAAGTATGCAAACGTGTACGCATACTTAAGTAGCCGGTCTGAGTATGGGTACGCCAGTAAGCGAACAGGTATGCATACCTTGGTACACTTCCAAAACCCAACATAAATTCCCGGACCTATACTTTATACGCAAGTGCGCGTACATGTATATGTACTTGGTACACGGAATTTCACAACTACAAGTACGCATACGGGTATGCATACTCTAGTTCCGGTCATGGATCACATACATGCAAGAATGCATACTATGTTCATAATCCAATAGTTATAAACTCTTATTTCAATCATTGAAACTTTCTTAGAGGATGACAATAGCCGTTTTCACACACTATTAAAGCAATTTTCAAGTTATTGAAATAATCATAACAAAACATTCCAGGTCTACACCAAATGATTGTATCACACATATCATGTAAGATGTTACTTGGCGATTTTCACATGATCATCTTTTGACTTTCATCAAGAATATAAGATGAACTTGGTTGAAGCGAAAGCTTACCAACACATATTTCTAGAAATATGTAAGCGAGTTAATTGATGTGATTTTGAAAGTTTGTAGTAAAGTGGTAATAAAGGTTGTCGTTCACTCAGACTTGTAAAGATTTGGTTTCAGAAAATACTAAAAACAAAGAAAATATATTCACAAATTTGTCACGATATCGAGAGATACTAGGATTCAGGGTTCCACCAATTCTCATTCATGCAATTCTTATATTTATTCCGAACAATTATAGCTCAAATAAAATATTGACTCTGTTTCTTTGCCAAAGTAGATTTTTAAAAGATTAATTGTAAATCACAAGCATGACGCATCAAAAGTACTAAAACTAAGCATACATCATCAAACGAAATCACAACTAATTAGTGAAAATCATAAAACAATTAAATCAAGTGTAAGTAGTCATAAAAGAATTAAATATAATTACCACACGCATGAAATATGGCTTCCTCCGTCGTCCCAGTGTTGGGGTTTAGCTCCTCATGATCAAAACGCACCCAAAAGATAGAAACATGGCTCAAAAAGGTGTTTTTATTGAGAAATATATAAAAACAGAGATTCGCAACGCTGTAATTGTGTTACAGAAGTCGCTGTTACAAGATTTTAAGACTGTCAAAGAACGATACTTCGTTTTTGCTGTTGTTTTGCGACAGTCCTTTGCGACAGACTTTGGAGGTCTGTTCTTCGTCTTCTTCTCCACCTGCTGCTGCTGCAGCTCTGCAGATCGTCTTTTCTTGCCTCTGCAGCCTCCCTTAGGTACCCCAAAATCTCGACCCCCCTTATGTGACTTCCTCCAAGCCTATTTATACCCAGCAGGATCAAAGAATCCCTAAAATATCTTCAATATTCTTCCATCCACTTTCACGGCAATATTTCTCTTTCTTTTATTCTCACGCGGCTCTGATATGGTTAAAACTCTTCTAAACAGAGAGTACAATCTCTCGAGAAGATATCCTCTATCAACTTCACACGTACCTTCCCTTTTAATGTATAGGAATTCCCGAAAATATGCTAACTTCCTGTTTTATCTAACTCGAAGATATTTCCTTATTTGTCGAATCCAATCAACATGGTTTTGCCTGTTTAACCAAAACAGGGATATACCAGTCAATAACACGAGCAGAATCCGACCAAAACTCCTCCAAAGTCTCACGGCCTCAACAACAGAAACCCGAGTTTCTTATCCTCCCATGTTTTCTTCAAACTCGGTGATGCAGCCCAGTTCGATCGATTCTAATGGACCTAACAACCCTGTTTAGCATAAACAAACCCAATGCAACTGAGTCCACGATTGAATCTCCTAAAAATTACCCAAAAATCGAACCCTAAAATCTGCTTTGGTCGCAAAATTATTTCCCGCCATAATTCACAATTCAAAGGTAGGGGATGAGTACCCCTTATCCAGGGCGTCGGGTGCCTTTAACACCTGGGTGTCCTGGAGTGTGAATAACAATTAGGGTGCCCCTTATCATTGGTGTACCCCTTAGTAATTGAAGCGCCCCTTATCCAAATGAGGGGTCCGAATAGTAATTTTCTCCCACGAGCGCAAAAACCACTTTTCGAGCCAATTTCGCCGCAAAAGCTTATTTCTCCAAAAACACCTACAAAGACATAAAATACCAAAATAAGCGCAAAATCGAGTACTAACATTACAGAGAATTGAGACTAAAGTAGACACATAAATGCGTCCATCATTAATCTCAGCTCGAAATCTCAAATGTGCATAGTCGAAAACTATATAGTATTACGACTTTTGTCTCACAACAGGAGATAGAGTAGAAATAGTCTTTCCAAGTGATAGATGAGTTTTAGTCTCCACATAACTTTTGTTGATGAAGTTCCACAAGCTCTCCTTAGTAGTTCTTCGTCTTCAATTGATGAACGCCGTGAAGTCTAATGCTCAACTACACAATCTATCCTAGTCTGAGACATCACAATAAGTAGACTAGAAATCAAGATTTATAGTTTTGATCACCAACATAGACAAACAAGCTTGAGATAGCAACGCTTGCGAGTTCGACCGAGCAGTGCTCTAACAACAGGGGACTCTGGAAGTTTACTTCACTATACTATTTTACTTATAACTTTTTCATTTTGTATCCAATTGACCTAATTATTTTTCCGTCGGATTTGTCTTTCTTCGTCTACAGGATAAACTTAGCGAAAACTTTGAAAGGCTTCAGAAAATTCGTGACCTGGTCAAAAGAATTGCAGAGCCACATGGGGTCATTAACCGCCAACAAAGATACATCTTGTCGCCCTTCTTGCTTCAGATAATCGTGACAAGAACGCGACAAAATATGAAATGAAACTATATCCCAAGATGAGGCTCAATCGAAACTCAGCCTTATCCGAAGACGCAAAGCTGCTAGTCGATATGCTACCTTAACACCCGTTTTGTCAGAAAGAAGAGGAACTAGACCTAGGAGTTACGGCCAAGCCTCGATGAGCCTCCAGTTCAGCTCATTTTCCGATGAACCTCAGTTCACCCAAGACTGAGAAGGATAATATCTTTGTAGCCGAATTATCAAGGGAAAAGAAATCCGAAGCGATACTCATCAGGCCAAAAATTCAGATAGAACTCCACTACTCGACGTACAACCATAACTATATATTTTCACTGAAGTAAACATGGAAAGAAACCGAGATCGTAGCTCCAGGCCACACGCTACTTATCCGGAGTCATGCGCGCAGTTCCCTCAGTCAAAGCCCCCTCTCTCAAAAATATATGCTCGACAGGCTATCCCATGAGTCAGAGTCAGAAGTGATGAGCAAATGACAAGATATGACGATCACTTACAACTTCCTCAGGTCGAAACACGATTCTACCGCGTGAAGAAATGCCTAGAAGATTTCCAGTGAATTATCCCATCAATAAAGTCACCACAAATCGATTATTCAGCCACATCCATAGTTCTGCTAGTCCTAGAAGGCGTACACTTTTCTTAATTTTGGTTTACCATCACCCAAAAGAAAGACAAATCTCGATAGATAATTTTGCTACAGAAGTTCACATGAATCCCTGTCAAGACACCAAGTAGAGGCGGAACAACCACTTCATTTTATCCACAAAGACACATGCGACAATATCTCGACATGACTCTCCACAGACGTCTCCAACCCACAGAATATTGTCTGCCTTGAAGACTCAATCTCGTACACTACAAGGGTTTTACTTCATTTTCCAAGCGTCCTGAGTCAATGGGAATCCCTAGTTGTATATCAAACTGGGGACTAACGAAGAATCGTGCGTCACACATCTGCATGGCCAACAGGAGGTGGCCCAGACATCTAGTTTTTATATAACAGATTTAGAAACAATCAGCACAAAAGTCTCAAAAGATCAGGACACATCAAGACCATTCAACTCCCCAAACCCACAACACAACATGTTATTACTTTGGATTAGGTGACTAGAGATCGGCCTTCCAAAATCGTGAAGGGGACTTATCTGTGACTCAAGAAATCTCTCATCTCTCTCTGGTATTGTCGAATTCTCCTCAATCAGCATCTTCTCTGTACTCAACAATTGCAAATATGTCCCGGATCCTGACTGAAGATAAGATGTTTTAAGTTTTTATACGCGTGTAACATGACTTTATCAAGTAGAAGAAGCATTCAAATTATCCCTAGACAATAAACGCACTCAGAAGACAAACTAGGGTTCGCAATCGGTTTGAGGAGAAGTCTATATTTTCCACTCTGCTCAGATACGACTCATACTTTGGTCACATAACTCGACGAACTGAGAAAAATGGGTAGATAATTTGACAACACGCCCTTGATGAAAAACATCTGTCTATGTCTCTCCTACTACATGTTAAAAGGGAATGATGTTTCAAAATATGGTCCAAGAGATATCATCAAAACACTTGAAGGAATATATAGCTGTTGTAAAACCATATATTTCGAGTTCAACTTCACGTGGACTTATCACCTGAAAAAAATCTCCATATCTTAATTTTTCTCTAAAATATATGAAAGGAATCTATTTTCTGTTCGATAGTTGGGGTCAACCACTGAAATTGGACATCAAACAAAGTTTCTACAACTTCTGGAGTGAAGATCACGCAATGAAGGACTTCCTATTACGAATTTTACTTAGGATTTTCACCTACTTGCATATGCAACAAAGCCAGCTAGGGTTTGCATAAATTAAGAACTCATGAGGGTTTTCTTCCTTTGCCAGATGCATACGAAAAAGGTCCTGAAAAGGAAAATATCAACCCTAAAGAACAGAGGCCCCTAAAGAAAATCTCTTGCTTTATGTTCAACTGCTTCACTTTGGCCTCTGCATCCTGCTTAGCATGTTCCATCTCTTCATCTACCATGCTTCATTCCAGATTAAGAAACTCTCTAAAATACGAGGACCTGAACTCAACTCACCCCGACAGATCCTGACAGAATTGAGCCACTCGCAACCACCTCATATTGAAAGCAAAGATTCTCACGGGTTGTCACCAAGTTTCCCAGGTTTACAAGATCATCAAAAGCAATACCGTTCGGAGTTATCATTCTCACAATATAATTCTTCGCCCGCCTCATCCGCATTCTACCAAGGTCGAACTCATGAAGAGTACTCTACAAACGAAGAGAAGATTTGATAAGGCTGCAAATTTCAAATTACATAATTTAAAATCAAGGTAGCAACAACACAGGACTAGGGTTTGATTTACATGAGGACCGTCCTTTGCCCCTAAAACCTTGTCCTCCTACAATCCCTTTAAGCTTTGTATCATCCAATGCCTTCAAGCCTTGTTCTCCCTTAATCTCTTCAAGCCTTGTCATCTCCTACTACCTTCAAGTTTACCCTCATGCCTATAGTCATATACTTATCGAGAAATCCATCTCACATCTCATGAGATACTCGTGCATTTGTTTGGGTCGTAAATATCACTGGGACTCCCTAAGCATGGCATATCAAAAGACTAAACCCAAGCATGTACCGCGAGAAAGTTATACGAAACTAATTATAAGTTCACAAAAAACACTTGGCTATTCTAAGCATACTCCATCAAAGGATTTAACCCAGCATGAAATATCAAATAAGTAGACAAATATATTTGCAATCATAAAAGTTAAGAACATAGGTTACTGTATTGTACAAAACCGGTGAAGCAACAACTAATTTCATCGTTGAATCAATATATAAAATCATGCAATTAATTTATTCAAATCATAATAGTCTTTTGTTATATAAATCAATTCAATTAACCTAAAACTCCATGTGGTTTCAATAATAAACCCTAGTTACAAAAGCATAAGAAACACATGGCTTTCTCAAAAGCCATAAATATATTAAAGAGAATGACAAGCAAATCAAAACAGATGCGAAATGATGAAACTTCAAACCGTAATCCTTTTTATTTCCGTCGTCTCTGCCAAACCTCTACTCGTTTCCTATGGTTTTGGCATGCATCCGCAACCTCCCTAAACTGAACTCCAGATGGCCTCCCCCAATTTGTTTATGTTCATCTCTTTATATAGGTGTGCTGGAAATGGTTTCATTAAGCCCTAGAAGACTACCAAGCCCAGTCCGAACACTGGATTCACATGCACGCCTGACCATCTCGAGCTTCAAGTCAATTATCAGCGAGACTAGGACCCTCATGCGTTTGTGATGTGACTCAATAATGTTGTAGTAATAAAAGGGTTGTCGTTCACTCGGACTTGATGGGTTTGATTTTAAGAATTACTAGAAGAAAATACTAAAGAAAAATATATACAAATATTGTCACAGGATGAAGAGATGTGCTGGGACTCAGGATTCAGCCAAACTCATAACAAAAAGGTTCAAATATTAATTCTTTTAACAATTATCGCGCAACCAATAAAAACATTGACTCTTATTTTTGCCAAGATAGATTCTCAAAAGATTGGTTGTAAATCCTAAGCATGATGTATCAAAACATTTAAGCTAAGCATACATCATCAAATTAAATGACAACCAATTAATTCAAATCATATTTCAATTAAAATTAATGCAAAAGTCTAAAAAAAAAAAGAATTAAATAATTTTACCCATGTATGAAATTCGTCTTCCTCCGTCGTCCCAGTAATGGGGTTTAGCTCATCATGTTGGAAACACGCTCAAAATATGATTTTATTGCTCAAAGGTGCTTACAAATGATGAAAAGGAGAGATATCAAATAAAAACCTAGTTTGTAATGAGATATAAGTGTTACAAACCTAATTGTTACTGAGAGCGATAACACCTTTCGTCGCTGTTACTATTCGTTTAAGTCTGCCTCCAACTACGACCCACAAACGCGAGTCGTTTACACTCATTGAAGAACGACGGTTTCTGGCCGTCTGTTCTTCGTGTTCTTTAGGTGTAGCAGCAGCAGCAATGGTGTTTCCCTGGAACTTGATTCTCTCGACTCTGTGGTGCTCCAAACCTTCCCTAATCTCTCCGTCTCTTCTGTGCTACCCAAGAACCATATATATACTCGACAGGACCAAATTAACTCCTCAAATCTTCTCCAAATCTTCACCATAACCCGAAGAAAGACGATATATTCTCGAATATATTTTTTTCACGCATCTTACATTGGTTTGTCAAAACTCCCTTTTAACAATTCCACACGCATGCACGCTCCAAGCATGTTCAAAAACCCTTTTGAAAGATTCAAACACACCGCTACACACGCCTGCCCGAGAGGATCCAATGAAATCCCGTGAACGTTCCTGTTTTCCATCACTCCACGTAACATCCCCCATATCTCGAAACTAAGATCGTTACCACCCCCGTTTAGGTGTAACAGGTAAACACAATCCATTCCCGTCAAAAACTCCACTAAAATTCCCCAATTCCCGATCCAGAAAGTCACGCAGTTCAACAAAGACATTTTTCCCGCCAAAATTTATTTTAAATGAAGGAGATGAGGTTGCCCCTTAGTAAATGATGTGCCCCTTATCCAAAGCAGGGGTCCGTTTAGCAAATGTCCTCCGAGGGTGCCTTTATCAACTTTTCGAGCCGAATTTCCCAAAAATATTTATTGCTCAAAAATACCTACAAACACACAAAAACACCAAAATTAGTACAAAAATCGAGACCAACAATAGAGACACTGAGGACAAATTAGACACAAAAATGTGTCTATCAAATACCCCCAAACTTATTATTTGCTAGTCCCGAGCAAATTTATTCTAGAAAATAAAATTCATTTGAACCCCTAGGTGGCCCTAGTGGCGGAGTGTTGTCTCCGGAGGGTTTACCAGAGGTGTACCCACAAAACCATTACTCCAGACCCTAGCTATCTAGGCAGAACCTTGGAAGGCACTAAAGAATCTCCTTGGTTGGCATACAATCATTGAGTATAGGAGGAAGTACCCTGATGCGAAATTCCAATTGTTGTACACGAGTTTGCACTCAAGCATACTAAAATTCATATAAAGTGACAGAGCTCTACTCAGATAGTTTCTAGACATCATAAACCGGAGTCAACCAATCACATGGAAAGATTAAGAAGATGGATGTAGAGAAAAACATAGATGTTGACTAAGGTGAACCTATCCTAATGGACCGAGACACTCGTGCGACTAATATCAACACACTGGCATATACAAGGGAACCAGTGGTCGATAATCTTAACTCTAGGTCAACTCAGCTGGCATATACAAGGGTACCAGTGGTCAACTTTATTGTATTTATTCCGTTTGGTCTGATGGCCTGGTCTCAATTTTTTTTTTTTTTTTTTTTTTTTTTTTTGTGTCTGTCTCTCTACTCTAATTCACCCTAGCAATGGTAAAGAGAAAATAAAAGAAGTGATCAGTATTCTTTCGATGTTTCCATCACGAGGATATGGCGAAACTACCATGTTTTATTTTTCTAACACCCGAGCTCACGTGCTTCTATGAATAGACTCTTTAGATGTTTCCATCTAATCAGATTGGTTCCTCAACCCCTACAACCAAAATGCTTCCATCCACTTAGATTGGTTAGTGCCGACCTTAATAAACATAAATTTCTAGGCTCTGGAGTTAATTTATTGCAACTAAAAAGTTTCTCCCATACCCCCAAACTTAAATCTAACATTGTCCTCAATGTTCTAAAGATGAAATTAAAAACATGAACAAGGAGAAACTGTTACCATTTGAAGCAAAGAGTTTAAGGAAAAATATTACCGTGTTGCAAGAGCATGGGTTACCTCCCAAAAAGTGCTAAGTTTAAAGTCTTCATCCAGACAAAGAAAGAACTAGTCACCTCGAAGAATCATATAACAGTAACCGGAATAACTGTGGGTCATCTGGATCAAAAAGTATTACCCAAAAGAAGAGAAAATTGCAATAAACCATGAAGATATCGAACATACCCTTATTCAACTTTTTGTTTAAGACAACTATTTCAAGTTGTGGCTCAGGTTCAGGCTCTATGAACGGGTCTAAATAAAATGTTTTCATGGGCTGGACTTCCTCAAAAGAAGGATTCTTAAGATCAGGTTGTAGAGTCTGGAAATACTCAAGTAGGAACTTAGACGCACATAACAATAACCTGAATAATTGGGGATCCTCTAAGTCAATCAGATTTGACTCACACAGCTGACCACAGAGAGAGTGGTGGTCTTCCTTAAACAAATGTGTCGACCCTAATATCCTAAAGTAATTAGGTTTAGTCTCAAAACTTAATAATTGACACATCTGAAACTTATACGTTCCCACAATTGGAAGAAAAGTTTTTGGTGGGAAAACAAAGTCAATTTTGGTATCATAGCCTGGGTTAACCACATCAACCAGAGGATGGGTTTCTAACAACTGAACTTCTTCCTGGACATTATTAGGTTCGGGAGAGCTAGCATGAAGGTAATCTGGCACAATGGTTGAGGCACACATATCAAGTCCCAAGTGAGGGATCTCTGTAAGAGCTAAAGGTAAGGCACAAGGAGAATGATAATCACCCCCAAACTTAGAATTTTGGGTGTCTCTAGATAGACTGGCTACAATTTCCCTAATTTCTAGATCATCGGAATCCTGAAAATGGTCAATTGCTTCATGTAGATTATACTCGGGTGATGCATCCTCACTCATATTTAAAAGCTCTACGAGTTCATCTTCTTCGTCTAAGACTATTGTTTCTAAATCCTTGGACTCTAAAACAAGTATTCTCGGGATAAACCCATTCCTCTAAACCATTATCGACTTCGTAAACAGGAAATACTACATCGTCTAAAACAAAGATCTCTAGTCAAATCCTCGTCCTTTTGAATAGGTGAATAATTGTTAAAATTATTAGGATCTGAACCGTAAATAACTCTATTATTATAAAGCTCAATTGGAGTAGCAAATTCCACGATCACTATGCCTATTTGTTTCCAATTCTTCATCAACACTATCCTCATCATAATCATTATTATAATAACATGAAAATGGTTGAACCTCATCTAAAAAGTGGTTGAATTCAACACTATCCTCTTTGATTATGTGAATAACTATCTTCATTCTCAAAGGTATTATTGGATACACTATATTGGAAATTCAAGTTATTTCGAGCAATACTTCCATTCGTCTCTAACTCAAGTCTACATGTCGACTCAGCTAGCCTCTCAAGGGTCTCCTCCAAAGAAAGTTCCCTTAGTGTTGGATCTAAGTTTTGAGTTAATCTATTGAGGATATCTTCTACAGATTCAGTCGTTGTTGCAGTCCTTTTGTCCATAACTACGTTATTTACCTCAGCTAACTTACATGTTGATTCAGCTAACTTTTGTGTCGACTCAGCTAAACCCCTGAGGGACTCTTCTAGAGAAGGAAGAGGAACAGAAGGATCATAATAAGGACTACTTTTCAAAAGTTTGATTGTATCCTCTAGAGACGAAGAACTATTACTATAATCTTCTTGCTCGAATGACCGATGCACATGTGGATAGTAATTGGGCTCACCATGGTATGACCCATAACCTTCAAAAGATTGGCGTTCCCAACCACTATTCACACTATGGTCATAAAAAGAGTAATGTCCATATTGTTCAGTTGGATAATCATTGTATTGGTTGTTATAATACCAGTTTGACATCCTAACTGCAAGGGAATTCTACACAAACACAAACAAGGCTGACTCGACCAAAACAAACCTACTGATTTCTAGCAAACAAAAAGCATGATGGCTCCACTTAGATTGTTTCTTGACCAGCTTCTAATCCTTCGAAAGGGAATTCGTTACAATTTAAGCAAACCCCTCTGGAATCAATCCGAGTTTAAGTAAGCTAAATAGAGGCGAGGGAAGCTGCGTGGAGCTTTGATACCCAAGGCCTCACCGCAATTACAAGGCGGCGCAGTCACGCATTCAACTTCACAAAAACCATCATGAACTTCGAAGTATGCTTAAAGAGTAACCAATATTTTTCGAATGACTTTCCTATTAAGCTCGTTACCCTATCGGTCTCGTTCTAGTCAAAATTTTAGGCTTAGGTTCGTGTTTGGTTTCGTTTTCCTAAGGCGGGCAAGAAGAGAACGGTGATGAAATCCAAACCCTTATCTTGTATGGCCAGTCCTTGCCCTTTACTAGGAAATTAAAACAGCCGGATTCAGTTCCTCGACATATATTCACACGAAATCATCCAAAAACCCACCGGGCGGGGATTCGCGGGTGTTTAGAATTCTTACCTCCCGTTCCGGACGGGGATGAACCGTTGAAGTCGACTCAGGCCACGACTCCTATGTCGTGTACGAACCCGAGGGGCCGAGACGATATCGTAATCGTCGTCCTTCCTGTGCAGTTTATATTTAAATAACCCTTCCTTAGGGTTTAAAAAAAATGTCCAACGGTCCAAAAATAAAGTCCAAAATTAAGAAGTCCAAAAAAATAAAAATAAAAATTACAAAGATAATTACCTAATTACGCTTCTAAAAAATAAATAAAAAAAAATTAATTACACTATATACAAAATTTTCTTCTTCACTCCTTTTGGATTCCTCTTTTCTTTCCTTCTTTAGCTTCGCTTTTGTTTTCGGCCGCTTTCTCCCTTTTTTGAGCTCAGTTCCAAATCTGAAAACAAACAAGAAATACCAAAAGGCGTAAAAAAGAACAAAAATAATAAAAATAAAAATAAAGCCTAAAAAACAAATCTATACACAAGTCCGCGTCGGCGGCGCCAAAAATTGATGTGACTCAATAATGTTGTAGTAATAAAAGGGTTGTCGTTCACTCGGACTTGATGGGTTTGATTTTAAGAATTACTAGAAGAAAATACTAAAGAAAAATATATACAAATATTGTCACAGGATGAAGAGATGTCTTTGGGACTCGAGATTGACCAAACTCATAACAAAAAGGTTCAAATATTAATTCTTTTAACAATTATCGCGCAACCAATAAAAACATTGACTCTTATTTTTGCCAAGATAGATTCTCAAAAGATTGGTTGTAAATCCTAAGCATGATGTATCAAAACATTTAAGCTAAGCATACATCATCAAATTAAATGACAACCAATTAATTCAAATCATATTTCAATTAAAATTAATGCAAAAGTCTAAAAAAAAAAAAGAATTAAATAATTTTACCCATGTATGAAATTCGTCTTCCTCCGTCGTCCCAATAATGGGGTTTAGCTCATCATGTTGGAAACACGCTCAAAATATGATTTTATTGCTCAAAGGTGCTTACAAATGATGAAAAGGAGAGATATCAAATAAAAACCGGGTTTGTAACAGATATAAGTGTTACAAACCTAATTGTTACTGAGAGCGATAACACCTTTTCTCGTCGCGTTGTTACTATTCGTTTAAGTCTGCCTCCAACTACGACCCACAAACGCGAGTCGTTTACACTTGTTGAAGAACGACGGTTTACGGCGTCTGTTCTTCGTGTTCTTTAGTGTGTAGCAAGAAGCAGACAATGGTGTTTCCCTGGAACTTGATTCTCTCGACTCTGTGGTGCTCCAAACCTTCCCTAATCTCTCCGTCTCTTCTGTGCTACCCAAGAACCATATATATACTCGACAGGACCAAATTAACTCCTCAAATCTTCTCCAAATCTTCACCATAACTTCAGCAGTAAAGACGATATATTCTCGAATATATTTTTTTTCACGCATCTTCTGTTGGCTGTCAAAACTCCCTTTTTAACAATTCCACACGCATGCACGCTCCAAGCATGTTCAAAAACCCTTTTTGAAAGATTCAAACACACTGCTACACACGCCTGCCCGAGAGGATCCAATGAAATCCCGTGAATGTTCCCTGTTTTCCATCACTCCACGTAACATCCCCCATATCTCGAAACTAAGATCGTTACCACCCCTGTTTAGGTGTAACAGGGTAAACACAATCCATTCCCGTCAAAAACTCCACTAAAAATTCCCCCAATTCTGATCCAGAAAGTCACGCAGTTCAACAGCACATTTTTCCCGCCAAAATTTATTTTAAATGAAGGAGATGAGGTTGCCCCTTAGTAAATGATGTGCCCCTTATCCAAAGCAGGGGTCCGTTTAGCAAATGTCCTCCGAGGGTGCCTTTATCAACTTTTCGAGCCGAATTTCCCAAAAATATTTATTGCTCAAAAATACCTACAAACACACAAAAACACCAAAATTAGTACAAAAATCGAGACCAACAATAGAGACACTGAGGACAAATTAGACACAAAAATGTGTCTATCAGTTTGCTGCCATAACCATGATGAGATCACCACTAGCTTCAATCGATACCATTTCCTTGGAACAGATGCTGCCATCTACATTCATGTCCAACTAACGACCACAAATGCCTGCAACTTTAATCAATTTGAATAATCAGACCACATCACTGCTTACTTTCTTCATCTCACTTCCCAGCACCTTCTTCTCAGCTTCCATTCAACCTCGACCACAATTACTGCTCCTTGAACTCCATGGCTGTAAGCATCAGTTCCTCCTCTGAATTCCATTACCACTAGCTTTCATCAGATCTATCCATACCCACGTATCCATCTCCACTTCTCAGGCAACTCGCATTCGAAAAGGAACTATAATCTCTCGAGCACAATCACAATAACCATGGAAGCAACAAAATTTACCAATTAACCTGATTTCATCTCCGTTACGTCTGTAGTATATACGGCCACCAATTGTGTTGCTCGACTTCATAAGCACATTCCTCCATGGGCCACGCATTCATTCTCATAAGAACTTCAGTTAAACCAAATTTCCGTCCATCCATCATTTGTATTTTCATGGAAGCTGCAGGTTGACAAACCCTGACAATAACACTGTCTATCGACTGTAGTTCAGGCCACTGCACCAACTCCAATCACAACAATACTTCTCGCTTCCTGGCCATTTGAGTCTCGGCCACAGCTGCCTGCAATTTTTATTCCCTATCTTCTGTCCATCTCGACACCACTAGTTAGATTCGAAGCTTCTCCATTTCTCCTGTATCTTCTCTGAACTTCTAACCACCGACTGCAACCATCACCATCTTCTTCGGACCTCACAGACCCATGGCATCTGTTAACCATAGCAGCTCCCCATAGCAGTCGATGTAAAATCAACCGTCATCTTGAATTCAAAAGCACCTTCAGGAGATTAATAACACCCATCATCCTTTGGAACAACACTTGATGATATCTTCAACTCGGTTCACAAAAAGTGTGAAAGAGAGCTCAAGACACAGACACCAGCAGCTTGGAGCAAACGGAGAATTTGCGAAAGTGGAGACTCTGAACCCTTTTCCTATTTTTTTTTTCACCTCTACTGGAATTGACCACGTGAAAAAAGTCAAATCTTTCACCTCTTTTGTATCATGAGTGGTGTCAGCTAAGAGAAATGGCATTGCTGCCCATATTTACTATTTCTCCTCATCTCTGATGCAATGCAAGCTGGCGCAGCACATGAGTTGTAACCATGACAATTAAGCTAGCTTCTCTTGATGCTTTGAATGATCTGCTCATTTTCTTCGCAAACGCCAATTAAGCTGCAACTTAGTTGTTTATTCCCTGAATAGTCGAATTCACTTGTACTTTCTACAAAAGCACTAAAATAGTGTTATTAGCTAAAATATTGAGTCCTATCTAATATAAATATGGGTATAAAATGTAGCATCTACGTGCTTATCAAACACCCCCACACTTATATTTTGCTAGTCCTCGAGCAAAACAAGAAAATATATATCCGCTCTACAGCTGGATATGGAGACACGTCTGCTAAACAGCTAGATGGAACCACTAAACAGCGGTAGAGATGTCTGCTAAACAGCTAGACGAAACCAATAAACAGCCAGGCGAAACCACTAAATAGCCGTACAGATGTCTGCTAAACATCTAGGCGGAACCACTAAACACTGGATAGAGATTCTACTAAACAACTAGACAGAAAGACCCGCTAAATAGCTGATCATATCATGCAATTTATTTATTTTAATTTATTTTTTATTTTTCTTTTTAAGACCCGCTAAACAGCTGGTCATATCATGTATTTTTTTATGATGCAATTGTTTTTTTTTTTATATAAAATTCCTAACGAAAGTGCCACTCCCCCACACTTAAACATTACATTGTCCTCAATGTAATTGAGTCATCCAACGTAGAAATCAAGATGAGAAATTCATAAACAAATAAAAATAAAACAAAACAAGAAAATAGAAATACCTACTGGAATGTACATAAAGGATCCCCATAAACTAATAACCTGGAAATATGGGGATCAACCCAAAATACAGTATTTACAAATGATAGCTTCGCACTTATGTTATGATTCCTTGAAGAAGGTGAAACTATCAAAAAGAAAAAGTTACCCCCAAACCTGGTTTTTACTTCACAAGGAAGTGCATAAAGAACATAATATGGGGATACTCTTTGGACTGGGGATATATTAATTGACTCATGCACGATATCAGGAACATGCAAGTCCTATGGGTATTTGGATGCAAAGTGATCCAAGAAAACCTTAGAAGCACACAATTATAACCCTAAATTAGGTAACTTTTGGAAGTCTAGGGGTCTAGAAACAACTTATGAGTCGAGTGAATATTGTGAGTGAGATTCATCTATAGAATTAGGCAAATCATCCACGCAATCATCCACAGGGCCATCTCTATGTTCTGCCTGGGACAGAAAGTCACTACAAGACTGATCATAATCTGCATATAATCTTTGGCATTCCAGAATTCTCAATCTTTGTTCCAAACTAAGTGGTGTGTGTTTGAAATACTTCTCATATATCATTTGAGGTGATTCTTCACTTACCATATGTGGAGTAAAAACTCCATAGCGTTGTCCATGTATATATTCACCAAGCGTCATATTAGATGAGGTTGCCTGATAATTTGAACTTCTACGCATATATTCTCTTAGTGTCATCTCAGATGACGTCTCCTGAGAAAGAGTCATCATCCTCAAAAAGGTACCCATAAAAAAAGTTCTAAAACACAAAACAAGTCAAAAAAAAAAACTAACTATTTACAAAATCAAAAATACTAATTACAATATTTCAAAACCGCTCCCTGGCAGTGGCGCCAAAAATTGATAGGATTCTGGGAATACCTATTTGTATAACCGTAATCGCACGGTGTCTAACTAGTAGACAGAGGCAAATACGGGTCGAACCCACAGGGAGCGGTGGAAATACCAATAAGCAATATTTCTAATCGACTAACCAATCAAGATATTGAGCTTCTGATTTTTAAAAGAATGAACTGCAATAATAAAATAAATTCAATGGAATACTAGGTAACCAGGGTTTATAGTATCCACCACAACTTATATTCAATTACTGAAATGAAACATAATCCATGAATTATTTATCGTCCGTTCTATTGACATCACCTATTATATGTATTAGAGTCGCAAATATCACTAGGACTCCCTAAGCATGGCACATCAAAAGACTAAACCCAAGCATGTACCATCAAATTGCATTAGCGAGAAAGTTATACGAAAAAAATTATACGTTCACAAAAAAATACTTGGCTATTTTAAGCATACTCCATCAAAGGATTTAACCCAGCATGAAATATCAAATAAGTAGACAAATATATTTGCAATCATAAAAGTTAAGCACATAGGTTACTGTATTGTACAGAACCGGTGAAGCAACAACCAATTTCTTCTTTGAGTCAATATATAAAATCATGGAATTAATTTATTCACATCATAATAGTCTTTTGTTATATAAATCAATTCAATTAACCTAAAACTCCATGTGGTTTCAATAATAAACCCTAGTTACAAAAGCCTAGCAAAACATGGCTTTCCCAAAAGCCATAAATATATTAAAGTGAATGACAAGCAAATCAAAACGGATGCGAAATGATGAAACTTCAAAACGTAATCCTTTTTATCTCCGTCGTCTCTGCCAAACCTCTACTCGTTTCCTCTGGTTTGGCTTGCAGCAGCAACCTCCTTAAACTGAACTCCTGCCGGCCTCCCCCAATTTGATTATGTTCATATCTTTATATAGGTGTGCTGGAAATGGCTTCATTAAGCCCTAGAAGACTACCAAGCCCAGTCCGAACACTAAATTCACATGCACGCCTGACCATCTCGAGCTTCAAGTCAGTTATCAGCGAGACTAGGACCCTCCTGCGTTTGCTGCCATAACCATGATGATATTACCTCCAGCTACCACTGCCAGCTATTAAATCTCCTCCATTTCTCACAAAATCCAGCCAACATATAATCCATCTCAAAACCCATGCAATCAATCCACAACCAACACCAAACTGAGAGTAGAGAGTCCACCACCGTCATCAGCAATATCCCGATCATTTCACACCATTTTCTATTTATGCGTCACCTTGAATCACCACTGCCTTGAAGTTCAAGCAGTAGCTCAACAATACTTTCTTTTTTACTGACTAGCACAATCACGTTGAAACCAATTCCAGATTCAAGAGCATAAAATCCGTCACTGCCAGAATTTGATCACCACTAGCTTCAATCGATACCATCTCCTTGGAACATATGCTTCCATCTCCCTTCGTGTCCAACTAACGACCACAAATGCCCGCAACTTCAATCAATTCCAGAACTCAGGCCACAACACTGCTTACTTTCTTCATCTCACTTCCCGGCTTCCATTCAATCTCGGCCACAATTACTGCTCCTTGAACTCCATGGTTGTAAGCATCAGTTCATCCTCTGAATTCCATTACCACTAGCTTCCATCAGATCCAGCCATACCCACGTATCCATCTCCACTTCTCATACAACTCGCATTCGAAAAGGAACTATAATCTCTCGAGCACAATCACAGCAACCATGGCAGCAACACAACATTACCAATTAACCTGATTTCATCTCCGTTGCGTCTGCAGTATATACGGCAACCAATTGTGTTGCTCGACTTCATAAGCACATTCCTCCACTGGCCATGCATTCATTCTCACAAGAACTTCAGTTAAACCAAATTTCCTTTCATCCATCATTTGTATTTTCACGACAACTTCAGGTTGACAAACCTTGACAACAACACTGTCTATCGACTGCAGTTCAGGCCACTGCACCAACTCCAATCACAGCAATACTTCTCGCTTCCTGGCCATCTGAGTCTCGGCCACAGCTGCCTGCAATTTCTATTCCCTATCATCTGTCCATCTCGACACCACCAGTTAGATTCAAAGCTTCTCCATTCTTCCGTATCTTCTCTGAACTTCTAACCACTGATTGCAACCATCACCAGCTTCTTCAGACCTCACAGACTCATGGCATCTGTTAAACCATCGCAGCTCCCATAAAAGTCGTTGTACAATCAGTCGTCATCTTGATTTCAAAAGCACCTTCAGGAGATCAATAACACCCATAATCCTTTGGAACAACACTTAATGATATCTTCAACTCAGTTCATAGCACATGTGAAAGAGAGCTCAAGACACAGACACCAGCAGCTTGGAGCAAACGGAGAAGTTGCGAAAGTGGGGACTCTGAACCCTTTTCTTATTTGTTCACCTTTAGTGGAATTGACCACGTGAAAAAAGTCAAATCTTTCAACTCTTTGTATCATGAGTGGTGCCAGCTAAGAGAAATGGTATTGCTGCCCATATTTCCTATTTCTCCCCATCTCTGATGCAGTGGGATGGAAAGATGGCGCGGCACATGAGTTGTAACCATGAAAATTAAGCTGAATTCTCTTGATGCTTTGAATAATCTGCTTTGAATAATCTGCATAAGCTGCTCATTTTGGACGCAAACACCAATTAAGCTGCAACTTAGTTGTTTATTCCCTGAATAGTCGAATTCACTTGTACTTTCTACATAAGCACTAAAATAGTGTTATTAGCCAAAATATCGAGTCCTAGCTAATATAAATATGGGTATAAAATATAGCATCTACATGCTTATCAAACACCCCCACACTTATATTTTTCTAGTCCTCGAGCAAAACAAGAAAATATATATCCGCTCTACAGCCGGATATGGAGAGACGTCTGCTAAACAGCTAGATGAAACCACTAAACAACGGTAGAGATGTCTGCTAAACAGCTAGACCAAACCAATAAATAGCCAGACGAAACCACTAAACAGCCGCAGAGATGTCTGCTAAACAGCTAGACGGAACCACTAAACAGTGGATAGAGATGTCTGCTAAAAAGCTAGACAGAAAGACCCGCTAAACAACTGATCATATCATGCAATTTATTTATTTTATTTTTTTAATTTTCTTTTTAAGACCCGCTAAACAGCTGGTCATATCATGCATTTTTTTTATGATGTAATTATTTTTATTTATTTTTATTAAATTCCTAACGAAAGTGCCACTGCCCCACACTTAAACATTACATTGTCCTCAATGTAATTGAGTCATCCAACGTAGAAATCAAGATGGTAAATTCATAAACAAATAAAAATAAAACAAGAAAATAGAAATACCTACTGGAATATACATAAAGGATCCCCATAAACTAATAACCTAGAAATTTGGGGATCAACCCAAAATACAGTATTTACAAATGACAGCTTCGCACTTATGTTATGATTCCTTGAAGAAGGTGAAACTATCAAAAAGAAAAAGTTACCCCCAAACCTGGTTTTTACTTCACAAGGAAGTGCATAAAGAACATAATATGGGGATACTCTTTGGACTGGGGATATATCAATTGACTCATGCACGGTATCAGGAACATGCAAGTCCTCTATGTATTTGGATGCAAAGTGATCCAACAAAACCTTAGAAGCACACAATTCTAACCCTAAATTAGGTAACTTTTGGAAGTCTAGGGGTCTAGAAACAACCTCTGAGTCGAGCGAATATTGTGAGATAGATTCATCTATAGAATTAGGCAAATCATCCACGCAATCATCCACAGGGTCATCTATATGTTATGTCTGGGACAGAGAGTCACTACAAGACTGATCATCATCAGCATGTAATCTTTGGCATTCCAGAATTCTCAATCTTTGTTCCAAACTAAGTGGTGTGTGTTTGTAATACTTCTCATATATCGTTTGAGGTGATTCTTCACTTACCATATGTGGAGCAAAAGCTCCATACCGTTGCCTATGCATATATTCAGCAAGCGTCATCTCAGATGACGTTGCCCGATAATTTGAACTTCTACGCATATATTCTCTCAGTGTCATATCAGATGACGTCTCTTGAGAAAGGGTCATCATCCTCAAAAAGGTACCTGAAAAAAAAAGTTTTAAAACCATCGCAGCTCTCATAGCAGTCGTTGTACAATCAGCCGTCATCTTGAATTCAAAAGCACCTTCAGGAGATCAATAACACCCATCATCCTTTGGAACAACACTTGCTGATATTTTCAACTCAGTTCACAACAAATGTGAAAGAGAGCTCACGACACAGACACCAGCAGCTTGGAGCAAACGGAGAAGTTGCGAAAGTGGAGACTCTGAACCCTTTTCCTACTTGTTCACCTCTAGTGGAATTGACCACGTGCAATAAGTCAAATCTTTCACCTCTTTGAATCATGAGTGGTCTCAGCTAAGAGGAATGGCATTGTTGCCCATATTTATTATTTCTCCCCATCTCTGATGCAGTGGAATGGCAAGCTGACGCGTCACATGAGTTGTAACCATGACAATTAAGTTGGCTTCTCTTGATGCTTTGAATGATCTGCTCATTTTTTTCGCAAACGCCAATTAGGCTGCAACTTAGTTGTTTATTCCCTGAATAGTCGAATTCACTTATACTTATGACAAAAGCACTAAAATAGTGTTATTAGCCAAAATATCGAGTCCTAGCTAATATAAATATGGGTATAAATTGTAGCATCTACGTGCTTATCATTATAGGAGATGAGGTTGACCTTTATCTCTCCTTGATTAAGACGCTAAGCTTACTTGGTGAAATCGTCTAAATAAACGTTGGGTTGTGTTCTCTAGTCTCGATAATTCTTTTGTGTAATTCATAACGATCCTTTGTTTTTTGCCTTTTGCCAATTTTGTTGACAAAAGGGGGAGAATTACTTAGTACTGCTCTACTCTAACATACGGCTTCTCCGAGAATTATGTAAGGGGGAGTGGATTATAAGCTATAGGTTTTCCCTATTGATGTGGACCTCCGCACGTCAAAATTAATATTACTTTCTCACAACTTATGATTCATTATGAAGCAATGGTAAGAAAGGATCATTCCCACATAGAGTTATAGAATTATTATATGTTTCAATTGCCTATTAAGAACAAGGGGGAGTTTTTGATTTTTATAAAGATAACAATGAAAATAAAACAAGCAAATAGAACAAGTGAAAATATCGGTCAAGTCACGAACATGTCCCACAAAATTTTAGAAAACAAACCCTAATCTCTCTTTATAAAAATAAAAAGGACGATTAAGAAAAGAAATTAGTTACAAAACAACCGATAGAGATGAATTGAAATACTTAACGGTGTATAAGAGGTGTAATATAATAAATGAGTTGTCATGTAAGTGAGTGTGTTAATTGTGTGACATGTATGTTGTCTCAATTTTTTTCTTTAGTTTGGTTAAAAACCTTTTTTTTAAGAAAGGCCTGCTACCTACAAGCCCAGGTAGCTATATAAAGAAAAATCTCCCGATGTTGAACTCAGGATGATGATATACCATTTTATTTATTTAGATCATTTAATTTGTAAAAGAAAAAACCTAATTAGAGGGACATGAGAGCACATATAAAAAAGGGACGGGGGATGGAGAACCATGTCTTTAGGCCTATTCCTATGGGTAAGGGAAAAAAATGTTGTTTGGCATACCAGGTGGCATGGCAAACAAGTTGCGCCACTATGGGAAAACCACTGAGCGACAGAGTTCCTAGCGGTCGATATTTTCAATAACGCCAGCGATAAAGTCTTTATCGCCAGCGATATTCTTAATAACGCTCGATGTTAACTCTAGCGCCAACGGCTAGTTTTTTATCACTATAAATAGGTAATTTTCAAACTCAGAGGTTACCCCAAAAAATTTTACACAAAAAAATTCTCTAATTCTCTCTTTCTTAATCTAAATCTATTTTTCTCTTTCTCAATCTAATTTATTTTTTTGAAATTTCCCAAATGACACAATTTCAAACCCAACTTGATTCGGCAACACAACTTGATTTTTCTGGAGTAGTTCTTGAAGGTGCCGTTAAGAAGATATGTGATAAGTATAAAGAAATAGGTAAGAAGCAAAGAAGTCTTCAAGTTTTGGATATTAAACAAGTCAAAACCGCAACTAAGAAAAGGCAAAGAAAAGTTCAAGGTAAGGCAAATTTGAAGCCAAAGAAGAAGATAAACAAAGGAAATTCCATTCATGAACGTATTGATTGGAAGTTTTGTGAAATGAAGAAGATTAACAATATGAAGAACATTGTCCCAAATTTTTATTTTGAACCCTTTCCAATTATTGTCTAGTTTTATATCTTGTAAAAATGACTATTAATGATTATATCGAAGTCTAATGAATTTGAAAAAATTTGTCGAATATTGTTGAAAATTAATATTAATTATATTCTTAATCCAATCTTACAATTAAGAAATTAAACAAATATTAAAACTTAATACTTAGACAATTAAAAAATTAAAACATAAGAACTCAAGTGGACAATTGAGAAATTACAACATAAATGTTGGGCAATATCTGGGCAAACATTCAAAATCTCGAAACAACTTTCAAAATGGAATTTTTTCCCATAGATGCGACGATATTCCGCACCACACCTTTGTTGAAGTTCCATCATGGTTTCACCACTTCTCAAGTTTGGACCTTCTTGCTGAAGTAAAGCAACATACCTAGTAACTTCCTGCTTAATTGTAGTGAAGCGTTGAATCAACTCTGAAACATCACGATTGTTATGGTTCATTGCTTGTTCTTGAAATTTCCCAAAAATCCTTTGCCACAATGGTTGGGGATGAAATTCATCCTCAGTAAAATAAATATAATTCCTGCAAATACATTCATCTTCCGCAATAGTGAATTCTGGTTTTCGCCTCATAAATTGACGTCTCCTAATTTCACTTTCCACATTGGCACGATCAACAGCTCTTCGATTTGCGGCAGCACGTTGGTTTGCTACGAACTCAGCGAACTCAGCAATGTTCATATTGTCAGCCGTGCTGAAAAGAATTGGAGATTGAGAAATTCTGGAGAGGTTTAGAAATTCTGGTGTGAGTTGAAATGAGATTGAAATTAGGTATTTATAGAGGGAAAAATAGTAGCCATTGGATGAAGATCTGATAAGCGATGATCAGAGAGCCGAGCGATAGCTTGACTAGCGCTGGCGCTTTAAAGACCAGCGAGCGCTGGCTTGACCGTCGATCGATGGACACTCTATCGCTCGCTGGAAACTCTATCGTATATGCCTATATGTTATTCCTGGCATATAGGCATATGCGTTTGGTAGTTTGGCATACCCATAATGGGTGCATATATATGCCAAATATCAGTTTTTGGCATGTGCGTAGGAATAGGCCATATGCACATTTGAAATGTCATGTGGGTTTTGAACCAATTTGGACCAAACCAAGGGAAAGTTTCCTTCATAATGTTTGGCTATATCGAACAGCTTGAATTCAAAATGTTAGGTACGTTTAATGGGGGAATACATTCTGAACATCCATTTTTTTCTACTCTACATGGAACAAATACATACAAGTGCATATTGATGCACATGTTTGGTTACTTGAACAATAATTGATGATTTAACAGTCCGAAAAATAGGAATGAGTCACTTTGTGGGTTGTTGGTCTTCCCATTTGTACGCGCCTTCTTCTCTTGTAATTCTCTTTTTTTCTTTATCAATAAAGATTGTACCCCTTTACCTCAAAAACAATAAATTTGATGATTTAACAGTCCGAAAAAAAAATAGGTAAAGAAAAAAATCGAACGTCACTGGGTGGGTTTGAGATTGATTGATTCACAGAAGAGGGATGAGGAGCAAGTATGAATGTTTGTGGGAAGGGTTGCCATATGAAGCAATGGTGGCGGTGGTATGTTTCGATGTGGGTCTAACAACACTAAGTAAAGCTGCCATGGATAAAGGAATGAGTCACTTTGTATTTGTGGTTTACTCAAATGCTCTTGCTACTCTCATCCTTCTTCCTTCTTCATTCATCTTTCACAGGTACTTATCTTTAACTCAAAACAGTGATATTCACTGCGAGTAATACTAATAAACATCTTCGTCTTCGTCACCATTCAACTTCTTTGCAGGACAAAGACACATCCTCTCACGCTCTCTCTTCTTTGTAGATTTTTCACTCTTGCTCTAATTGGGTTAGTAATAACAGTTCATTGTTTTCTATGGTTGTTTTTGCTTACTCTGTTGCGTTGTATCATGAACTAGGTCACATTTTATTTGAACATTAATGTTGAAATGAATTATTTTGAGAAATTCTGCACCACATTTTGTTGGCACAGGATAACTTTACTGCAGAACAGTGTTTTCACTGGTATAAACTATAGCTCCCCAACTCTTGGGTCTGCTCTTAATAACTTGACCCCTGCTTTCACCTTCATTCTGGCCCTCCTATTCAGGTAAATTATTTCGCTCGTTGCCGATAACAGTAATAGATATAAAACAGAATTGCTAATTTAAGCAAAAAATAAATAAAAAAAATCATTTTGTTTTCTAGGATGGAGAAATTTGATATAAGAAGCACAAGAAGTCAGATAAAGGTCATGTGAACACTAGTATCAATCTCTGGAGCACTAATAGTTACTCTATATAAAGGCCCTTCACTTTGGACATACCAATTGCCGCCTTCGATTAATTCAGATGAGGTTCTGCAACTTGCTTCAGTATCCCTCGATTCCTCCAATGTCAACTCCTTAACATCAAACCATTGGGTCCTTGGATGACTTTTCCTCGCGATAGCATCTTTATCTTCTTCAATATGGCAGATTTTTCAGGTACTATTATCAAATTGTAATTCCACCACCAGAAGAAAAATAAAATATAATTGTAACTTATCCATCAAATTTTGTTGACTACAGGCGGCAACTGTGAAAACGTATCCGGCGGAGATGATAATAGTCTCCTTCAATAGCTTCTTTGCAACTATTCAATGTCTTGTAGTTTCTCTGATTGCAGAAAAAAATCCAAATGTTTGGAGACTGACACCTAATCTTGAACTCGTCGCGATTCTCTACTCTGTAAGCAATTAACTTAGTTGTTGTTTACGTTTTGTTTCCAGATTTGTTTTGAATTTTCTGTTTGACACCATGATCAGTTGTCACCCGATCAAAAATAATTTCACTTTCTTGCTTTACTAAAATAAAGTAGTATGCAATAAGAAAGAGTTCGTATCCACAGAGAGGCCTTTGTTGTTATGCAAATTTTCAGTTTCCTAGTAACCAAGGGGGGATGTTTTGATAATTCAAAGTAAATAAACTAATTTGAAAGCAAAGTAATAATAAAGAAACTCAATAAGGAGAAAGTATTGGTCACGGGATAGTTTCATTCACAAATATGTATTCTCAACAATGACTAGAATTGATAAATTAATCTCTCATTTACTAAAAGTCCTAGGATACCTTGATCGCAAGAATATCCCGCTAATTCCCTGATTTCATCACAACCACATTAAAAGATGCATATGTGAATTCTTCCTAGAAAGCAACCTAAAGTGTAAAAGCACAATTAAGTTTAACTCCCTAAAAGCAATAAGTTTTCTGGAATAAGACTAATCAAGGCAACCAAAATGTGTAAAAGCACTAAATCGATTTAACCCAAGTTATGATTCATATGTGACTAGTAGGATATATCACTACAAGCACTACCCACATTTATGCTACTTAAAATCAGGGATAAACAACGTTTTCGTATTGAAAACCCTAATATAACTCTAGATATGAATGCAAATCGGATTGATTCCGGACTCAACCAAACAAACAATCAAATCATATATCAATATTAACAATGAATCATAAACAATAAACTTGAGACAAAACTAATTCATTGATTCAAAACTTATTTGTGAAATCCACTTCTTATCCCATAACCAATAAATAGTATTTAGTTACTCATGGTTTTTAGATTCAACATAATTATTATCAAAAATAAATTGAAGAACATGAAAAATAAATGAAAGCAAACCCTAGGCGTAGTCCTCTGCAAAAAGCTCCCGTAGAAGAATAATTGATTGATAAGTTCAAAAGAATAGAAACTTCTTCTTTTTATAGCCTTCTCACTTTCCAAAATTAGGTCTTCAAAGTCCATCACCAAAAAGTCCACCAAGCCCATGAACCAAGTGTGAGAAACCCATTTGAAAATATGTCCCAAAAATATGCTCGCCGGAAAACTGGTGCACTGGCCGGAATCCGGCGTCGGAAAAACATCTCAGGTGACCGGCAAAGTCCACCCGGTCACCGGTCGAATCGGTCAAACTGAGTTGACTCGGGGTCAACTGACTTAGTTGACATGAGTTGGTTGAGGCCAACTGTTGCAGTTCACGGCCCAGATGGCCGTCTTATGTCTCAGCTGATAATGGTCCGGCCATCTTGGCTGTATTCTGCACTCCATTTGTTCACAAATTCAATTCTTCTCATTCCCTGTATTATAAGCTGCAAACTACAACACAGCAACCACCAATGCATTTAAACTTTCTTATTTCCCTGCTCTGGCCTGCACTGCACAGCTCCGCCATATCTGTCTTGTTAACCTCCATCTGCATCAGCCATTACCACCATATCAGTGGCCTTCATTGCACCAGAACCAGTGCTCACCCTGCGATGCCTCTTACAGTCTCTGCCAAGCAACTAGAATTAGTAATACCACCATATCACCACAGCATATGCTTCTGCAATGCCTCTGGTCTCAGCATCACCACCTGTAATGAACCTTTCAACATTTCCTTACCCTTCACAACCTAGCCTCACTTCCATTTTTGCAGTTCAAGTCTATAACCCCAGCTGCAACACCACCTGACACAACACTTTCCAATTAGTTTGAACTCCACCTACAGATTGCAACTAAGTCCCTGCATTCTTGCTCATCCTAAACAGTGCCATACACCATCACTAGCAGCACACCCTGTAATTCACATACACTTCAAAGCAATCACTGTAACTTTGAACTGGGTGAGAACCCATTCCACTGAATCTTCTCAATACCTGAATTCGAGCTCAACCTATCACATCACCATTGCAATCTTGACTAGAACAACCCAGCTCCACAGCCACTGCAAGTAATCCACAGCATATAACACCATCCACTGCTAGCCACCACCAACCGCATCTGAAATTCAGCCTCAGCTCCCCTTTGTAAGCAACCACCAAGAGCTGAAACACCACCTGCAATACCTAAACCAATGCCCCACTTCAGTTCCTCCACCTGTGACCTAAACATACACCTAGGTCTTCATTTCATGCACTTCAACAGCTCAAAATCATCCTCCCAAAAACACCAGCACTCAGCTTACAAGCCTGCACTCTGAGCACAACCTTCACTGCCACTTCAGCTCCTTGTAATACCACCTGTTGCTCAACTCTCATAATCTCCATAACTGGCTAAGCCTAACATTCATCTAGGTCACAATCCAGCCTTGCATACACATCATCTCCTTGATGAGCTCAAACCTGAGCTGCAATTCAATCAACTCCCTCCGTAAAAAGACCATACCCATTTCGCAATCATTACTCAATATAATCTCAAAAGATTATTCAACAAGCCATAACAACCCTGCATCCTCACTTTGACCAACTCTCAGCTCTCATCTGCTAACTCATTACAGTCCAGCTGAACCTCCAATGCCTTGAGTCCATTGCAGCTGCATTCCAATGCCACCACCAGTTAAGCCTTCTTATCTGTTTCTCATATAAATTCCAAATCCAGCCCAAGAAAAAACATTGTAACAACTGTGATTTCTAATTTTGATTCCTCCAGAGTATCTTGAACACAACCAGAATTGGTTTGAACTTTAATCCCCTCATAATATTCATCTTCTAACACAACAACAACCAGACAGCAGCAATACCCCTCACTGATTCTCAATCTGAACTTTTGATACACAGCTGATCAAACCCTAGTTCCCCCATTTCTCGATTCAACAGCAAATTCCATCTCACTTCTTCCCTGTAACCTCCATAGCTCATTCTGCTAAAAACCCATTATAAATATCCAAACAGTTCTAGCTTGAACTACCAAAACCCCTAATTCAATCTAACACCAAACCAAATCTGGCTACAGCTTCAACTCATCTGATTGACCTCCAATTTCTTCATCTGATTCTTATCTAGAACAGCAACCCTAGCTTCCTTTGGATCTGAATTAACCCAAAACATCACAGATTCAGTAATCACCAGATTCAAGACCTTATTTCTTCATCATCTTCCAGTGCAGCCAACATTAGAGCAAACCTATGAATTGCTCCATCTCTGTCGATCCCTCTTTTCTGAATTTCAAACACACAGAAACCCTAGCAGCCACACACTCTCTGTGTTAGAGCCCAAATGATTGAGAAATGAATTCTCATCTGAATTCTATGCTGTGTAGGAAGTGGACTTGATATTGGCACCCAGTACGTATGAGGGCCACCTCCAATTATTTTGGCCTGTCGGTTCCAGATAACCGACAGCCTAATTCTCTATCCAACTGTCAGTTTTAGACAACTAACAATTCATTCTTCCGCTCCTTCGCCGCGTTTCAGCCTGCTCCACATATAGCTCGCCTGTGAACTGGTCGTTTTGCCTTTTACGCTCCAAATGGATGATTTCTTTCGCCTTCCACCAACATCAACCATCTTTTACTCCTCATATTCACTTCTTTCCTTCAATTCATTCATCACTAAAGCAGTCATGCTTTTCAGACAAAAATTCGCATCACTAAAGCCGACAAACTTTTCAGATAGGGATGAAGAAATAAAAGCAAATATGAGAAATAAACGCCTTCAATAACATTTGCACCTTTTGCCCTGTTTCTTCTTCTTTTGCTCCAAACGACTCCAAAGTACCTAACAAACTCAAATTTACACATAAGATACATAATTTACATGAAAACTCGCAAAGAAAGCATAAATACTAGATATAAAATTAGGTGTTTATCACACCTATCACACCATAAGTGATATATTATATATGTAGGCGTTTTTTGGGGGTGTAGTTACTTCAACTTTACAAACATGGTGTTTACGTAAGAAAGGCCCAGTGTTTGTAGCCATGTTTACTCCTGTGGGTATAGTTGTTGCAGCCATAATGGGGGTTATCTTCCTTGGGGATACTCTCCATCTCGGAAGGTATATCGCCGCAATATTTCTTTTATTTATAAAGAATCTACTCTTCTGCTGCAATTGAGGATTTTTGTTTTTTGTTTGTGGGTGCAGTTTGGTTGGAGCAGCTATAATCGTATTAGGATTTTATGGTGTTATATGGGGACAGTCGAAAGAAGCAAGAGGGAATGATAATGAAGTTAAAGTAAACAATGTAGATGATAGGGTGAGACCACCATCAGCAGAAAATGTACCTCTCTTGCGGAACTTCAGAGAAGCATGAACAATACAATTCTCAATTTTCGTAACTGGAATTGGAAATCCTTACAAATAGTTATCCATAGAAATGATGGAGAGTTCATGTTCCTAATAAGTATTTTACGGTGTCGTTGAGAAAGAAGATAGAGACAAGAGAGAGACAGAAAGTTCATCTTCTGATTATGATGTAGCAACCACACATAACACTTATGAATGGTTGGTTGTGTTGCGCCAAAGCCTGTGGAAGCGTTAGGTTTGAACTACTACGAGGTATCTCAATACCGCCAAGAACACAATCACACACACAAAAAGAACAAGTATTTAACGAGGTTGAATCCTCGGGAAGGAATAAGCAATTTTATATATCACCGTACAGGTTGGAATATACAAAGCCTAAGCAGAGAAGAAGAGAACTCTTACTAGTTTTGGTGTGTTTTCTCTAGTTCTCTCTATGGCTATTTATACACATCAATAGGACTGGATACATTCCTTAACAAGGATTACTTTCCTACAAGTATAGGGTTTCCTAACTTAGCTCTAAGAGACAAACCTCTTAAGCTGCTATACTTAGGACACAAGTACTTGGTTTCCTTATCCAACTAGATTTCCTAATCTAGACCTTAACCGACCTACCAACAATTCTCTACCTCGGATCATGCATTCATGCATGAGACGATCAATAGATAAAATCACCTCCATCTTCCAACGTCGATTGAACCATCACTGGCTGCCTACGTATCCTCAATAACCCGACCGTAGTTCTCTCAAATGGCCTTGCTAGAAAACCTCCACCAGGTTCCTAAGAACCTCTACCCCCAAAAGGGCCTTTCACCAAACCGGAAGGATGTGGATCAATTTCGAACAATGTCGAAACTTGATCCCAGATACTACTTTAGTCAACATATCATCTGGATTGTCTTTGGTATCGATCTTCACAAGTAGAATGTCTTCTTCTTCAAGAATTTCTCTCACAAAGTGAAACTGTACGTCTATATGTTTGGTTCTAGCATGATGCACTTGATTCTTAGCCAAATAAATTGCACTTAGACTATCACAATGCACAGACAGTTGGTCTTGCACAACTCCTAAGTCATCTAGCAAACCTTGTAACCATATAGTCTCCTTAAATGCCTCTCACACGCCATATACTCCGCCTCCGTAGTTGAAAGCGCCACAAGAGACTCGCAATATTGATCTCCAACTATTCGGTGCTCCTGCTATGGTAAATACATACCCTGTAGTTGAACGTCTCTTGTCCAAATCACCAGCATAGTCAGAATCCACATACCCAACACATAACTGATTGTTTCTTCTATCCTTCTCAAACTCCAAGCCAACATCAACTGTACCATAAAGATACCTCAAAATCCATTTCACAACATGCCAATGTCCCTTACCAGACAATGCATATAACGGCTGACCATACTAACTGCATGTGAAATGTCCGGCCTTGTACATACCATCGTATACATCAAGCTACCAACAGCCTCAACATATGGGACTTGGGCCATATACTTTCGTTCTTCTTTAGTAGTGGGAGACATACGAGCATTCAACTTAAAATTAGCAGCAAGGGGAGTACTTACGAATTTAGTTCCTTCGTAGACACCAAACTTCTGTAACACTTTCTTCAAATATGCCTTCTGAGACAAATAAACCTTACCCTTCTCTCTGTCACGTTGAATCTCCATACCAAGAATCTTCTTAGCCTCTCCCTGATCTTTCATCTCAAACTCAGATGACAACTTGCACTTCAAATTATCAATCTCTTTCTTGTTATTCGATGCAATCAGCATATCATCGACATACAAGAAGAGCAAATATATGAAAGACCCATCACGTAGCTTCTTGAAGTATACACAATGGTCATAGTGACTTCTTGTGTATGTTTGGCCTATCATAAACTGGTCAAATCGCTTGTACCATTGTCTTGGAGACTGCTTCAGCCCGTACAACGATCTCTTTAGTTTACATACACAATCTTCTTTTCCAGTAACCTTGAACCCACTCGGCTGAGTCATATAGATCTCCTCTTCTAGATCACCATGTAAGAACGCCGTCTTAACATCTAGCTGAACTAGGTCTAAATCATATTGTGCTACCAAGGCCAACAAAATACGGATTGATGAGTGTTTTACCACCGGAGAGAACACCTCATTGTAGTCAATCCCTTCTCTTTGGGCATAACCTTTTGCAACTAACCTTGCCTTGTAGCGTACTTGATTCACCGAAGATCCTTCTTTCTTAGCATATACCCACTTGCACCCTATGGCCTTATTACCGTTCGGAAGCTTCATATGAATCCATGTGCCATTCTTGTAAAGAGACTCCATCTCGTCCTTCATTTCTCCTTCCCATTCTTTACACTCTGCACTGCGTACAGCTTCTAAATAGGAAGTAGGAGTACCATCTTCAACAACTGATAATGCATAAGCAATGTAATCATTCATCCAACCAGGCTTCCTGGTTGATCTTCTCGGTTTGCTGGTTGCTATGGTCTCCGTGACCGTAGCTTCTGTATCTTCTACTAACTCTTGTTCCTCTTCCTCAATAGTGTCACTATCATTTGGAACTTCAGTAGTTACCTCTCTTGCAGACCTAATGTCTTCAGAGGTATTTTGAACAGATACAGACTTAACTAGATTTGGTGGAGTTGCATCAATCTCCACCTGCTACAAAGGCTCATTAGTATTGGTGCTTCTGTTCTCCACCTGCTGAGAACCCCAAGACTTTACCATAAACATCTCATCAAATGTGACATCTCTACTCATGACTATCTTCTTCTCAATTAGATTCCAAATTTTGAACCCTTTCACTCCACTTTTCATACCCACAAAGAAACTTTCACGACACGGCTATCAAGCTTGTTTTCACTAACATGATACCACGCAGGACAACCAAAGATATGAATTGAGTCATAATCATAAGCTGGTTTACCAAACCACTTCTCCATAGGAGTTTTACCTTTTAATGCAGCTGATGGCAACCTATTAATGAGGAAGCACGCATATGTACCTGCCTCAGCCCAAAACGCTTTACCTAATCCAGCATTAGATAACATACATTGTACCTTCTCCAGCAAAGTACGATTCATGCGTTCAACTACCCCATTCATTGCGGTGTCTTCTTAACTGTGAAGTGCCTCTTTATCCCCTCATCCCGACATACTTGCAAGAACGGATCACTCTTGTACTCTCCACCATTGTCCGAACGTAGTACTTTGATCTTTCTCGCCGCCTTGAGTCTCAGTTGCCTTTTTCCACCTCACAAAGATTTCTAGGACTTCATCCTTATGCCTCATGGTGTACACCCATACGCGCCTAGAATAATCATCAATGAACGACACAAACCAATGTTTCCCTCCCAATGATGCATTCTTGGAAGGACCCCAAACATCTGAGTGAACATAGTCAAGAACTCCACTAGTATTGTGGATAGCTGTGCCAAAGCTTGTTCTTGTTTTCTTTCCCTTAACACAATGTTCACAAAATGCTAACTTGCAGGCAATAGCACCTTTCAACAAGTCTTGTTGAATCAACCTATGCAACGACTTCTCACCTGGATGTGCAAGTCTCATGTGCCATAGCTTTGTCTTCTCGGTAGTTGCACTCTCGATGTGTTCAGAAATAGACACATCTCCTGTTGTTGTACTCCCAATCAAGTAGTACAAGTTATGATGATGTGTGCCCTTCATGATTACCATAGATCCAGAGATTACCTTTAAAACACCATTTTCAGCGACTATCTTATAGCCCTTAGCTTCTAAAGTTCCGAGTGAAATCATATTCTTCTTTATGGAAGGTACAAATCTTACCTCCTTCAGCTCTCTAACCATACCATCATGCATCTTGATACGGACACTACCAATCCCAATCACCATGTAGGTATGATTGTTTCCCATACGTACTTCTCCATCAAGCTCTTCAAAACTTGAGAACCAGTCACGATATGGACATATATGATATGTTGCTCCAGTATCTAATACCCATGTACCATCTGTAATAGCACAAGCTGATGGTGTCACAGTTAGCGAGAAATCAGAAGCATCATCTGATTCTTCATTACCTTTTGCAATGTTCACCTCGGTCTTGTTGTTATCTCCTTCTCTTTCCTTACACTTAGGACAATCCTTAGCCCAATGACCGAAGTCATGACACCAAGCACACTCATCTTTCTGCAGTCGCGTTCTACTCTTAGAACGTCCTCTACCTTTCCCATAACCACCATTCTTCTTTCTCCTGTCTGTTGAACGACCTCTTGCAAGAAGCAAGTCATTGTTAACTTCACTTGCAAGGTCTTCACGATCCATCTTCCTGAACTCCTCACTACGCAATGCTGTAGTGACCTCTGTGTATGTCATCTTTTCCTTGCCGTGCATTAATGCTTTTATCACGGGTTCATACTTTTCAGGAAGAGAGTTTATCAGACACAAAGCTTGTTCCTCGTCGTTGATCTTCTCATCGTAGTTAACCAACTCAGCAAGAAGTTTATTATATGAATCTAGGTGCTCGGTTAGAGTTGCACCTCTCTTCATGTTATAGCGATACAAATTCCTTTTAAGATGTATCATATTTGCCACGTTCTTCACAAGGTATTCCTTCTCTAGCTTTTCCCAGAGATCCTTAGCTGAAGTCTCGTGCTGATAATTAACTCTTACTGCAGTTGCTAAACACCCTCGTATTACTGCAGTTGATAATTATCTCCACTGGATGACCTTCTAGAGCTTCTTCTAGGTCAAGATGAACAAGAGCATCCATTACGTCCGTTCTCCATAAACCAAAGTTATTGGTTCCTGTAAACTTTTCTACCTTGAGTTGTGATCTATGTGAATGAAGTATTTCTTCTTTTGTTTCTTTATCTTTATTTGTGGGATCCGAATGTTCTCCTAAAGGATTTTTCGGATCTTCGTCCCCGTAATGCAAACTAATTGAGGTAACAACATGATTCGAGAAAAAAAATACCTTCACTTCAACTGCAATCTGAGTACCCGTATCCAAGAGCGTCTCCTTGCTCTGATACCAATTGTTGCGCCAAAGCTTGCGGAAGCGTTAGGTTTGCACTACTACGAGGTATCTCAATATCGCCAAGAACACAATCACACACACAAGAAGAACAAGTATTTAACGAGGTTGAATCCTCGGGAAGGAATAAGCAATTTTATATATCACCGTATAGGTTGGAATGTACAAAGCCTAAGCAGAGAAGAACAGAACTCTTACTAGTTATGGTGTGTTTTCTCTAGTTCTCTCTATGGCTATTTATACACATCAATAGGATGGACACATTCCTTAACAAGGATTACTTTCCTACAAGTATAGGGTTTCCTAACTTAGCTATAAGAGACAAACCTCTTAAGTTGCTATACTTAGGACACAAGTACTTGGTTTCCTTAACCAACTAGATTTCCTAATCTAGACCTTGACCGACATACCAACAGGTTGGTCATTAGGTGCATTTTTACAATATTGTTTTGGTCATGTGTTGTTTTTGGACCCATGCGGAAATCAGATATCGTCGTCTTTCATTAATTTGTACTATATGTTTTGGTGGTTCACATTTTTGCTTCCTAGAGCAATGGCTATGGCCTATGGGGTAGAGTGTTTTTCAATCAAATTGAAGTAGTGGAGAGGTGAAGTAAGGATTTGGCCACTACTTTAATCAAATGATTAAGCAGACAACAAGTCACTTATAAGTTATGTGAACGGTAATATATACTTTGCATCTTTTCATTTTTGCAAGAGAGCGCATAACAGTTAGGAAGACTGACATGGTATGTCATTAGGCTAAACTGATGCAATGATTAATCTTTTGGTTTGCAACACTATATTGTACGCGCACACCTCTGGATAGACAAATGGAAGATACCACTGATATTGTATCCTAAAAAAAATTTGAGTATTAACTATTAAGTCTTAGATCTTCAGAAGGATGTAATGCAAACTAATTGAGGTAACAACATGATTCGAGAGTTATCATGACTCCGTCTTATATCACATGGAATTTGAAAAAATTTAGATCAGTGCAGATTTCAAAGCAAGTGGAATGAACTGAATTAAAAATTACATTCATAATTTAAATCCCAATTTCCAAATCCTATTAAATGAAAACCTATGGTTCTTGCTTTACATCGATCGGTTTGTACTCGTTTTTTTAGTGTTAATAAAAACGAAACAACTCTGATAGACACTATAAAAATTAGTACATTTTATTATAATTTTTTCATTCTCCAAGACCTAGTCAAGTCAAGTCCCGATTAATAATATCTCATGTATTGATATCTGCAGACATTGCCGAAGGAATACAATGAGTTGAAAGAATATCTGGTGTTGCTGCTTTTGCGGCCTTGGTTTCTAGAACAACTATCTGCACATGAACACATAGAAATTATCGGTAAGAAAGAGTGACAGGGGAAGTAAGTGAATGGTGCTTGTGTGTGTGCGTGCGCGCTTGACAGAGGGAGAGAGAGAGGAAAAAAAAAAGGACCTGCTGTGTCATGTCCCATGTCTTATAGGGCACCCGTGTATAAGGGCATCCTGGGTGTACTTAGTACTGTTAGTGTGTGTCTGGCACATGTGCCATTCTTCTTCACCCATATGTATCGAGTCTGCTTTCCCTATCTTTTCAGTGAATAGAATTTGTGTTTTTGTGTTCTTCTTTCTCTTTTGGGGTTTTACCCTTCAATATCACAGTGTAGATCCTGTAGATTGAGCCTGATTATTCATTTGTAGTGTAGATCACTACAAGTGGTATCAGAGCCGGTCTTTCCTTGGATTGATCATGGATGATGGTAATCAATTTAAGGCTTTAGCTGAGCAATTAGCTGTTGTTATTCGGGTTCAAGAAGTAACATCAAGGGTTTTAAAAAATAAACCCTCTCATGTGCTTCTAGCCAAATGCAAGAAAATATTAGCAAGAGAAACGAAGAAATTGCTATTGCTGGAGCGTGAGATATATTTGAGTCAATCTGTTGATGAGAATTGGGAATCAAATTATTGGGAAAGCTTCGAATCAATTGGATCTGTGTTGAAGGAAGTGACGCTGGTGGAGAAAGCAATCAGTGAAAAACTGGAAGAAACTTCTATCAATTCAATTTCAGTAAACGATTTCACTTCAAAACCTTCAACTCCTCTAGCAACAGACGAAGGTAATTATCAATCCAGTTTCAAAACCTATTTCTCAATTATTGATAGAGCTGAAGATGGCAGTTCAAATCGCAACTGTGAGAACTCGATCTGATTTCATCAAATCTTGTCATCTCACAAAGCCAAAACAATTTCTTCCTTCCGTGATGGGTGTAAAGTGAATTCACTGTTTCTGGATTATCAAGAGGGTAAACCCTTCGTTTCTGAACATAATTCTCTTAATATTGTTTTAAATTCTCAAGTTAGAAAGGTTACACATGCTGAAGTTAAGTATTACAACTCGTTACAACAGAATTTGAATTAAATTTCAAATGATTGGAAGATCGAAATTTAATAATGATGATAACCTTAATCAACATACTTCTTACATATTCCAAATTCTCAAGGTATTTTTCAGCCTACATGTATCGCCAGTTACTTCTATATCTGTTGTTTTACCTAGTTCTGATTCTGGCCGTATGTTATTTGATCGTGGGAAATGCCTTGAAGCTATTAAAAGGTATTCTTATTATGTTCAAAGTAATTTTGGATCAAATGGGTTTTCCGGTGATTCAATTGCTTGTATGCTACCAAATGATGGGTTTATTACTACTGTTGGGTGTATGTTCGATAAAATGCTTGAGTGTGAAGTTATGAGAAGGCTAATTGATCGAGGAAAGCAGTTTGAAGCTGTTAACATGTTGTATTTCGTCACACACCTAACTCAAATTACTTCTATACTTGATATTTCATCTATTGCTGAGAATACTAGACTGATATTCGATCGAGGAAGAGAGTTTTATGATGAGTCTGTTTCAATGAATAAATATCATGATGATTTTGTTTGTAAACTGATTCTAGAACTTAGGTGTGGTTTAAAATTGGTGTTTACTGATTCAAATGTGTTTGAAATTGTTAAAGATGCTGACGATTATTGTGATAATGAATTTTATGTGAAGATGTCACAAGGAACTAGTATAGTTAAGAGTATCTCCACATCCTTATGGTTCAGCGTGGCTGCAAGTGAGATGAACTAGGAGCTAACTTACCAAATGCACAATTGCAGAAGATTTTGTTTCAGTGGTGTTATAGATTATCTAATCTTACAGTTGAGGCGTGGGTTACTTAATAAATCAGAACCTCTTTATGTGGAACCATGGAGGTTTTGTGTTGAAGCAAACAATGAAAATGATCTGTCACAGGTTCTTTCGAAAAGAGTTATATCTGTAATCTGGTTTCTTTCATTTAGTATATTGTCTACTTATATTCAGGACACTATTGAATCTTTATTCCTGTATCATCAAGGTCTGGATTACGGATATAGGGTGTTTGACCGTGGCAAGGAGTTTCAGCATATGAGGAGATATTATTGCTTTGTTATGCAAGTTAATGTTCTTTGTACCAGTTTGAGACTACAAGTCACAAAGGCACACAAACCTATCAATGCACTACAGATGGTCAATCACAGACCTACTCTTCATAGCTGGATCCTTAATGGTGATATCGGTTTTGTGCTTCTTCAACAGTGGGTTCATGGGAAACCTATATCTTCCTTGCATTGCATCTTTCAGTTTATTAATGCCACTCATGAAGCTGTTGAAGGTTGTCGTAAGCTCTTGCGGCACAAGAAGGGTTATATAGGAGGGAAATATTTTGTAAGGCTGGTGGGAATTAGAGAATTCTTGCGAAGGCTAAAGGTGGTGGAAATAGTGGACACGAGTGGGTGAAAGAGAATTCGAAAGGATTTATCGGAATTATGCTCGTAGTCATCAGAGACTTGCCATTGGTGTGGAAGGTAACTAGTCTAGAGCTTAACCTGTTGGGTTTCGTATCTGTGTTTGGAATCACCTTATTCTCCTTCAATTTAAGGAGTATGAGAAATTGTAGTGTGTGTTTTGCTGAATATAGGTGTTGGTTAGATTAGTTGTTTAGTGATCTAATGGTGTGGACGTCAGCTAACGATGGTGTTGCTACTACTATCTATCGTGAATTCTCTACAGAGCAACCTAGAAGCTTTTTGAATTATGTAATATCACTTAGAGCAACTTATATACCAGCTGGTAAACTATTCTCACCCAAGATGCTGGTAGTGTTTACGGGTGTTAAGAGCGTAACACAAGAGAGGCTGGAAGAAGTAAGTAAGAAGGTTGTTGGTGGTTTTACTCAGCAAAACGAAGCAGTTCTGAACTGTACCTTCATTAGTAGTCACACATGTGCTAATGCTCGTCGATGCTTGCCTTGTTGCAGTCAGTTGTTCAGTTTCTTATTACGAAACAAAGTGCGTGACAAGGGAGTGGAATTCTGTGAATGGACTGCAGAAATCACAATTATTCCCACAAGGACTGGTGAGGTTGTTTTAGATGTTTGGATTAGTGAAGGCAATGAGTTGTTCCGTCAATTACAGATGGTTGTTGGTGGTAGAGAAGGATGGAATACTTCAGCTGGATATTTTATTGATGATAGATAACAACTTTTGGAGCAACTGAATATCTCCGCTACTATTGGTATAATAGTACAAGAGAAAGAGGAGGTCACCAACGACATGCTATCAACAAGTACATTACAAAATCGGTTTATGCTTACTGTTATTCATTTTCCGACAATGTTTATAATGGTGGTATCCTGGAGATGGAAAATGTTCTCGCCAAGTTTATGGAGCGCAGGAAATGTTGGCCGGGTCATTGCTACTAGTATGGCAGTAAAATGCGCCCAAAAACAAGATACTTTATCTCAGGACTGCCAGTCAATAGTGCTACAGTGGAGAAAAAGAGCAGCTGAGCACGCTAAAATCCTTCGCAGACAGTTGTGGCAGGTGGAGTTCATGGCCTTGCAAGATAAGAAGCTTGAGCTGATTCCCAGCAGTAAAGAAGTCATCTTCTCCATAACATATGGGAACGAGAAGTTTTCTGTGCTATAAGACAACCTGAAGATTCATGCTCACGGCTCAACTGGATGTGAACTAAGGTCTCTGATTCTCAAAGGTACACATGCACTCAATTTCAAAGCTATTCCCAAGTTGTTACTCAAAGCTGGGAACGACGCTTTAACTATTATGTACCTAGCCGTGATTTTTGAAGCTATAAGTTCTGTTTCGCCTGGGTGTGGGATTTCTTCTTGCTACCATGATACTTCACTGACTGTCGTTAGAGGAGCTATAGAGAGATTAGTCCATCCATGTTGGCCACAACTTCAAACAGCTGGTAATCACAAGAGGTTTCTTCCACGTCAAATGAGCTGCACCCTGGGCACTGTTAGACCTGCTAGTATTGGCTCACTTGATAAGTTCAGCAAGGGAGACTCATTTATTTGGGTTTTTTCGGCTTACTACAAACACATCGGTATACTAAAAGGTGCTTATACAGTCTTTGGTAACACTAATTTGGGGTTTTACTCATGGATGCAAGTGGTGTTTTTACTAGTATTGACCCAGACGTGAGTTCTACTTATATGGGCCTTGGCGTTAAAGATTATATGGGTCGCATCTCTTACGGTATCCGTGAACAAGCTGCAACAGCTATGCATCTCTTCTGCCCCGCGCATTCCGTTTTCTTATCCCCATCCTCGAGGATAAGAAAACTTTTAGTGTGTGTCTTATAGAGATGGGATTTGTCATGTCCCATGTCTTATAGGGCACCCGTGTATAAGGGCACCCTAGGTGTACTTAGTACTGTTAGTGTGTGTCTGGCACATGTGCCATTCTTCTTCACCCATATGTATCGAGTCTGCTTTCCCTATCCTTTCAGTGAATAGAATTTGTGTTTTTGTGTTCTTCTTTCTCTTTTGGGGTTTTACCCTTCAATCTCACAGTGTAGATCCTGTAGATTGAGCCTGATTATTCATTTGTAGTGTAGATCACTACATGCTGGTAATCCAATTCGAACTTCAAATACTCATCAACACAGTTCTCCACCATACTGGCCAAGCCCTTCAGATTTTTGACAAAAACCTAAACAAGTATGGTAAGCTATTAAAATTGAAAGCAAAAACCTAAACAAGTATGGATACGAGAGAGCTATTAAAATTTGAATCAGCAATAAGTGAATTGCAGTTTCTCCCATCCAGTACTACTGACCTCCGTATTGACAATGTCCTCATACCCAATGTTTATGTCAGCCACAAGCACCTGCACACATTTACAAATTGGCCCAGAACATTTTCATGTGAAAATATCAGCTCAGCTGAAAAATATCAGGAAAAATTGTCAAATTGTTAAAAAAGGAAAGAAAGGAAACCTGAGAGATCACGACGAGTTGTTCATCTTCTGATTGTGCCATACCAAACAAGTGCTTGTCCAACAGTTTGACAGCGATGTTCTGTTGTTCATTTTCTTTACCATACTGGTAAACCATTAATAAAAAAACATATCGATTAGGAAAAAGTAACTACACACCCTTCGGAAAAAACAATTGCTCCAACGATTTTGCAAAGCGAATAGGGGTAAAAGAATAGCAGTGACACTACAAAGTTATGCTATGCACACCTCGGAATGGAGAAATGGAATGGATACTACTGTAAACACAAATCCAGCAACAATGTAATATGAAGGAGGGTTGCCTTTGATGTTTGCAGGGATGAGCCGTTTGCGAGTTGCTAGTTTTATATTGAACTCGAGAATCTTTGAATCACGGAGAACTTCAATAATGGCATTTTCTCCCGTGTATTTTTGAGAAATAAGATAGCTGAAAGCAATACGTTCTCCATGTGTAAAGAGGACTGAAAACGCCAAAGGGCATGAGTATTAGGAAGAACACTGAGAATAACTGAACTACTAAGCTTTGAAGAACGGGGAAGCAAAAAGTTTGGTATGTACTGTACTTGTTTTAGTTCAAAAGAGGAACTTTAGATTCAGTGAATTATATCTGAATGAAAACATGTAAACATTATTGACTTGCCTGTTCCATCATTAGCAATATCAATGCCATCGAAGCTGAGAATAACGTCAGATGGTCTCAAAACTGGTATTCTGGAGATGTAGGCTCAAATCTTGTAATACGAACACCCTTCTGTTGTGAAGTCATCCCCATCGCTGCACGTAGATCAGGATTTTACATCTTCTGCCACTCGACCCCGAGAGTTGGGAAACCTGGCATGAAACATTTTGTTTAAAGTGTATGTACAAAAAATAAAACAAAATTCATAACGACTGAAGTAATGATTGTACTGTATTTTTGTTCTAAAAGTACCTGTATACTCCTCTTTCTTATCATAATCTTCAATAAAGTGCATGACAACGGTGGTTGGAATAACGTAGCCCATATTCTCTACATCCTCGCGTTTAATTGTCTGGAATGCAATAGCCACACACTTTCCCTTATCATTAAAAGCAGGACCCCCAGAGTTCCCAAAGTTTATAGCCGCATCAATCTGCGAAAGTAACTCATAAATGAAAAATATCAGCACAATAGAACAGTGTATAAGAGAAAACAAGGATATAGTCCCAAAATCAAAATAACCTGCAATCCCAATAGCTCAGTAGACCCATGTTCGTAAGGGAAGATCTCCATGCGTGAAACAACTCCGCTTGTGACAGAAATTGTATCTCCACCAATTGGGTAGCCAACAACAGTGACTGCATCTTGGAGAGCAGGCAAGGACCCAAATTGAACTGGTGAAACACCATCCCAGAACTCATCATCTTCTACTGTCAGCATTGCTGGCATATCAAAATTGAACCTTTTTTATCAATATTCTGAAAATGCAAAACATGTATACTAGGGGTTTTATGAGAAACCAAAGTATATGCAAATTATCCATTGCCGATTACTAGTAGTTTCTAAATTGATCCCTGTCCCAGATAACCTATACAGATGTATGTCAGTATGTGTAATATGCGTGAATATCTAATCTAAATAGGACTGAAGACATTCAAATCTTTAGTGAGACCCATATCATGCTGACACCTTGAAACTATGAGAACCAAATGTCATATTGAGGGAGAGAAATGCGAGAAATACCTATATCACACTCGTTCCCAATAGCTAACACTTTAGCCAAGTACTTCACATCAGACCCACGTTTCTTGAGCTTCACCTGAGTATAATGTTCTACTGAATGCGCGTTTGTCAAGACCTTTCGCCCACTTATAATGAACCCACTACTAGTTGAACTATACTGTCGTTCGCGTTGCCATGGAAGTGAGAAATTAGGGACAGAATGAACACAAAACACCTTTACAACTGCATCCATCAAAGGCATCACCTTTGCCACATCCGCCCTTACCGCGAGTTTACCATTGGTGGCTACAGATGCAGCAAGCACACGGTCCTCGTTGCTTTTCACATCTGCAGAAACCACATTCCCAATATCACCATTAGTGTTCACTCCCATGGCAGCTGTATCCTGATTCACTATTTATGGACTCACTGATAATAATATAATATGCAAGTGCGGTTGGTTTCCTCCCTTGTCAAATATATTTTGATATATTTAAGGTTGAAGACATTCATCATGGTGCTTGGTGGGGATTCCCTCTTGGGTCTGAGAGGTCCAAAATATTAGAGTTGGCCAAATTTGAATCAATAATTCTTAACGGACCGAGAAAATAGACTTCCTAAAAACTTGTCCCATTATTTCTTGACAATATACAGTAAAAAACTACTTCTTTCTCTCTCAGAACAAGTTTCTGTTCTTCGTCAAATCTAATCTAATCCTTTGATTTATTTCATTTTCACCATTTTTTCCGAGCAAATTTGAGGACGTATCTGAAATTAAGCTAACTTAATTATCACAATTTCTTTTTTACTTCACAAATTTGGGTTTCTTCAAAATCTGCTTGTTTTCATCCACATCTTTTGTTTATGTAGACAGGATGCTACTCTGTTTGATATTTATAGTTTGATGTGTACACCATAATAATCATGCTAAGCGATTAAAATTCTACAGCAAAAGCTTAATATACAACAATTTTTTTTTATGTTTTTCGGTTACCGATATGCCTGATCAAGATGGCAAGATATGAGATTGGTTGATCTTAACCACCGGAGATCCTGCACTTCAAACATAAGCTTGGGTTCCAACCAAATTCAAAAACTCCAAGATACTTGACACTGTTACTTCCTGTAATAAGTCAACTTTCTAATAAAGCTCAACTAGTTTCAAAAATTGTTTAAGATGGTTATGGACTTCCTAGACGGACTTATTGGCATACATATAAACTAATCTGAAGTGTTTCGGAACGATTGTTGTCTGAGCTTCTTTTATATCCCTAATTCTCTAAAAAAGTGTAATGATGCATATGATTTCCGATGTTAAACATGATCAAGGAAGCTTATCATCTGTTTGTGGAAGAGAAGTGAAAACGTAGCTTTTTAATCCCTAGATCTGAATCGATGGTCAAAACTCAGGAGCAATTATAAGTTCACTTGATAAATGGACGGTGAAAACAATGGGGACAAGCTTTACAGCTGGAGAAAGAAATGTCAGTGCCACGGAGGCGCCACATCGGACACGGTTTTTAGGAAGTCTATTTTCGCGGTCCGTTAAGAATTATTGAATTTGAATTGGGGTTGTTGAAATGAGTCATTGTTTTGTTTTATCATGTGAAATCATTCATAATCAGACTAAACAAATATATTTATTCCACGTTTTTTTGTCCATAACTTGATTTCGTGGATATTTCTTCGAAATTACCAAGCTTTCTGTAAAAAAATAAAATAAAGCCTCACAGGGCCGCTAAAGAAAAGTGAAGTGCTTCAGAGGCAGGAAGCATCTTAGGGATATATGAACATATCCCGATAGGTGCATAAAGATGAGCTAGCAATTGCATAAATGTGAGACGTCACAGAATTTCATCAAGAAAACAAAGTTTTTTCTTTATTAGAGGGGGTCAGGGAGCGCGCAGTGAATGAGGAGAGCAAAAGTCATATTAGACTCATTAGGAGCTAGTCCATATATGTAATACCCAGAGAAGAACCTCCGCCTCTTTCTCTTCCTGTAGTTCCTGGTGTTCTCTGTGTAGGAGGAAGAAGATCTTCATTACATCAGGATGAAGATGAAGATCTTCATCTTCATTTCCAAAGTTGAATACGTAATTTTTTAAAGCAGCAGGATGTTTTGTTTTATAGTTCCTCCTCTTGTTAAATAGACAGTGTGGTCTTACTTTAACTGAATGAAAACAAAATGCGGGAAAGCAGTCGTAGAGCAAAAAGAAGTTTGAAGTGTTTGATCTACGTTGATTCAATATGTATGTTTGGGTATATTAAGAAGGGGTATTTTGGTTCAAATTAGGAACTGATATGTTGAATAGGTGTGCCTGACTAAGATTCTTGCTCTCCCTCGGAGAAGAAAATAACAGAAACCAAAATGAAAAGTGTCATTTATGATAGTTAGTTTCCTACGATATCGGACCTTCTTTCGACAGCAAAAAGAAAAATGTAATATCAACATTACAATTTCTTGTTCTCAACAATTAATTTTCAAAACTGGCAAGGGATAACAATTTGATTCATGCCATCCTCCATCACCAAATAAATGAATAGTTGCGATGTAGCACAGAAACTCACTTCTGTTGTGTGTGTGTGTTTGTGGGTCTTCTACAAATCTAACGAATTTGAAAACCTCCAAGTGTTCTATATTTTCTGGAAGGACATAGTCGAATGTCACTACTCTAAAGAGTTTTGAGTAATAATAAATAACTTGGGTAGTCGGAGTGATGCTGGGTACCTCTCTCGCATTACTGCTTCATGTCTTGAGATCAGCAGACATTGCTGAAGGTATACAATGAGTTGAAAGAATATCTAGTGTTGCTGCCTTGGCTGTTTTGGTTTGCAGCACAACTATCTGCACAGGAACAATCATGATGAGAGAAGAACCATGAAATGTGTGGTCTGTGTGTGTGTGTGTGTGTGTGTGTGTGTGTGTGTGTGTGTGTGTGAGAGAGAGAGAGAGAGAGAGAAAGAGACCTGCTCGTAGTCCAATTCGAACTTCAGATATTCATCATCACAGTTCTCGACCATGCTCGCCAAATCCTTCAGATTCTTGATAGACTTATCATTAAAAGCAAGAACCTGAACAAGTATGCATAAGAACCAAAGACACAAGGAGAAAAAACTTACAACATGAATTGTAGTATCTCATATCCTGTTCTTACCTGAGTATTGACAATGTCTTCGTATCCGATGTTTATGTCAGATACAAGCACCTACACAAATCGCCAAGAACATTTACTATTAGTTCTTAAGGTCAAACTACAATATCATTAAAATAAGAAATTGGCAAACATAAAAATAGAGGAAAGAATGAATGAAAGAAGAACCTGAGAGATCACCACAAGCTGTTCATCTTCTGTCTCCGCCATTGCATACAAGTGCTTGTCCAGCAGTTTGACAGGTGTGTTATATTCATAATCTTTTCCATACTGGTAAATCATTAAAAACAAATATTAATAGGTGTCGCGAGAAGTGCACACATATCCTAGCAAGAAAAGGTATAGACTCAGAATAAATGATTAAAAGATATAAGAGAAGCAGATAGTAGAAGTGACATTATAAAGTTAATCACACCTCAGAACGGAGATATGGAACTGATACAGCGGCAAACACAAATCCAGCAACAATGTAATATGAAGGAGGTTTTCCCTGTATGTTTGCTGAAATGAGCCGTCTGCGGGTTTGTAGCTTTATATTGAACTCGAGAATCTTTGAATCGCGCAGAACTTTAACAATGGCGTTATCTCCGGTGTATTTTTGTGAAACAAGATAGCTGAAAGCAATACGCTCCCCGTGTCTAAAAGGGACTGCAAATATCACCAAAAAGGTGTGAAATAGCACCCATACAAAGGGGTAACAGTGATCATTGGTGCAGTTCAAAATAGGGGTAACTAATGGGAAGTGAATAAGAACCAGATAAATAGAGATGAACAATGAAACAAATGTCACGACGGGAGATGAAGGAACAAAGTTTACAATTACTAAGGAATAACACGAGACGTAATAAAGAATTGCTTACTTGTGCCATCATTGGCAATATCAATTCCATCAAAGCTGAGAATAACATCAGATGGCTTCAGAACTTTATATTCTGGGGATGTAGGTTCAATTCTTTTGATGCGGACACCCTTCTGATGTGAACTCATCCCCATTGCCATGCGAAGATCGGGATTTTCCATCTTCTGCCATTCAATTCCAAGGGTTGGGAAACCTGGCATGTATATAAATGATTAAAGTAAGCACGAACACGAGCTCCTAAAGTCTACAGAAATTTTATGACAAGCCAACGAAGAATATACTAGGGTGGTTTTACCTGTATATTCCTCTTTCTTCTCATAATCTTCGATGAAGTGGTTAATGACAGTTGTTGGTATCACATAACCAATATTCTCCACATCCTCATGTTTAAGAGACTGAAATGCAATACCCACGCAATTTCCCTTATCGCTAAAAGCAGGGCCCCAGAGTTTCCCGAGTTTATAGCTGCATCAATCTGTAAAAGTAACTCAGGAATTAAAAACATCAGAACAACTCGGCAGTATATAAGAAACTACTTGTTAGAGCCCAAATCGAAGACCTGCAATCCCAATAGCTCAGTGGACCCATGTGCATAAGACAAGATCTCCATGCGTGATACAACACCACTTGTGACAGAAATTGTATCTCCACCGATAGGGTATCCAACGACAGTGACTGCGTCTTGGAGTGCAGGCAAGGACCCAAATTCAACTGGTGAGATACCTTCCCAGAACTCATCATCTTTGACTGTCAGCATCGCTATTGAATCACGAAGGAACATATTGGTTGTCAGTATGAGATTAATATGAACAACTTGTAGGTGGTTTGCATCAAAGATGAAAAATCAAGATATTACTATATAAGCTTAGGTTCAAGAAATTTACTCCAAAGCTTTCAATGGTCATCTATGTCTAACTATAATATCCATTACCAAATAGATACAGAAGATATACAAAAGAGGAAGCACGCTGTAGCTAATAATGTATTATCTGAACCATTTTCTTAATATAAATCTGTGGGAACTGATGAATCAAACAATGAGATACAAGAGCAAAGTGAACAAATCTTCTAGTACTTAAAACGATAGAAGCTTTTTAATCTCTTTCGCAGCACATATTGAAGATACCTAAGAGAGCATATATAAGTGACTAGCAGTGGTTAATTTTAGATTCTTTAAGGTTAACTCAACTCCAGTTAGTTTTCACCAATCCATAAGCCAATACATTATACACCAATTCTTTATATAGACACTAAATTATTTCACTCTACTCCCCTCCACAGTCCCATCAACCAAAATAAATCATTAAAACATTACATTCAACAAGTAAAACCTCAAAAACCAAAGATGTTGAAACCAAATCCAATACACCTTTACTGTACAATCAAACCCATATCTCAAAATAATACCATAATCACAGAAAATAAGAGGTTAGACAAGTTTGTTTTTTACCTATATCACATTCAGTTCCAATAGCTAATACAGTAGCCAAATACTTAACATCAGACCCACGTTTCTTAAGCTTGACTTGTGTATAATGTTCAACTGAATGTGCATTTGTCAATACTCTTCTTCCACTAATTATAAACCCACTACTACTCGAACTGTACTGTCTTTTTCTTTGCCATGGTAATGAAAAATTAGGTTCAGAATGAACACAAAATACTTTGACTACAGCATCCATTAATGGTACCCCTTTCGTTGTTACTTCTGTTGTTGCAAAGTCTGACCCATTGTTTTCGATATCCATAGATGCAGATGAATTAGCGGTTTCTTCTTCTTCGGTTGATTTTTTAGGGTTTTTCTGACCTCTTTTTCTCTTTCCGTCTACCATTGTAAAACCCTAGCTACGGTGAATACGAAGAATAACGAACTCCCTGAGTGAGGTTTTAAAGGGTTGTTAACTTGTTACATAGGGCAGCGCCAGCCCCTAGATAGAGGAGGAAGCTGATTAGGCTTAGTCCTATGGGCTAGATATTTAGCTGCTAGATTGGCCAACCATGTCAGATAGGGCAACCTCCTAAGTCCTATGGGATGGCGAATCTAGCAGAGAAACGATGATCCGTGCAGCGTCCGACGCTGAACCAAACAGCGCTCAATAATTTACCAATTAAATCAACTTCACTTGTCAGTGTGCATTGATCGATGCATTGATCGTGTCTATCACTCAATCCCATCCCATCCCATCACTGTTGCACATACGGCAGTACATCTTATTGCACAGACGGTCGGTGTGCTCGATGATTTACCAATTAAAATGAAATGCTAGCTAGCTAGCTCTCGACATAGACGGTCAGTGTAATTAATAGTGACTTGTCATCATCAGAAGCATTGAGCTTCTCATCTTGCATATCGTGTGATAACAAATGAAAGTTGACTTACAATAATAACATATTTCCTTCTCAATGGATAATAATATTTACTATCAAACGCCGTTTGGTTTGGCGTTTTTTGGCGGATCCCTTAGAATATTCCTCCAACGCTGAACCGTTCAGCGTAATTTTCACTTTTTGAGCGCCGCACTATTTAGCGTTTCAATCTCGCCGATAGTGCGACTGCGAGCAACTGCTAGGAGAGAGAAATAGCCAGATTGAGTGTTAACTTTTTTCCCACACTTTTTTCATGATTTGCAACACTTTTTGGCCAATCTAGCAGTCCAATCTAGCCCATAGGACTTAGCCTTAGAATTATTAATAGACTCGTTTTTGGGTAAGAGGAGGACCCATGGACAATCTTATATGGACGTCCCCTACTTTATAAGCTTGAGTCAAATCTTATATAAGATAAGTCTTATGGGTGCTAGTCTAGCATCTAGATTAGCAGTCAGGACTACCTCCTAAGTCTTATTGGAGTGTTAATCTAGCAGCTAGATTAGCAGCCCAGCACTGAATCATTCAGCATAACTATCTAGCATGCTAGTTCACATGCTAGCAATTGGTAGGAGAGAGAACTAGTGTTAACTTTTTTGCCACACTTTTTTTTTTTTAATTGCAACACTTAAGTGCTAATCTAGCACCTCCAATCTAGCCCATAAGACTTAGTCTAAGTCTAATGTCCATATAATTCTTTTTTTTATATAGAAAAGGAGGCCAAGAAACCTCAATACATATGATTTAGATATCTCGATGTTCTGTATTCAGAATTTCGGAAGTTCATTACATTTTGGTTCCATTGTTGGATGTTCAAGTAAGTTAACAGTGCCCATAAGTTATGATCAACCCAGGAATGCTTAATGTCATAAATGTTACAAAAAGAAGATAGTTTTGCTTCCCATATTATATCTATTCTGTTGACCAATCTGAAATCTTGGGCAATGAAATTCATTTCAAATTTCTTGGTATTTTCATAGTCTTCACAAATTAAGTAACGTTGTCAGCGAGCTTCCGCATACATTCCCACCAAGAAGACACAGTCGGTTCCGAATCGCTCCTAAAGGAAATCCTGTGACCACTCCAACATGTTTCCCATTGGAAAGTTGCTTCTTCTCCAGCCTGTTCTAGCTCTTCTATTGTTGTATTGTCAGTAGAGAGGCCTCTTGCTTCTCTGACTGTACCTGTGTGATCAACCAGCATTAGTCCAATACCTGTTTTTGAATTTGAGTCTATCATATTCAAAGCAATATGAATTTTCAATGACGTATCATATGTATCACTTTCATCAGGATACTTTTTAATCCGGAGAATAACATCATTCATAGAGTTATAGTAGAGATCCTTCATTATGTTGTGGCCTGGTTTTGTAACAATATTGTAACTATTTAGGAACTTAATAATGTTGTTAGTCGTTATAATACTATTTTGTCTTTTCTTCATAAAGACCACATCACACCTTACCTTCCAGATAAACCAGGTTATGATACTACATAGCACCTGCCAATCTATATCATAAGTTCCCCTATCTGTGTTTTCAAAGCAGTCTGATAGCCATTCATGAAAAGATGTCATGCCATTTCTAATAAAGTCCATATCAATAATTGAATTGCATCCATACCTGAGTAGCATAGTTGCAATGCAGGAATAAGTGAGTTAGAGTTTCTTGGTTCTCATTACAAAGCTTACATTTGGTGTCAATGTCAGGGAGAACAGCCGCCACTCTCATGCTATTAGGAAGGATGGAATGGGCTGCCTCCCATATAAAATTCTTAATAGCTGGTGTTTTTTTCATTCTCCATATTCTATTCCATTTAGGCTCAGCATTACCATTAGAGTTTATGTGGTTATATAACGATTTTACAGAGAACGTACCTTTTTCGTTTAGACTCCAACTCGGGGTGTCCATTTTTTCTTCAGTTGGAATTCTAATGCCCCTAACTTTTACTATTGTTTGATTATCAAAGCACCTAGCCAATTTAGTAAGGTCCCAAGTTTTGTCGTCTGTTATCAGATCACTAACTTTACTCAGACCCTCAGTAGCACTCGGGTTTCTTTGCAACGGTGTTTTTGTCTCTGGGATCCAGCTATCCTGCCAAATATCAATGTTTCTTCCATTTCCTAGTTCCCAGAAGCAGCATTGCTTTAATTGGTCAATCCCTGTTAGCAACCCTTTCCATAACCAACTGTCATTTTTATTAGGTTTACTGTTTATGTGTAGTAAATCGCAGTTGGGGTAATATTTAGCTTTCATTATAGTAGCACATAGAGAGTCAGGCTTCTGGATAAGATTCCATCCCATCCTAGCTATCATAGCTAGGTTGAATTTTCTTACATTTTTTATACCTAGGCCTCCTTCTTTCAGAGTTTTACATAAAGTTGCCCATTTTTTTAAACAAACCCCCTTTTTCCCCTTTTCATTCAATCCTTTGTCGTTTTTTCCCCACCAATAGTTTCTTGCAGTTTAGTTATCTGATCACAAATTTTAACTGGGATCTTAAAGCAATTCATTTGATACACATAGACAGAAGAAGCTACATTTTTTATCATGACTGTTTTTCCAGCATTGTTTAAGTTGATCCCATTCCACCCTGTCATTTTATTTCTCAAATTTTCAAGTAAGGGTTCAAAGCATTGTATTTTTGACCTATTGGTGAACAAAGGGGAACCTAAATACTTGTCAGTTAAGGGAATAGTTGTTACACCTAATATTTCTTTTACCTTCCTGCGAATACTGGTTTCGGTTTTTTGCTAAAGAACACTCCCATTTACTCGAGTTAATAAGTTGACCGAAACCAAGCTAAAATTATTAATCAGATTAACCAGATTTTTACATGTGTTTTCACTCACCTTGCAAAAGACTAAGCAGTCATCAGCGAAGAGGAGATGACTTAAAGAAGGAGCCTTGTGAACCAGTTTATGCCTTTGATCAGTCCCGAATTTTCAGCATTTTGAATAGATCTAGAAAGAGCTTCTATACAAAATAGGAAAAGATAAGGGGAGATTGGGTCTCCCTGTCTCAGACCCCTAGAAGATTTAAAAAATTTAGTAGGAGAACCATTAAGCAACAAGGATAAGGAGGTAGTCGAAATACACTGGTGAATCAAGTTACACCATTTATTGTTGAACCCCATTCTAGTCATTACTATGATTAGGAATCCCCATTCAACTCTGTCGAAAGCTTTCGACATATCAATCTTTAGGCCAATGAAACCCTTTTTAGATTTAGAATTTTTCATCTTGTGAATAATTTCATGGGCTAAAGTTATGTTTTCAGCAATCTGCCTTCCAGGAATGAAGGCAGATTGATAAGGAGAAATTATTTTTCCTAGAAGACATTTCATTCTAACAAATTGTTAGTTTGGATATCACCTTGTAGCTGGTGTTATCTAAGGCTATAGGTCCTAACTCGACAGGGGAAGTGGGGTTTAAAGTTTTAGGAATTAAAGAGATGAATGAGGCATTCATTTCTTTAGAGATATGACCTGTTTCGAAAAAAGTTTGTACCATTTTTGTCAGATCAACACTAATGGTTTCCTACTTTTGTTGAAAAAAATTGGGAGGAAAACCATCAGGCCCCGGGCTTTTATCAGGCTCCATGGAGAAAAGAATCTGTTTTATTTCACTTTCTAATGGCATGGCACATAACATTTCATTATCTGTTATCAGGTTTTATTTCACTTTCTAAACAACAATGAATTCCAAGCCAATATTTTGGTAATACGTTTTTCCTATGAGGAACTCAACAATCCTATAAAAAATGAGCATAATTCAAGACGTATAACACCACCATCTACCACTTTAAAAGTCAACAATTGAAAATTAGCGAGTTGAAATTAAAATCGGTAGACGATAAAATTTGGTATCTCGAATTGGGCTCATTTTTGATAAGACTCTAGAGTTTAATAAGTGAAACTATCGTCAAAATACGAGCTCCAAATACATTGTCGTTTGGACTCTAAAGAAATATTGGTACAAATATTGTTAGTCCATGTATAGATCCTCCCTCGGATAAAGCCATTTCAAAGAGTCCAAATTATTTTATTTTTTTGAGATGATTATTATTTACTAATTACTAATTCCTAAAAATTATTACACCATGATAATCTTTCTTCAGCCAACTCATTTTGTCCAATGGAATGTTATCACATAATTCAAAATCATTACTCTCATTCCTTGCCTTTTTCTTTGCAAGAGAATGAGCTACGCTATTAGCTAGTCTATGAACAGACCTAAATACCAAAACTAAGAGAATGAGCTACTTGTTATTTGTTTAATGTCTAAAATGGAATTTTGGATTGACCAATGAACACTTGGATCAACCTCATTAAATAATTTTACTATGGTCTCACAATCTAACTCTAAAAAAACCTTCTTGGACCTCAAGCTTTGATTCCAAGTAAATGCTTCCTCCATAGTCCAAAGATTCCAGGTTGTTTAACACCATATTCATCATTTAGTCCTCTATTATAATATTTCTTTTTTTCCCAACACGAAAACCTACAAAATTTCTAAAAGTTAGTCCAATATTGTCAATCCTGTAATTTCAATATAAAAAGCATCCATGTTTACTTTATAGTGATCTTGAATTGGGGGCAACCAAATTTGGTTATGCACACAAGAAATTTCGTCATTTCTACCGTTTTCAAGAACCCTAACACATTGAGCAAATGTGTCAAGGATCTTGGGAGTGCTGCTTTACCTATTTTATTTACTGAAGTATTGAAAGATAAGATTGCACTCGTCCTTCCGGATATATCAAAGTGCAATCAAACATCTCAGTAAACACCCTCACCGAAAACATACGACATGAAGTTTGGTTGTTACTTCTGCAAAATTCAACAGACCAATAATCCAAAATATAAGGTTTTAAAAGTGAGACTAGGAATCACTTATATTAGTGATTATGCCTAACCAGATGGATCTTGCAAAAGGACAATCAAAAAACAAATGTTATACGAATTTCGTACTAGTACGACAACAATTGTAGTGGAACAAGTAAAATTGTATCTAAATATCTTATCCCTTGTAGAGAGGATATCTCGAAGACATTTCCATACAAAAAGTTATATCCTATGAGGAACTGTTAGTTTCCAAAGAATTTTCCATATATCTATTGGAACAGTAGAATTGAGATTATTATCATACACAAAATTGAAAAGGGAACTGTAAGAATTTCAGAAAAAATTACCTTTTATTTGGTTTTCAAATAATAATATAATTACATGTAGATGGTATTCTCATACCAAGGATTTTCTCAGCAATTCCAGTTGAGAAAATAGAGAGAATAAGATCCTCATTTCAATCCATAGTATTGTCAACAAAAAGCTCATAAACAAAAGTACAACTCAAATAGTTAGATGAACTAGTCACTGATTCAGGTTGACTATCAAGACATATAAACCAACAATCTAACCAAATATTAATTTTTCTACCACACCTAATAGCCCTCATATAAACTTCTCAACAATCTCAATACCATATAACCTTTCTAAATTCAAAAATTATCCTCATTTAGCTTGTTTTTGTATAAAAATTCATTGTTCTTAGAATACTTGGCCTTGATCACTTTCTCAAACAGACCATCCAGATTGTTACAGATTTTCCAAGAAGGAGGGATTTGGTGAAAAAATTTAAGGTTTCTGAAAGATAAATCACCTAAGGCTTTTGGCTTTTGAAGGTGGTTTCAGGAAATGAATTTATACATTTACTGTCAAGATGGTTCAATGTGAGTAGGGCATTTCTTGTGTTGTTTTTGGTATTGCCCGTAAAAAATTACTCATCAAAGAATACATGTATCATAATAAACAAAATTAATTACTAACGAGTTTGAATAAAAACATTTAAACTAATTAACAAAAAATTAGTATAATTTTATAATATTAAGCTAAGCAAGGCTAGCTTTAACCTTTGACATTGACCTAAGTAAATCATTATATAAGTATCCATAAATGACACATCATTCGTACACAAATAAGAGAATGAAAAACATTTAATAACACTTTAAGGTACTTATATAACAAGGTGCATCTAACTGTTTTATTCTTACACCATAATGCTTTTGATTCTCAGCCAAAGGACCCCGAGTATGCCAAGCAGGTACAATATTACTCCTACTGAAACTGGGTATACAATAACCTGCAGGAATAAATAAGAATAAGATAAGTATATATGATAAACTGTGTGATCGTTTTCTGTAAGCTTTTTATATACAGTATGATATATTATTGTCTTTTAAATGCATGTATCTCTTATCTTTTGGAAGAAACAAATAAACTTGATATTTCAAAATAAAGCAAGAAATTTGACTTCAAAGTTAACAGTATAAACATGTGAGAAAAGGTCAACGTCATAACTTAACAGTCCTAACATGGGATTTATATAGGAGAAATATTAAAAAAAATGAAGAACACATTTTTTTTTATTAATATTATTATGGTCAAATTTTTTTAAGAAATACACATTTTTGTTTATTAATATTACAATAATATTCTTACTGATTTTATCGGTCGATATGGTGACCGATTATATAAGTTTGAAACGGCCGATACGATAAATATAATCAGAAGACTCTTGTATCGAAGATACTCTTGAATTTATACAATAAATATACATACATTACTTAAAATCCCCAATAATCATATTTTCCATAGGCTTTCCACCCTATTTCGTAACCATTACAAGAATGTGAACTCAACTATTTTAAGTCAGCACATACAAATATTCTTACTTTTTCATTAACATAAAAAAATAATTAAACATTTCAACTCATTATTTCGAAAACAAAAAGGCGTTACTTATTCACAACATGATGTCAATGATTCACATACATAACTAAGCTGACATTCGACTATTTAGTACACTGCAAGCATTTTAATATGAAAAATACAAAATGATGATTCATCATGAGAAGCATATGGTTTTTCCATATTGGAGGTTTATACTCATGTACACGAAGCATATACAAAATACTCATATAACTTTTGAGGCATACATGACATATAGTTGACGTTAGTTATTCTTAGGTTTGGTCTAACACCAAACATCTGTAACTAAAAAAAAAAACATGATTTGGGAAATTATTTTAAAGATATACTATCAAAACTTCATACTTTTATCAAAAACTAATATTATTATGTAAGTATAAAATTACTAACTATTCATTAAATGAACTAAAGACTTTAATTTGAACTTGTATCCCTAATTGTAATTACCAACTTCTCAAAATGTGTTTGTCTATATATTAGGCAAACCAATAATAGTTTTACACATAAGAGATAGAAACAGTTTACCAAGATAATATATTATGTTTTAGCAGGTGTATCGTGTTTCCCTTGCTCATCAGTGTACCTTATTGTCTACGATTACTACAGTGTATCCGATAACAGACTTATTAACAAATCTTCCTAAATTTTTGCGTAAGGACTTAAAAATACTTTTATTTACAAATAGGTCCAATCTTCTGCAACACACCAACACCTCAGTGTGGAAGAGAGAGAAGTGGGTTTAGGGAATATCTGAAAATTCTGATCAAAAAAAGGAAACATTATCTGAAAATAAATCAGATTTGTCCATATTCAGATGAGAAAATCCATTAAAAGTTTTAAAAAAATTTCTTTGCTTTTTCTTTTCTTCCAAAACCCTAATTTGGTGCTAACCATACTTTTTCTCGTTTTTCTATAATACACAAAAAAAAAAATCTGGTTTTTAGGGAATGTTTGTACTGAAAGTGAAACAAGAATTGAAAGAAATCATGAAGAGTGGGGAAGTGTTGACAAATCTAGTTTGGAAGGATTTTTATCATCTGATACAAGCTTGATGTATTGAGAAGATTGGGGATGTACAGACAGATCTAGTTCAAAAAGGTTTTTATCAACTGAAGATGTATTTGCACTGAAAGAAATTGGTGTTTCTTTCAATAAATAGGTCCATTAGTTCGTTCAAGCACTTGATTATCGGTCTTCATCATTCAATTTGACCTCCAGATTTAGTTTCTTAAATACAAAGAAGGGTTTAAGTGCTATTCACACAAATTTAATTAAAGATTTGTGTAACTATAGCTCATTGATACATTTATTCAATTGCAGTAGTTCGATTCGAAATCACACTCTGTTTGATGATTTGTCGTGGTTCTCGTCTAGATGTTCAGTTTGTTATGAAATCACATACCTACCAGGGTGATAATGAAATGGGTATTCTTGATGGGGATATAAGAGATGGAAGTAAATATACAGTTCCTAGAGATAAGCAATTTATTGTGCAATCTCCCATTTCAAAGAATGATTTATCTTAGTAAAGGAGATGATACAGTCTGTGGTATGCAAAAAACAAGAAGGAGATGATACAAAAAAAGAAAAGAATGAATGATTGGATTTGAGCTATCAGCCAACCCCCCGAAAGGTTGAAAAAAAAGGAGATGATACAATATGTGGTATGCATTAAGATATAGTTTCGACAACTAAATTTGATAACAAGCTTGAGATAGCAACACTAGTGAGTTCGACCGAGAAATGATCTAAAAATCTTCCCCTTTGTCAATTTTAGTGACACAACTATTAATACATATGGATAAATATAAAGCTTCAAAAACTTCTTGAATCCACAGTATCTTGATTTCCTTGGCATCTTCAACTCCTTGAACTCTTCGTAATTCCAAGTTGCAATGATTCTGAATGTGTTCAACTCAGCATCGTTGTTGTTGAAGAACCAATTCCATAAAGATAACAACTTTTGAAAACAAATATTCTCAATTGTCGTTATACAGAAACATAATATTACTCCTTTCTCCAAAGTTCAATTGTATCTTAACTCTGAAGTAATACTACGGTGATATGTTTCTCCCCCTTAATCAATACTTACATCTTTTGCATAATAGGTAGAACCTATAGATTATTGATTCACTCCCCCTTACATAATGACCCGTAAACCATATGTATATAGTATGAAACTACTAAATAATTCTCCCCATTTTTTCAATAATATTAACAAAGGTACGAAAATTGCGGGATCGTAATGAAAACAATTAAAAGATATGTCAAGTCTTAAAGAAGTTTTGAGATTCCACATTATAACATAGTTAAAATGCAACTCCTCATATCAACTTATTTAGATGATATCACATAGTAATAAATACTTAGCGCTCATCTAGGAGATTAAAAAGATACAAGCATCCCCTTTCAAATTCCACAGCCACACCCCCCACAAAGATATTGCAATTAAGCACAAGTTCATTTAAAAACTCTCTCTCATTTGATGTTATTCCAAGAGAGCAAGATGAGTGACCTTGCTTTATAAAAAGAAAGATTTTGTTGGACATTAACAAATCACATGGATTTGTATCCGAAAATCGAATTAAAATAATCTCTACACCAGTTACGGACAAAAAGATAATTTTTGATCGATGTGACTCAACATAAGAAAATCTTACGGAGTTTGTCAAGCAGTAACAAACACAAAAGTGTGATCACAAGTATATCAATACTGCGAGAAAATTCTCAAAGAGTTTGTTCTATTCCCCGTTTATAAATAAACATAATAGATTTAACTTCTGAGCATATATAAAAAATTAGTTGTTTCACGAAAACGTAAAGGCACAAATAGTTCACAAGACTTTTGCAATAATTAACCAATAATGATTACATACTACAAGTTCATCTTCCAACAACTCTATAATTTAAATAAATAAATCTAAAAACATGCAAGATGAAAATCGTTGGAAATAGCTATGTGTAATCATAATTTTTGCTATACCAAAATAAGAATAAATTTTTACAAGAAGTTTCCTAGATATTTAAAATCTTTGAAGAAATCTTTATCATCTCCAAAATCTTTATCAACCACCGGCATAGGAACATACGGTTCATGAATGAAGGTGTTAGTTCCTGCCAACTTGGTAGGTTGTTGATTAACAAGAGCTTCCTGTAGTTTAATAGATTTCAGTAGAATCTTCTTCAATTCCTGCACCCCCTTCTTGGTTTTCTTAAGTTCATCAAGAAGATTTTCAAACCTTTTCCGATTGGAGTAATCCGCACTAGGTTTATTCTGATTCTTCCTTTTCCTCTTAAGAGATGAGACAAAAGGAAATGACATCTCTTCTTCCTTTTTGGTTGGATAAGAATCAACAACCATCAGAGCATAGGTTCCACGAGAAAATGTTGTGCTTGAAGCCTCCATGATTTCCAAGAACAAAATGGATTTGTGAAACACAAATATATATGGCTCAACAGGCAAAGCTTCTTGTGAAAGAGATATGAGTCTTGAAGTAGAAGATATTTATCACGCAGGATTTCGGAACCATAAGAGTTCACGCACTAAAATACATAAAACCTAAAATGAATAAAAATGTTATTTTTATCCTTCTATAGGTTTCGTGGATCAAAATTTCTAATATCATTACTTAGACATAAATTAGGATGCACAGATACGAGATGAAGATCCAAGCAATAATATTCAATCTTGATCCAAAGCCCTGATGTGCACAGTTCCTGTCTCTTTTAAGGGCACATGAGATATGATGCACATTTCAACACAATTAGATTGTGTTGAGGTGACCGTTAGATTGCTCATCACTAGATCCTTGCACGAAAATAATATCCTTCAATACCGAACGTTTGTTCCGGACTTTTCTCTTTAAATGAGATTTTTTTCTTCTTCTTAGAATCAATCAATCTTTTAGAAGAATAAGAGTTAACTTTAAGTACCTCAAGATTGGATTTTTGAACAATTTTAAGCATGAAACGACTAGCCCTCCGTTGCGTTTATTGGCATACCTTAGTTTATGTTTGTACTTGAAACATTATGAGAGTATGTTACCTTCATCAGTAACAATAAGGACATGTCGGTTTGGAGATTGATTCAGAACAACATTAGCACTAAACACGAACACCTGAAACATTAACAAAATTTTCTTTAGTATACGAAAAATCCATTACATCCTCCAATGATTTTGATGAAGAGTCATCAATTAAATTATCAAGATTGATATGAGTATTTCTACATTTATCAAAATTGACAACTTCTCCCAAGACTGCTACACTTGAACCGTCTTCCTCTTCGGAATCATAATTATCAGATGTTTGATCAAGTGTTGCTAGCGTAATTCTTACGATTTGGACACTCATTAGCAAAGTGACAACCCTTTACACTTGAAGCATTGTGGCATATCCTCATCGTCAAGATCATTAGAATCTCTGTTTTTTACGAAATACGATTATGTGGCTTAGGCGACGTCGGAGGTTTTTTTTTCTTCTCGGAGAATCATTTCTTTTCTTTTTGTAAATCACATTATATTTATTAGAATGAAGAACCAAAGTTGGAAAATTACAACTCCAAAAATGAAAAAAAATAAATTAGACCCTTTGGAATGAATATTTCTGATCCAACAAAACTGAACTGCTTTTATCACATCATGATGTATAATTTCCCAGCAAGCTGTATAAAAACATCCTGAAAATCCATCTGGTCCTGGTGAGCTATCATGATCCATACTAAAAACTGTTGACTTAATTTCTTCTTCAGTTGGAACAACATCTAGCATTTGTTGGTCTTCATTAGTTATAACCTTTGGAATAATATCAAAGAAATAGTCACTTTTTCAACTTCCTTGAATTTGAATTTTTGTTCATAATGATTAGCTGGAATTTCTATAATTTTTTCTTGATCTGAAATGATATCTCCATTAGTATCCTGCAGTTCAGTGATGAAATTCCTAGCTTGTCCGATCTTCAAGTTAGTATTTGTAGACTTTTGCTTCAACATAGTGCTTAGATGGACTTCTTTTGAATTATAATTATTTTGAGCTCTTACCAGTTCTTCCAATGCCTTAGTATCAGTTGGGTTATTATCAGAGAGTAATATAGCATCTTGTACTTGTACTTCAGCTTCTTTGAGCTTTACATGAATATTTCCAAAAACTTGCCAGTTCCATTCTTTGAGGATATTCTTTAGTCTTTTTAATTTTTGTTGGAAAACAAAAGCTGGATCTCCACTAATTTCTTCAGACCAACATTGAGAAACAACTTCCATAAATCCAGGATAAGACAACCACATTTTCTGAAATTTTTGAGGAATCTTTTTGGTTTAGGGATACAGGCACTACCTCCAAGCAAAGGTGCATGATCAAAAGCAATTCTAAGACCCACTTTGTACCCAATCTGCATATTTTTAGATCCACAATTGATTAAAGACTACTCTATCCAAATTACATAAGATTCTACTATTACCCTATTGACAATTAGACCAAGAGTGAAGTATTCCTATTTTGGGAGCTTGTATTAAGTCACAGTTGTCAAGACAAGTTGCAAATTCAAGCATTGCTTTTCTATTAGGGCTCATTCCACCAACTTTTTCATCTGAAGAAATAATGGAATTAAAATCCCCTAGTGCTAACCATGGCTACTGATGAGTTCCATTTCATCCCACAAAAATCTTCTCCGTACAACACCCACATGAGCATGAACACCAGAGACAAGCACTCCTCCAATACTAACAATAATCATCTGACTAGACATTGACACCACAGTTGGAGTAGACAATGATTTATTCCAGAAAACCCAAATATTACCTTTTTTATTAGCTACTGAATTATGAATCACCATATTCTGCATTCCTGGCAGATTCATCTGACTAGACATTGACACCACAGTGACTCAGCCCGATTCGAAAAATCTTCTTTGAAATAATTCTCTGGAGAATCGTTTACTTTTCTTCCTAAGAAGTTCTCTAAACTGTGTTGTGATCAATGATACTGAGTTATAAAGTTCCTCATCTGAAAAATCAGGATCAACAAGGTCATCTCCAGAATTGTCAACACTTTAACTTATAAGAGGTTTAGTATTTTTTAGTGCCTTGAACGCAATATCCTTTCCGTCTTTGGATTGCAGTTCATGATCAAAGATCTTCAACTTTCCAACAAGAGTATTCCTGGAAAGAGTATCAAGGTTATTTCTTTCCATAATGGCATGTTTCTTAGACTCGTATCTTGCTGGTAAAGATCATAGAATTTTCATCACAATGTCCTTTTGGGGAATGGTCTTCCCTAACACATAACATGCATTAACAATTCTAGACACCTTTTGATTAAATTAATTAAACAAATCTTCATCAGACACACGAAGATTTTCCCAGTTATAATTTAGGTTTTGAATCCTAGCTTCTTTCTCTGAGGTATCTCCTTCAAATACAATTTCTAAGCTATCCCAAACATCTTTAGACTTAGTGCACGAATTCACATGGTACTGAAGATCTGGGCTTATGGCGTGGATAATAGCTTTTAAACCGTCTGAATTATGCCTTGCAAAAGTTATCTCGGATTCACTATTAGCTATTAAAGGCTTCACAACAGTAGCTCTGTCTACAAAAACTATTGGTGCTCTATATCCAACAACTACAATTTTCCATGTCTCAAAGTCACGGGCTTGTAAAAAGGAACGCATATCAATTTTCCACCATAAGTAATTAGAGCCATCAAATGCTGGCGGTACGTTTATTGCACGCCTGTCCATATATTCAGACTGCTTCAAGCACAAACTTATTAGGTCTTAACGTGTTTGCATGCTCTGATACCAATTGAAAACGCGGGGGTACCAAAATACACCACCACTTTTTTCTTAGGAAATTTGTATGGACAAAATCAATTCAACTCCAAGAGTAAAACTCAATCAAGGAATAATTATATCTCTATCGCTTGTGCTTAGAACGTTTACAGAACCGAATTCGTGAACCTAACTAAAAAGAGATAACTTGGACGGTACCAAAGACCAATGTTCAAAAATCAATCAAGTCGTATCCAACAAACTAGGTCGGATGTCTCTACTATGATTGATCAACGCACAACCTGTGATATATCAATTATAAAGATAAACAATATAATGCATAAAAATAAATAACACAGATACACGAGAAGTTTTGTTAACGAGGAAACCGTAAATGCAAAAATCCCGGGACCTAGTCCAGATTGAATACCAAACTCGTATTATTTAGCCGCTACGGACACTATCCTACTACCAATTAACTTCGGACCGAAATGTAGTTGAGCCCTAAAAGGTATCCCACCGACTACGGTATGCAAGCGCTCCTTGCGCCTCTTGAATCTCGAAGGATTTCGGGCAATTGATTCCTTTAGATGACGTCACACCAACTAAGAGTTCCTTCAACTCAATTGAAGACTTTAAATCAAATCGCCTCCCATAGATTAATCCTATAAATTTTATTTCCGATTACAATCGAAATGTATGATCAAAAATCAAACGTATAATCAAGGTGATGAAAATCGATAGCAATTTGATAGAAGTCTATATATCCTCAAAATCTAAACTTATGCAACCCGAAGTGCATCCTAGATTATTTTTCACCTCACAAGTATAAAAATTGTGGAATCAACAAAGTCTAAGGCGAAGAGAACTTTGATGATCACTATTTATCTTGATCGTTGAGCAAACTCTATAAATAATCAAGATCGGGATACTCGAGTTATCAAGGAAAGATAACTGGACATGGCTTCACGATTCCAAATGAAGTCTTTATAGTCGTAAAACTCTAAAAGGATTTCGGAGAGGACGACTTTAGATGCAACTAGAACACACCAAAAGTTGTGTCGATTCAAAAATCCCGCTTACTTGGAGTTCCCTTTTATAGACTTTCAAATCATATGTCGCTTTAGGTTTAAGATAAGATAGCTTTGGAACCAAGCACGCAACAATCACAGTTAGATGAAACTTTGAATCTAATTTACATAAGCAAGATATAAACTCTGGTTAGGTGAGACCGAACCGAACAATTTACAAAGACTATGTTCAACATGGTTAGCCGAAACTAGCCGGTTTGAACTTAAAAGCTTAATCTTCATTTTCATGAACACATAAGAGATTAACTCAAAGTCACAAACATGTGACAAATTAAGTCTAGTGTTTATAGAGAATTAATCAAATGTTAATTATTTCGAAGAAATAATTTAAACACACTTGAAAGTATAATTGATATGATTAGTAGATATACGAATACAAATACATACTAGTTCGTGAGTAGGTACAGTCACAGTTTGCAAACCAGTTTGGAAACTTTATACCAAAACCGAGTTACGGAGTTCACATAACTTTTTAGGTTTGCTTACCAGTTTGCAAATGTTCCACCAAACCTAAGTTACGGAGTTCACAGAACTTTTAAGTTTTGCGTACCGGTTTGGAAACTCAAGGACTGTTGCCGGTTCCAGAGTTCACAGAACTGAATCTGTTTGCATACTGGTTTGGAAACGCTACCGAGTTCTAGAACACAGAACTGTTTAAGCTCGTGTATCGGTTTTGATACAGGTGTATCCCTACTCCTCTTAGGAACTTAGTAAACCTCAAACTAAGTTGAGGGAAGGAAACCTTATTTGGGTAGAATTCCTAGTTAGGAAGAGTTTTGTTTTAGGCAACACTTTTAGTTTAGGAAATTGATTCCTAATAGAAGACCTTGTCGGCTGATTACGATGAAAGTATATAAATAGAGAGGTTTGGTTGTTAACTAAACACACAGACCTAGTGAAAGTTGATGAGTGCCAAATAGTGCATATTTATACACCTTTTTATTGGCATTTTACTCATCTTTTTGCGCTTAGAAATCAGATATTATCCCAGATTCTGTGTTTTCTTTGTTTTCAAGAATAAATATTTGTATTAATTAATTTTGTGTTTTTAGGTAATAAATAAAGCTCGGAGAATCTGAGGAGCCAAAAGAGCGAAGAATTGGAGTCGAGAATCTATGGAGCAGAAAGCCAAAGCCCGCGCGCACATCAGGAGCAAACCATTTACAAGACATGGGCTTGAGCTAGACCTGATCCGCGACCCGGATCCGAGCCCGTCCATCCCCGACCGTTCAGATCTTCCCCAGTCGCATCCAACGGTCGCTGCCTCCATTCCATCAAAAATCACTGCTCCCGCTCAACACCAAAACTTCTTATATCCTGAGCCGTGAGATTGTTGTCTCCCAAGATCCAACGCTCGCTCTACCTGTTCCTTCAGCAATCGCTGTCCATGCCTCACAACAAAACTACCCATCCCTATACCCATCGAGCAAAACCAATTCTTCTTCTTCCTTCTCTTTCTTCCCCCGACAACACTTGCAGAGAAACCACCCCTTCTTCCCCGACCATACCAGTCGCCGCCTGAACCCTCACCACCACCATCTCCTGCCACAGCCGCATCACATCTCCACCATCCCCTCCTAACTTCTCTCTAGCCCTTTCTTAGCTTCTTCCTAGTAGCTAAGAGAGATAGAAAGAATTAGGTCGGGGGTTAGGGTTTCTCGAGCAAATGGAAGGAAACATCAATCAGAGACGGATTGACAGAGCCGACAAGCGATTCAGAGGCAATTTCGAGATTGGGTTTGTTTTAATTTTCAAATTAAAGTGATTTAGGGTTTGGGTTTTCCTTGCATGTATAAATAGAATGGAGTTGATTGTGTTAGGGTTCATGCCTGGGTAGCTGTGAGCACCACCGTAGCTTAATTTGTGTTGTATTTGTGTTTGTAATGTTTTAATTTAATTTCCCAGGTGTTGATGAAACCCCGATTTCATGTGAAACATATTTAGCTTAGGTTTTGTTCTTGTTATGCATAATATGCTAGGATTAGTAAGTAATTGAGGAGGCTAAGAAGCTCGTGATGAGTCAGATCTTTGTAAGAAGACAGCTCATACTAGGGGTTGATTAGAAGAATTAGTTGACAAACATCCATGTTAGACTTTCATGGGAAAGCTCAAGAACATAGTGTAAGTTAGATTACCTAACAAGAGATTAGAGGTGGATTCACCACCATGATGTTTTCCAGTTTGTTATAATTTACTTCATTGCCTTAGTTTAGTGTCACATTTCAACCTAGTCGCATCGACAAACAACCAATATTGTGTTACAATTCTCTGAACTCAGTTTAGGAAGCCTTAGATCATACATAGCACCACAAGTCCTTGTGGGATCGACCCGTACTTGCCACGTCTCCGATAGACGTCGTGCACTTGCGGTATAATTTGTAGGCATTAAATCTAAACCCTTTTCCAGGCCTACCAAGTTTTTGGCGCCGTTGCCGGGGACTTGGCGTGTGCCCTGTGATTTTTGGTTTGACTCTACTGATTTACACTCACCCCTGTACATATTCACCTTGAATTTTTAGCATTTGTCTTTGCTTTTGTACATTGTGTTTAGCATTTAGTTTCCTCATCTGTTTTCTCATTACATTCTTAGTAGACTCATCTCAGAACTTGCATCTTTAGCCGCATCTTCAGTGTCACCACTCGATTGGAGCTTTGTCACTAGTTACAAGGAAACTAAGCATCCCTGTATCTTAGTTCCTTCACTGAGTTTCAATTACCTCTGTACATAATTTAGTCATCTCATAACTGCCATCTGTTAGCATACTAGCCTTTAATTCTTGTAACTTAGCGTGTCATTGCATTTACCTGTTAGTTTATTTGTCTGCATTGCATCTCCCAGTACATTTTTATCATCTTAGTGTGTCTAGCTTGTAGCTTAGTTGTAGATTCAAGCATATCATTTGCATCTCAGTGCATTTCTGTAATTTTGTAGCATCAGCTGTAGTTTTTATCATTTGTGCTCATTCATTGAAGGTAAAGAGCTGTAAGCTCATTTGTGCTTATCTCAGTCAGCATCTGGCCTGCTGCACTGCTTAGCCCATCACAAGTGTCATATCACCGCATTGTAACCTGAATTGCTAAACCTTCATCTCTATCAGCCGACTCTGTAGTGGTTCTGTTCATATAAGCTGCACATTTCTGAGAACTAAACTTTCTCTTGAGCTAGCAGGTACCTGTGCTTGCTGAGCAGCTGAGGCAAGGAAGCGCAAACAGAGCAAGCCCAGGGAAAGACAAAGAATTGAGCAATACAGCCACTGTGGCTAAAGCAAGTTGGTCACTCCCAATTCCTTTTACACTCTATATATGCATGCTAGGCATGTGAAGCTGTGATCTGTTAAGCTTGTTGATTGGCCTGTGGATCTTTGAACCATCTTTGCATAAGAAATTAGCAACCTTGCTAGGTATCACCCACACCTGTGCAAACATGTGTAATTACTCTGTGCACCTGCCTTGAAAATTTTGTGCATGCTCTGTGAAAACTAAGGATAGCCAACTTGTAATACCCTGTTGTATGTTCTGTGCTGGTTAGCATCAGCCCTATGCTCAGCTCCATCCCCTGAAGTGTGAGCTTGAGCAGCAACCCAGATAACCCTGTTACTTGCAAACCCTAGTTGACATCAAATGAACCAGTTGACAACCTGCAAGAACTAGTTGAAATTGCTCACCTGTTGCATCTCTGAACTGGTATCACTTGTGTGTGTGTGATTTTGTGGCATTTGAATGAGGGTTGAGTGACTTGAGCAAGCACACTCATCTGCCCTGTAGAGCCTAAGCTGCAGCTTGGTCTACTAAGCATAACCCTGAGCCCACCACGTGCCTTGTGTGAAACCCCGTTGTGCTCAACCTCAGCCCCCGAAGGCCGTGAGTTTGAACCACAACCGAGGTTTCCAAGTTTGCATGCTTGAGACCTTGTGTGAGACATCTCGCACCTGTTGTGACCTGTTGAGCCCGGGTGAAAGACCCGTGAATCTGTGTGGTCTCAGGAGCCAACCCGTTGAACCCCTTATGCATGCTTGATCTTGCCTTAAACCTTGTGTGAGATTGTGCTACCCCGTGGGTGTTTATTTGTTAGCCTCGCTGAAATCTTGAGTTGCTCAGTACTTCACACCCAATTGTTGTGCTGAGTTTAACTGAATTGCACACAATCTGTGCACCTATTCTGTGCTTGGCTCGACCAGACTGTGCAATTGCATGATCTGGGCTGCTAACTTGCCAGCCTAAACTGAAGCCCACATCTGTTGGGCTGTGCACACACTGCCCAGGTGCCACAAGAACCCGGGCTTCAAACAACAAATCCCAAACAAACCAAATCCCACAAAACCAAACTCACTAAAACCAAATTGAGCCCACAGCAACCTGGGCTTCCCACATAAACCAAAGCTTACAAAAACAAAAATAAGCCCATTTAAACCAAACAAAACCCACATAAACCAAATGAAACCCAATAAACCAAATTAAGTCCACAACAACTGGGCTTTGAGTTCAATTTGAGTTGATAAATCATGTCAGGATTTTGGTCTGCATCTGGGGATGGAAACAAATCCATTAGAGAGCTTGCTTACGGGCATGCTTCACAGTATGAACTCCCCACATACCAGAGTGATTTTAGGGAGTATTATGAGCCTTCTCAGGGCCCTGACCTTGAATACTCATACCCTAACCATCATGAGCACATGTATCACCACCACGGTGGGGAGATGAACAATTTTATACTCCCCCGACTCCTTGTTTACAATCACTAATGGAAACGCTCATGGAGCAAAATGCTAGGCTTGAACCGAATGCAATACATGACCATCCATATAGCAACATATCTGAATTTCCCTTCCTAGTGAACCTCATGCTCAACCATACAATGAATATCCATATGAGGAATGCATACCCACTAGTGAAGACTCGCCTTCAATAGAACAACTCACTATGATTCTTCAAAGGAACCTGATTGAGTTACAAAATGAAGATTGGAAGGAAACTTATGATAGGATGTTTGTTATCTCTGATAATTTTGAAAATAGTGTTTCTACTCCTACTCATGCAATTAACACTGAATATGAACCTAATCTAGAGGTAAATGAGTACACTAGAAATGCTACAATTTTGAATAGGGAAACACATTTTTGCTATGATGATAATGATGATGAATATGATATGTTAGAAGAGCATGTGCATGCAGAAAATATGATGGAATCTTTTGGTTCAGAGACGTTAGGCGTCTCTTCTGTGAACCCTATGAATGATGCTTCTTCTAATATTCATATATGTGATGTTGATTCTGAGCTTGGTTTTGTGAAATTCTTCAGTGAATGTGAGCATGCTTCACAACTTGTTTGTGACTTAGGAAAGGATGAATCTTCTGTTTACACTAATGTTCTTTTGGATCATGATATTATTGTTGTGTCTGATTCCCTGCCCATATCACAATATGTTGCCTGCTCTGATGATTATGACATGGAAAGTGATGAATTGTTCTATCTTTGGTGAGCATGATTTACCTTCTTCTCGACCTTAGGAAAGTGTGTGATGGTACAAATGATCTTATACATGAAAATAACTTAGATGTACCTAACCTCTCTCCCCGAGTCACAAATTGAAACTCCTCCACCAAACCTAGGTGTAGTTTGTAACAAAATTGCAAAACCAACTTTTCTGAAAATGCCTAATTTAGGCCTAGAACTTTGTGCTTCCCAAGTCCTCTTGGACTATTTTGCATCAAAGTATAACACCTTTAGGGAACCTCGGTTGGAATGTGTATGTCTCCATTTGTTCTTAGCAAAACTCATTTTGAGTTAGACCTTTTGCATGATGTACCTTTAAAATTGCAAGATTTTGTGCTCTCAAACACATCTCGTTGCCAAGTTTAGGTTTGGGGGAAACTCATTCCCATATACAAACCTTACTTGCACTCTCATTTTATATTTGTGTAAGGTTTGTTGATGTTTGTACATATTTTCTATTGGGTTGACCCTCAACTCTTTAGACTGTTGGTTTATGGTGAATTTTCATTGTATATAATCCAGTAGGACTTGTTAAATTTTTCTTTTCTTGAATCGGTTGAGTCTTCTTGTGCATATATTGTGCTAATCCGATATGATCTCCACTGAGAATGTTGGATTCTAGCCTTGACTAGTGAAGCTCTAACCGTGCTCCCGCCGACATCCGGTAATCTCTTCCCTTTTCTCTTATCAGCATAGTTCTCTTGGTATGTGACTGTTTAAATTTTTCCTATCTGTTGACACATTGAGGACAATGTTTGATTTAGGTTTGGGGGTGCATTTGCATATAGAGTTTTTTTTTTTAGTCTTTTATTTTCATGTACTTAAACAAAACAAAAAAACAAAAAAACAAAAAAAACAAAAAAAAAAAAATCAAAAACTCTTTTTGTAAAAACCTCCAACTTTTAGAGATTTTAGAGTCACTAGCATGCTTCTAGCTATGTTTACATAGAGAATCTGACCGAAATAACAGAAATTGGAAGTACCGGAGAACACAATCGGGTTTCTTAGTTGATTAGAGCGTTAAAATTGGATTTAACCATACCGGAGGGCGAATTAGGTGCTGTTTAGATATTCGGTAGTAGAATTGTGATCACCCATAGTGGAGACTACCCATTTTACATCAAGTGAGGCACCAAACTTCAATTTTTGCAACTTTCTAGAAAAGCTGTTAGAGTGTGTGTCACCGTACGTCAATTCCGGGTAGGAATGGTGAGCTACCCAACTTCGCACCAATTTCAGCACTACTTTTGATCTCTTGAGCGCTAGTTTTTGTCAATCATGAGGGTGACGTTTAAAGATGAAAACTCCTTCTAAATATCGATTTACTGATTAGCATCACTTTCTCTCTCAATCAAGCAAGACCCATAGAAACACATCATCGTCAAGAACGGGCATCATCGAAATATGGAAAGAAAAGTTGAGATAGTCCAAGGTTTATATGCAACAAAACAAAGAAAAGAAAATAGGATGAGAATTAATGAAGTTTGTGAAAAATTAAGTTTTATTGTTTTATTGTAAGTTCTTAAAAAAAAAAAAAAAAAAAAAAAAAAAAAAAGTTAAGTTTTTGTAAAGTTCAGAAGTTCGTCATCAATAGTTGAAGACCGAAGATTGAAGACGTTTCTATGGTTTCTTATGAGAGAGTGATATTAATTGCCGATCGGGTGAGAAGGTAAGTGAGTACTCCCATCCTTGCTAATGGTTGATTTCCTTTCTTAGAGATCATCAGAAAAAGATTCTTTTTGTCCACACCTCTGTGGAGTCTCCAGATTTTATTTCGGAAGGTTATCCTTCTTACCTACAACGTGTGCGGGATTTCTCTCTTTATTCCTTCCCGCACACATGAGAGACTAAAAAAGCGATCTTTTTGAGTGCAATTATCATAAAACCCTAATAGTGAGGCGAAGTTGAGACTTATGATCACAATCGAATCCGAATTCTTTCATATGGTATGGTTACTTCTCGCTCAAAGACTTAAGGATGAGAATGCGTTCTTTGGTAGTTCTAACTTCCTGTTACTAGCATGCGAAACTCTATGTCCTCATAGCTCCTTGGATGCTTGAAACTCTTTTACACTCGAAGTTGGAGAAGGTTTTGTGGGTACACCTCTGGTAAACCCTCACGAGACTACAACTCGTCCACTAGGGACACCTAGGGGTTTAAAGGCTTAGTGAATACGCTAAATGCATTCGAGAGACTGCGATGGGGTATAGTTAGGATTTCTTTATTTCTCGTTTCACTTGAGGACAAGTAAAATTCAGGTTTGGGGGTATTTGATGAGTGCCAAATAGTGCATATTTATACACCTTTTTATTGGCATTTTACTCATCTTTTGCGCTTAGAAATCGATATTATCCCAGTTCTCAGTTTTCTTTGTTTTCAAGAATAAATATTTGTATTAATTAATTTTGTGTTTTTAGGTAATAAATAAAGCTCGGAGAATCGAGAGCCAAAAGAGCGAAGAATTGGAGTCGAGAATCTATGGAGCAGAAAGCCAAAGCCCGCGCGCACATCAGGAGCAAACCATTTACAAGACATGGGCTTGAGCTAGACCTGATCCGCGACCCGGATCCGAGCCCGTCCATCCCCGACCGTTCAGATCTTCCCCAGTCGCATCCAACGGTCGCTGCCTCCATTCCATCAAAAATCACTGCTCCCGCTCAACACCAAAACTTCTTATATCCTGAGCCGTGAGATTGTTGTCTCCCAAGATCCAACGCTCGCTCTACCTGTTCCTTCAGCAATCGCTGTCCATGCCTCACAACAAAACTACCCATCCCTATACCCATCGAGCAAAACCAATTCTTCTTCTTCCTTCTCTTTCTTCCCCCGACAACACTTGCAGAGAAACCACCCCTTCTTCCCCGACCATACCAAGCCGCCGCCCAACCCTCACCACCACCATCTCCCCGCCACAGCCCGCATCATATCTCCACCATCCTCCTAACTTCTCTCTAGCCCTTTCTTAGCTTCTTCCCTAGTAGCTAAGAGAGAGATAGAAAGAATTAGGTTAGGGTTAGGGTTTCTCGAGCAGCGGAAGGAAACATCAATCAGAGACGGATTGACAGAGCCGACAAGCGATTCAGAGGCAATTTCGAGATTGGGTTTGTTTTAATTTTCAAATTAAAGTGATTTAGGGTTTGGGTTTTCCTTGCATGTATAAATAGAATGGAGTTGATTGTGTTAGGGTTCATGCCTGGGCTAGCCAGAGCACCACTGTAGCTTAATTTGTGTTGTATTTGTGTTTGTAATGTTTTAATTTAATTTCCCAGGGTGTTGATGAAACCCCTGATTTCATGTGAAACATATTTAGCTTAGGTTTTGTTCTTGTTATGCATAATATGCTAGGATTAGTAAGTAATTGAGGAGGCTAAGAAGCCTGTGATGAGCTGTCTTGTAAGAAGACAAACTCATACTAGGGGTTGATTAGAAGAATTAGTTGACAAACATCCATGTTAGACTTTCATGGGAAAGCTCAAGAACATAGTGTAAGTTAGATTACCTAACAAGAGATTAGAGGTGGATTCACCACCATGATGTTTTCCAGTTTGTTATAATTTACTTCATTGCCTTAGTTTAGTGTCACATTTCAACCTAGTCGCATCGACAAACAACCAATATTGTGTTACAATTCTCTGAACTCAGTTTAGGAAGCCTTAGATCATACATAGCACCACAAGTCCTTGTGGGATCGACCCGTACTTGCCACGTCTCCGATAGACGCCGTGCACTTGCGGTATAATTTGTAGGCATTAAATCTAAACCCTTTTCCAGGCCTACCAAAAGATAGCTGACCAGTGTTATTATTAAATGCAAGCGTTTAGAGAGATTGTGAGCGTAACAAATAGAGAATTGTAAATCGTTTTCTTTCTCATAATCTAAAGAAGATATATTTCTTTCTTCGAATTACTTTCTTATGTCTTCTGTTTTCTAAGTTTTTCGTCTATTATTATTCTGAATTTCGCCTCTATAATAATAGCTACCAAGGTATAGAGATCATACGTATCAAGTTGGTATCAGAGTAAGGTTAGTTTCCAGGGTTGATCCTCGTGGTTTATGGTTTTTACTAGATATCTCTACATAGATTAATGAGGTACTTGAGAAGCTAGAAGACGTTAGGAGAACAAGGAGATCAAGGATGACGAAGTCAGATGATGATCCTAAGCATAGCGAACCACAAACTATGAAAGAAAAGGTGTTTACGCTACAAACCGACATGAAGACGATTCAAACCACCCTTGAAGAATTGAATGAATGTATTATTTATTATACACCCAAGCCGAACACTGTAGTAGCAGGATTTCCCACACTACACCCCTTACTCGATTTTGCTCAATTAATCCCTTGAAAGATGTAAGATCAAGAATATTTATTGATTGAATTCATGAAGTGTTTACACAGGAAAATAGAATTACACTTAGAAGTTAAAACACTCTTAAACTTTCTCTCTCCTAATGACTTGCTCCACCATTCCAAAAGATCTCTCTCTCTTACAGACTCATTTAGCCCTTTATATAGGGTAATACATAGTGGATGACAAACTAAGCTACCCTTTATTTTCGTGAATGTCCCGCGAAGTGTCGCAGATGCACAAACATTCACTCTCGCGACACTTCTTAACCCTCGCCGGATCTCACGTCTTCTTTATGTTTTGCTGTCGTTATCCATTGCGTCGTTTATTTTAGCTTCTGCGACTCCCTCGCGACGCCGTCGTTTATTAATCCCGCGAACTTTGTATATTGCGATATTATGGTCCTACATCTTGCCTCTTTTTTCCTTGAATATTGCTTGAAGAGCGATTTTAAGGAAAAAATTCATTGTTGTAATAATCCTTGATTTTAATTGGCGAAGGAACGAGCGAAAGAATACTTTTCTTGAAAAGTACGTACTTGCCTCTATTCTTTTGGCGAGGTTCTGGAGCTTCTTTGTAATATATATATGAAGTGTCAGCTCTTGCCTCATGAGTTTTGGAAAATAATCAATCTCGCGAGCTCTTCTCATTTGTTAGGAAGTATGTTGTGCGGTATTTGGATCCTAACAAATTCCTTTTGCCTGGTTTTCTTGGGTTTAGTAGTGACCGTTTACACGTGTCCATATTTACCTCTTTTACCGGTGCATTTAATGTTAACCGGTCATAACATTTTTTCTCGTCTATTTATAGGAGCACCCCCTGTGAAGAATTTTCCTTTTCCTTTTCATCTTCTTCATCGTCTGCAAGTATTCTTCTTCTTCATCGTTCTGTAAGTGTTTGCCTATTATTGTCTCTTACCGTCTTCTTCACCATTTTTGCTATTCCCTAGCGGTTGTTACTCTCATGGCGTCCAGGTTTGTTAATTTTGCCATATCTGGCTGATTTTGCGGTTGATCAAATTAGCTTTTCTTGTTGAAATCATACTTGGTATGATTAACTTTGTAGTTCTCTTTCTGCCATTGTTGTTTAGCAAGAACCAATCCAGAACTAAATTTACCGTGAAGGACCCTCTTCTTTCTTTGGGCTCGCCACCGAAACCTACTTCGCAACAAGAACCCCTCACGCAACAAAAGCCCTCTTCGCGAGCAAAATCTATGGCTTCAAAAAGACAGATGCTGGGAGTGACAAGGTATCTGAGAAACATTTCTTTTTTTTTTTTTTTTTTTTTTTTTTTTTTTTTTTTATTAATAATGCATTGTTGCCTCTGTTTCTTATTTAATTTGTCATTCGCAGGATGATAAAACTACTGGTAATACTCCCAAAAGGCTTCGCTACTCCAAACCTGTTACTCCCGACGTTCCATTTCCTTCATTCACACCTTCATCTCCCGCTGAAATCTTCGCAAGATAATTTTGTGCCTCTTTCTTCTCGGTAACATTATCAAGCGACAATATTTCTATACCTCAACTCCTCATAGACCAAGTTCCTTTCAATTGTCCTACTACAAATGATATTATACCTCCTCCTGCTATCAATGTCCCTGTTATTTCTCCAATCACTTCTCTCCCTGAAACCTCCTCTTCTCATGAGGTTCCTTTGACAAAAGACGACTCGTCTTCTTTGTTTGAACAAATTCCTCTAACAGCAGAAAATTTGGAGGGGATAGATGTGGCCTTTAAGGTTCTTTCAGATCTCGTGAATGATGCCAAAAAGACTTCTGCTGATCCTGTCAAATCCAACGTCTGTGATTTTAAGCAAGCACCTTGATTCCCGATAAGGTCTCGCAAGCATCTTTGGTTCAAGAGATTAATAAGTTGAAGGATGATCTCCAAGTTATGACCGCGAAGTGCAATAGTCTTCACCTTGAAAATCAGAAATTTCACAACCTCTCGCTAGATCGTGACAATCTTTTCAGAAAAAATGAGGAGTTAAAAGGTATACTCTCGCAACTCCCCCCTTTTTTTTTTTTTTTTTTTTTTTTTTTTTTTTACAACTCAAATTCTTGTTCGCCCTCCAAGCATTAAACCAGAAACGAATAATGGAGATATATCAGATGGAGTCCATTGTTGAAGAAGTTCGAGTTGAGAGAGATGGTTGGATGGAGCAATATAATCTCTTAGATAATCTTCATACTTATGCTACTGATCAAATAAATAACTTGTCGAAAGAGAATTTTGATTTATCGCAACAGCAAGACTTGTTAAGTAATGATTTATCTCGCCTCTCTTATGCTTTGACTAAATCTGATTTGGAGTTGCAAACTTTATCAGATGAGAATCGAACTCTTTCGCAAGAGAAACGTTCTTTGTTGAATAAGGTGGCGAACTATTCGCAAGAAGATGATGCTTGTCAAAAGTTATGTGAAGAACACGAACAAGTTAAACATACTTTGAAAAACCAACTTGAAGAAATTATCTACGAGAGAGATAAACTTATTCAAGGTAGAATAACGTTGAGTGTAAAAAGCGAAGCAATTCCAAGAACAATGTTTCAATTTAGAAAAATCCAACTCTACTCTGGCGACCGAAAACTCCATACTTGTTTCCAATGAAAAGAATTTGCGATCTCGATTGAAAGGCTTAGTTGGAGATTCATTTGATGATGTCATGGACCGCTTGGGGAATAATTTCGCAGCTTTAATTCAACATCTTACTTCTCAAAAGGAAGGTAGTCAAATTATTTGACTATCTTAATTTATGTATTTATTCCATGAATGCTTTATTACCCTGAAAATGTCAATGATGTTCGATAAGAATTTTCTCTGATCTTGTGTATTTGTTATGCAGACTCTGAGAGAAAGCTTCGCTCCACTATCTCCACCCTCAGGTCTGATTATTCTAAGATTCGCAAGGAAAACGGGCTACTCTCCGCGTCTCTTGCTCGTTCTCGCGACCGTGCAGAGCGAAGATTTGATTATATGTCTTATTGTAAGGACATTGATAGTAAGAATCGTCAAAAGGCATTGCTTCGCCAATTCCCTCTTAAAGCGGAAGTTCTTGTGAATAATATTTTGCTGTCCAAGTCTCTTGATCCTATACATGTTGATCCTCTGGAAGTAAGTGATGATGAGGTTCCTAATCCTCCTGATAGTGATTATGACTATGAAAGCGGCGAAGATCTCTCTGATAAGGAAGTCGTCGATGAAGATCCGAATAGCAAAATTTCTGATAAAAGTCCAGTAATTGGCGAGAACAAAGGTGATGAAAACATTTCTGAAGAAAATCCATCAACTGGCGGATGTGAAGCTGATAAAGGCGCAGAAAAGCCTCAACCATCCTCTGTATTTGATAATGCAGATGTAGAGAGTTAAATTCTCTTTGTAATTTGTTAGAATTCTTTGTTGTTTGAGTGACTTAACTCTTTTGATTGAGTAATTTCCATATTTCTTTCTTCCTTTCTTAGTTAAGACCACCTTGCGAGAATATTCGCTCATTGAATCTTTTATTAAGTAAATCCATCCCAATCAGGGATTTGATTTTAATTCTTCTTACTGCGACAAAGTCGCAGCCGCCTTTACATTTTCATGCGAGGCCCATTGACCTTGCCTTATCATTTTGTGTGGTCTTCCGAGTTAGACTTCCCTAGTTAGAGGTCTTCCCCGCCACCTTTCATCGCGACAAAATCGCAGGACGTCTTTACACTTGCATGTAAAGACCCATTGATCTTGCCTTATCATTTTCCAAGTATTTTTGCCTCTGCAGTAGATGTTTTAGTTGCGACAATATGATAGGCCTATATATCCTTGCGAACACATAGCCCCATGACATTGCCGTCGTGCGACGAAATCGCAGGACGTCCGTACACTTTCGTGTAAAGACCCATTGATCTCGTCTTACCCTCGCGTTAGTATTATTGCCTCTTCAGGATCATTGCACAAATATGACAAGCCTAAGTCTCCTTGCGAAAACAAAGCCTCATGACATTTGCGTCTGTTTGACACTCCCCTAATGGAGAGCGTCGCCCTTATCATCTCCCCGGTTGCCCCCTTCAAGGAGGCGAAACATCGGCCATACAAGACTAGCTCCTCCCATCCTGGTCTTAACAACAACTGTTGTTTTCGCAGCCTCTTATCCCTTATACCTATAGGGTTTATGGTTACGAGGTGCACCCTAAGTGGAGTTTTCTTGGCGAGTGCAACATATGCCAAGACTTGCCAAGAATGGCCAGGGTAGGTTCATCCATCCCGGCACTCGCTCAACCGTGTACCTCGGCGCCTTGAGCATACACCGACTCCTTGAAAGAGACCCTCGGTCGCCCAACCAGGGTATAACCTACATATATAGTTGGGAATCCAAGGTACCTCTTCCGGATAGGCTTTCATGGGCCCCAAATTTCCATGACTCGAGGCTTCGGGAGCGGTGTAACCTTCCCCCGAGCCATGTCGAGAGATACCCCTTATATGACGCACTTTAGGTCTTACATTTGCCTCTTACGAAATGTTATTCGCGAACTAGGGTGTACGCCATAAAGGTTCGTCCCATTCATTTACTCATTCATTTTTGTCAATTCATTCAATCATTCATTTTTGATTATCTCTTCTCATTATCTTTGCTGAAATTACCGCATGTCTTCATTCTTTCATTCATTTCTTCATTTCTCACTTCTTTCATTCATTCTCATAATATCATATCATTTGCGATTTGTTGTCATGTTGTTGTCTCTTGCGAAGTATATGATTTGCTTGCGAAGCTATCATCCTTGAAATGTATGAACGTCGCATAAAATATAAATATCTCGCAAGCAAAAAGAATTGTGGGAAATGAGATTTCATAAAATATAAATATCTCAGAAAAAAAGAATTGTGGGAAATGAGATTTGAACCCTTGACACCTCCTCTTGCATATTCTCGCACCATACCAACTGTTCTAACCTCATTTGCGAAATTAACTTGCGAGATAATCATCAACTTTCTTCTTTGCGAGATAAGCAATGTCTGTGTGAAATGTTTCTGCGAAATAATCACTTACTTTCTTCTTGCGAAATATACTTGCGAACAACCCATGCGAAAAATACACGTTCATTGAGATTTGAACTCGCTGCCATGAACTCATTAATTTCGCAGGTGACCAACTGTGCTGCCTCTTGTTTGCGAAAGAATGAAACAACCTTGCGAAATTATCCATTTTTTCCCTTCTTTGCGAAGCAAAAATTCTTTGCGAGGAGGAGATTCGAACCCGCGACCTTAAACTCCTCATGTTCGCTCGTGACCAATTGTGCTACTCCTCCCATGCGAAAGGATCGCGAGAATGCTAATACATGACTTATATTCACCCTTTGATATTCAAGGAAAAAGATGACAAAAATTCTTCGCGAAGGGTTAGACTCGAACTCGCGACCTTATGTTTATACTCTTCGCCAGTGACCAATTGTGCTAGCTGCTGTTTGTGAAAGAAACACACAATATTATAACTTTATTCACTTCTTCGTTCTCGTAAGTTCAAAAATATGTAAAAGGTGGGATTCGAACTCGCAACCCCAAGCTTATTCTCTTCGCGAATGACCATCTGGGCTACTTGGTCGCTTGCGAAGGAAACACACAATGCTATAGCTTTATTCCATTTTTCCCCTCTTGAAAGTTCAAAAATATTTGAAAAATATGATCATGGCGAGATTTGATCTTGCGACATCAAGCTTCTTCGCTCCAACTCAAACCATCTCATGCGAGCTTCTTTTTGTGATAAAATTCACAAATTTTGTTCTTATCCTTTTCTTCGTTCTTCATTTATTTCCTTCAACAATTTTCCTTTTGATTTTTCTCCCCGAACACGAAATTCTTTCATTCAAACTTTTTTTTTTTCTTCCTTGAATTTCACCACGGCAACTAATTTTTTCTCTTCTTCTTTTCAATTACTGATGATGTTTACTCCCTGAAAATGTGATTTCTCCCATAAAACTTCCATTTTTGAACCTAAATTTTATAGATCTAAATAAAAAGTATGAACAACAACTAATTTTCATGGAAATTTCTCTTATAGTTTATAGATCCAATTGAATTCATCACCAACAGTAGCCGTTTTTTCTAAACTTTCTTGAACCAACAAGATTAGGTCCCTGTTTCTAGCGCATATGTAGTAGCAGGATTTCCCACACTACACCCCTTACTCGATTTTGCTCAATTAATCCCTTGAAAGATGTAAGATCAAGAATATTTATTGATTGAATTCATGAAGTGTTTACACAGGAAAATAGAATTACACTTAGAAGTTAAAACACTCTTAAACTTTCTCTCTCCTAATGACTTGCTCCACCATTCCAAAAAGATCTCTCTCTCTTACAGACTCATTTAGCCCTTTATATAGGGTAATACATAGTGGATGACAGCTAAGCTACCCTTTATTTTCGGGAATGTCCCGCGAAGTGTCGCAGATGCACAAACATTCACTCTCGCGACACTTCTTAACCTCGCGGATCTCACGTCTTCTTTATGTTTTGCCTGTCGTTATCCATTGCGTCGTTTATTTTAGCTTCCTGCGACTCCCTCGCGACGCCGTCGTTTATTAATCCCGCGAACTTTGTATATTGCGATATTATGGTCCTACAAACACGGAAAAAAATATTACACCTTCACCTGAAGCTTCGGAAGAAGAGTATGAGGAAGAAGAAGAAGATAAGGACGAAGAAAAGAAGAAAAACGAGTTTCTTAAAATTTATACTTCAACTAAACTTCATGGTATGAATATGAAGATTGATTTTTGTATTGATATTTCATTTTACGATGGGAGTGTCGATGTAGAAAAATTGGATGATTGGATTGAACGTCTAGAGACGTATTTTCTTTCTTTGAATACGGTTCAAAGGGAAAAGATCGCCATGCGACATTGAAGCTACAAAAGCATGCTCTAACCTGGGTGGAAAGCTTATCAAAGATAAAACCTAGGTAAGGGAGTATTGTCGTGGAAAAGATTCAAGCCAGTTGTAAGGAAACATTTTTATCCGGTTAGCTACCTTGAGGAGAGACGGTTCAAGTGGTACAACCTGAAGCTGTCCTACAACCAAACCATGCAAGAATATACTTCAGAATTTTAGAATCAAACTATGGTTTTGCTTTTAGACTTGGGAGATTATGTGATCTATACGAAGTATATCTCCGGGTTCCATGAGTATATACATAAGGAGTTGAATATGTTTCCAGTTGATACTATTGACGAAGCAATGGTACTTTTCTTTTGAAGTTATGATTGTTTATGCGATGGAGGTGTTCTTGAGTACGACACACTGAATGTGTCGTCTGCAACTCTTCTCCTGCTGCTGCAACTCTCTGCAGCCTTCTCCTGTTTTCTGCAACCACCCCCAAACTCTCGATAATTCTTTCTCCTATTTATACACACAGAAACCCTCTGGGACAAGAAATCTCGATAGAATGTTCTCTTTTCTTTCTCCGGGGGGCCACAAGATTTCTTCCTCTTTTACTTCTTTTACGCGTCGTGGGTGGCTTCAAAAATCTCTCTATGATAGAAATAAATCCAACAGAGGCGATATTCTAGCCTCATGTTCACAACCTACTTCCACAATAAAATCAAATATACCCGTGAAAACTCTATCTCCCTGTTTTCTTCCATGCATGTAAAAATCCTTCTATTTTCGATTCAAATCCTTTACCAAGCCTTATTACCCTTAACAATCCCATAAAAACGAAATCCACGAAACGGTTTACGTAAAATCTCGTCCAAATCATCCATAAAAATATGCAAAGTTACCGGAACTTCAAACTCCATTTTTGCTCCAATCTCGAATCCTAGCCAAATTTGATCCAATCCAATGACCTTTACCGGCTGTTTAGGTCTAAACGTTAAACCCAAACAAAATCATCCCTTTAGTCTCCTTGAATCTCCTCTAAAATCTCAACCCTAATTCTCCGTGAAGAATAAACTTTTCCGTCGTTTTTCAAATTCAAATGGGGAAGATGAAGGTCGCCCCTTAACCACTGATGGGATGCGAATAGTAAATCGAGGCGCCCCTTAGTAATTTACCTTCACTTTTTGGATCAGTGGTATTGTTGGTACCAAAGAAATATGGAGGATGGCGTATGTGTATTGATTATAGAGCCTTGAACAAGATCACTATCAAGAATCGTTATCCTTTACCTAGCTAGGATAGACGACATGATGGATAAGTTGGAAAAAGCTCGAGTCTTTACAAAATTAGATTTCAAATCCGGATACCACCAAGTGAGAGTCCGAGAAGATGATACATGCAAGAATGCTCTCAAAACCAAATAAGGCTTGTTCGAATGGTTGGTGATGCCTTTTGGTTTGTGTAACGCTCCAGCGACGTTTATGCGGTTGATGAATGATCTGTTACGACATACAAGATTTTGTGATTGTTTACTTGGATGATATCGTAGTATACAACAAAACTTGGGAAGAGCATCTCATTCACGTTAAGAAGGTATTTAAAGTGTTACATGAAGTCCATCTCAGTTGAACAGAAGAAGTGTAAGTTTGGAAAGGAGGAGTTGGTGTATCTCGGATTCATTGTTGGTGGTGTACAACGGAAGATTGATCCAAGGAAGGTTGAAGTAATCACTAAGTGGCCTAGACCTAGTATTATAACTGAAATCAGGAGTTTCTTAGGAGCTTGCACATACTTGCATAAGTTTATCCGATATTTTTCGACTATTGCGGTACCATTACATGGTTTGACGCGAGCTAAGCCAAAATTTGAATGGCAAAAACCCATGAAGACGCGTTTCAGTTACTAAAAAGGAAGATTTCAGAAGCACCAGTGTTGGCATTACCAAACTTACAACGTACTTTTGAAGTTGAAACTGATGCTTCTAACTATGCAATGAGAGGAGTGTTGTTACATGATGGTAAACCAATGGAGTGCCATTCGAAATTTTTTTTCAGTGCTATTAAGAACTACGCACCTTATGACAATTTGTTTATGCTTTATATTAATGTATCAAGCATTGGCGAGTGTATCTCTTAGGTAAAGAAGTAGTGGTACATTCGGATCACAAACCATTTGAGTATTTATACGTACAGACGAAACTACAACAAGCCCTACACATGAAGTGGATGTCTTACTTGATGACTTTCAATATTCTCATTATGTACAAAAAGGGAGTAACAAACAAGTTGGCGGCTATGTAGTATCGTCTACCAGTCCAGCATTAATGGTGATCATGAGAATTCAGCTGATTGTTCCTCAAGAGTATGCAAAGTCATACGCATCTAACAAATACTTCAAGAAGGTGTAAGAGAGGGTTTGAAAGCAAGTTTGAACTCCGATATAGATTGTTATACAAGGGTCGATTACTTTTCATTCCGTAAGATGAAGATCGTTTACAATGGTTGAGAGAGGAACACACATCCCGAGTTGTTTGAACACTTTGGGATGAATAAAAGTCTTTTTTTAACCTTCGTCGTTATGTCTTTTGGCCAAATATGCAATCTGATGTGGCTAAGTTGGTTAGAGGGTGTAAGATGTGCAACACATCTAAACCTTCCAACAAGAAACGTGGGTAATATCTACCATTACCAATACCATCAAGGCCTTGGGAGAGTATTTCTATGGATTTTCTTGGCGGGTTACCGAAGACCAAGTCTAGTTGTGTTTACATGTTCGTTTTGGTCGACCGATTCAGCAAGATGATTGCTTTAATTCCATGTACAAAGACGGTAACGGAGCCGGTGTAGAAAGCTCTTCTTTGAGCATGTGTAGAAGCATTTTGGTTTACCTACTTCTATTATTTTTGATAGGGATAGTCGATTCCTTAGTCATTTTTGGGATTATTTATGGAAGATGATGGACACTAGGTTGAAGAAGAATACAACTTTTCGTCCGTGAGCGGACAGACGGACAAAAGTGGTCAACAAGACTATGGTTCACATGTTAAGGGGATATAATTCCAAGCATCCTAAAAATTGGGATGAGAGTTTACCATATCTACGCTTTGCCTTTAATAGAGCAATTCATAGTTCTCCTGGGAAATTTCCTTTCGAGACGTGCTATGGTTACTTACCACCTAGCCCTTTCGATCTAGTATATTCTAGTGACACCTCAATAGGGGAGAAGGAAGAAAGTGAACGGCAAAAATCAAAGAAGTTCTTGGAAAAGACATCTCAGATTCACGCGACTATTGAAGCACAATTAAATAAGTTACAAGCCAAATACAAAGCAAAGCATGACATGTATCTTGTTCCTTGTAATTTCGGTATTGGTGACTTGGTATTATTAAAATTAGGTAAGGAGCGAATCGAAGGGGGAAGGTAATAAGTTGAAGCCATTGAGATATGGAGCGTTTTGTATTCTCGATCGTTGGTGACGATTGCATTTCGTCTGGATTTACCAACTTATCTAGGAATGTACTCGGTTATAAATGTTGAATACTTAAAGTTGTTTAAACCACCATTACTATATGATGACGGTGACGACACTATGATCTTAGTATCTTACCACGAGTAGAAGACTTTTGGTTTGATAGAGAGGAACCGCTCAAGGAAGACCGCATATTGGAGCGAAGAGTGACCAAAACACTACGAGGAGAGAAAAGAAGCTTTTCTAAATGGATGTAAAGGTCAAGTTCCCAAGAAGGCTAAGTGGTTTAACAAGGAAAAAGGGACTATTGAATTCCCTAACCTTCATTTTTAACGTGAGTTCAAGTTCTTAAAAGGGGAACCCAAGATACGGGTGTATCCCTACTCCTCTTATGAACTTAGTAAACCTAAAGATAAGTTGAGGGAAGAATCCTATGTTAGGGAAGGAAACCTTATTTGCGCAAAATTCCTATTTAGATAAAGTTTTGTTTTAGACAATACTATTAGTTTAGGAAATCGATTCTAATAGAAGACCTTGTCGGTGAGAGCACGATGAAAATATATAAATAGAGATTTGGTTATTAACTAAACGAACATACCTAGCGAAAGCTTACATGTGTTATTGTTAAAGGCAAGCTGAGCAAACAATTTAGGGTTAACTACTGTTTAGAGGGACTTTGAGCGTAGCATAGAGAGAATTGTAAATCGTTTTCTTGTTCATAATCTAGAGAATATATATTTCTTCGAATTACTTTCTTGTGTCTTGTGTTTTCTAAGTTTTCATCTATTATTATTCGAATTCCGCCTCTATATTAATAATAGCTACCAAGGTATAGAGATCATACATATCGTTTGGATACTCACCCCCGGTTCCGTAACCACAGTTCAAGAATAGTTTGTATATGAGTATGCTCACCTATCCCATTCACGAGTCATACTAGATTTTCAATATGATATACATAAGAATATGTCTACCACTAATCTGTAAATCGATATGTATATAGCCACTCCGATACTTGTACGAATACATGTAATACGGGTTCAAACTTATAACGATTTTCCAAGTAAAATCGATACCAGCATCTTGTATCTCGAATCAATAGTAGTTTTATATTTCTATAAATCAATTCGAAATATTCTTGAATAACATCAATGACACATATCACTGTTCCAGGCTATTTCCGAATAATAAACTTGAATCACGATTTTGACTCCGACCAATAAATTGTCCTAAACCGAAATTCGTCAAGTATGAAAAAATGTTCATTAAGCTTACCCATTATATTTCAAGAAATTATCAAGATAAACTTGACTCGAAATTCTTGTCTATGCATACTAGTCTAATTAGTTATGCGACATTGTCTCAAAATGATAGAAAGTGAATATAACTTGAGATATAGGTGGTTCAAGATTCACTTACCTTTTGTTGATGAAGTTCTCCAAAAGCTTCGATTGATATTCGCCTTCAAAAGGTAGAACTCAATGATGATCGTTGTAATCCTTCGTTTCTCATTCACATTTTTATCCTAGTCCGAGACTTAACTAATTGTAGATTAGAAATCAAGATATAGTTTTGACAACTAAATTTGACAATAAGCTTGAGATAGAAACACTTGTGAGTTCGACCCAGCAATGCTCTAACACACATTATATTGTTTATCTTTATAATTGGATTTACATAGGTTTACACGTATTCCGTTTAAATAAATATGTCCGCTTAATTGTAATAGATTACGAGACTAGTTTCTTGTAGATATCATATCTTGAAATATAGATAACAAGTTTAATCACTTGGCAGAATTACGATTGAATTATTTGGATACTACTAGAATGATCTTGGATATTGATTTTTTGAGTTCGTCCAAGTACTTTTCTTTAACAATCAAAGTTGACGGACCTTGTGTCTATATACATACTTGATTGATTAGAGGTTGAGATATTAACTCTATATACATATTATCAAGGATCATTAAGTTGGTCTACTTGCAATTGTATTAACTTTTGTCTATACAAAGTTGTTAAACGAAAATGTTGGGCGTATTTGGTATTCCATGCTTTTTCATATTCAATTTCCACTGTTTGTTTTTAACTCACTTATATATTAATGTGAAATCATTTCATCTTGATGGATTGTATCTCTGGTCGGGTTGATATCAAAATGTGGGGGTACCAAAATACACCACAAACTTTTTCTTAGGCAACTGTATGGACTAAACTGAATTACAATTCGAGAGTTACAACTTAATGAATATCAATCATGAATTATATGAAGAGTTTATATCTCTTTTTCTCAAAATCAATATGTAAACGGAGATAAGTCCGTGAACCTGTTTATACCTTGAGAGTACTTGTACGATTCCAAAGATCAATATCCAAGATCAAGCAAGTAGTATCCAACAATAACGATGGACGATCTACTTTGATTGATTTACG